>JAFMOD010000915.1:209092-221011 GCA_019802435.1 Corydoras maculifer
CAGCACCCTGAATGGGCATGGGAAGTCTCCCCACAACCCTAGTAGAGGATTAAGTAGAAAATAATTAGATTGGATGTTTCAGCATGTTCTTTGTAGCTCTGATTAGATCGTCTTTTCTTCTCACTGCAGGTTGGAGGGCTGCAGCATCACAGAGAGAGGTTGTGTTTCTCTGGTTACAGCTCTGAGATCAAATCCATCATCAAACCTGCAAGAACTGAATCTAAACTCTAATCCAATTATATGGTTAGGATTCAGACTGCTGTTTGATCTACTGATGGATCCAAAGTGTAGTCTAAAGTATCTAAAGTAAGTCACATACACACACATATACAGTATGTACACACACTTCAGAGAGCTGTGTTTGATTTGTTACGGTATTCAAATTTCTATATGATTAGTATGTTTGTATAGCAGAGTTGTGATAATTTCTTTCTCAGGTTTCGTGATTGGAATCTATCAGAGGAACACTGTACAGTGCTGTCCTCAGTTCTAACATCAAACTCATCCAGGCCGATAGAACTGGAACTGAGCGAGAAGAACCTGCAGGATTTAGAAGTGAAGGATCTCTGTGCTGCACTGCAACTTCTGCAGTCTGTACCAGAGACACTTAGGTAAGATGTTCCTTCAGTTACTGAAATAAACATTCAGCTCCATCACCTTCACACAGCAACAATTAGAGCGTTTAAAGCCAAGCAGGCCTTTATTTGACTTTATTGTTCTGACTTTGTGTACAAAAACAGGTGGGAAGGGGGTGGAGGTAATGGTACCGGGATGTTTTGGTAGAGTATTGAAGGTCATACTTCCTTATTTCTATTCTGTACTGCACTTTCAAATGAATTTTTCAGTTGTAAATCATTGTTCTTGCTTTCTCAGGAAAAAAAAAAAAACGTTCTTTTTAATTTAGGTATTTTAGTATTTTCCTTTTACCACGTTCAAAAAAAGGTGTCTCTACTACCGCTTCCAAATCTAAATCACCTGTGCCCTGCCCTGAGGAGGTATGGCTACGTAAGAGCTATTTGGCTCTATAAATATTCCTCTGTGACGGAGATCAACATATCAGATTTAGTTTTTTTAATATCATAAAAAATATGTAACAAAATAAAACAACCTGTTATGAGTCTGGCTCAGAGAGAACAGAGGAGACGTTGATGCAAAACAACTGTGATTTATTGAACCAATCAAACAGCACGTGACTGAGTAGGTGATCGGCAGCGGGTTCACTGGAGCACTCGCTGGATGTCAACGTGCGTAGCTTGAGTACCAGGACTGGCAGCGAACCTGGTATCAAGCAGAAGAGAGAAAAAGAACACAAACCAACACCAACACAAAATATAAACATCAGTGAATAGAATAAACAAAGAGGATGGAAAACATCGTGAAAGGAGGAGCTAAATAGAGCAGGAACAGGATAGAGGGGGTAAAGTGCTGGACAAGGCGTTAACCAGGGAGAACCGAGGGTGGATGACGGGATAGGAAACACAACCGATGGGAACCTGGAACCAGTAGACAGAAGAGTGGTTAATATGAGATGGGTTAAATGTGTTATATACACTGACAGTGGAGAGGTTAGTAAATAAAAGTGAGAATGTGTTAGGGAGTCTATTCATAAATGAGTGACACGGACTTTCCTTCCACACACCACACAGGATCCTAAACTAAGGGAAGGAGGGAAAGGACGGGGACGAGGGAAAGGGAGAGAGGGAGGACGAGAGGTCGGTAGAAGCGGGGAACAGAGAGAGAGGAACACGCTACTACTAAACACACTCAAAATTGCACTCACCCAAAGAAGACCAAACGCGGAAGTACACAAAGAAAGAATGCAGGGAATATCACTCGGATAGCGCTCGGTATGAAGTGGAACGACCAATACTTCGCACCCAACCAGCGAAACAGGAAGCCTTATAAAGGAAAGACAGAACCCATAAACAATGAACCTCACCTGGTGCACAGAGAACGTGCGTTGGTTAGAAGGCGGGGCTGGGGGAACACACCGCAGCGCTGCGGTCTCTGACACAACCAAATAGCAAATGGCTCCAATAGTGTGTCATATAAAAAGAGATGCTAGAAATACACAGAAAAATACACAGAATACACAGAAAAAAAACTTTATTTATGAAATAGAGAAACAGAAATAATAAACAGAATAAACCAATTTTTATTTTTCTCTTTATAGTTTGGATGGATACTGGATCACAGATGAAGGCGTTTCTGCTTTGGTTTCAGCTCTAAGATCATCATCATCATTGTCATTGTCAAACCCCAAGGATCTGAATCTGAACTCTAATGAAATCACAGATTCAGGGGTGAAGCTTCTGTCTGATCTACTAATGGATCCAATCTGTAAACTGGAGAAACTACAGTGAGTTACTGACTGACATTGTGTGTGTGTTCTTCACATTTTTGTTTCATTACTTCACTTTATGGTTTGTGGGATGCTTCATGCTGGATTGCATTGTGGTCAATATGGTAGTGTCTATTGTAGTGGACAAATCCGGGTGAAGAGATCAGAGAAAAAAAGGTACTGAAGGGATTAGAGGAGTAACATGATCAGTACTATATGTCTGAAAGTTTGGAGACTGAGACAGAATGTGAACAGTGTGTGTGTAACTGGATCATTAGCGATGAGGAGAGAGATCAGGTACTTATATTCAGGAGATAAAAGACTTTTATTAACAACATAATCATTATCTTCCGACTTAATTTCTAACAACTTAATTTCTTCATGCTCTTCTCTTTTATACAGAATCCTTTATGACAGCATTAGTTCTGTAAAGAGTTTCCGCTCTGTACACTTTTTTTTACAATTTCTCATAAAAATAATCTCTTTAATTCTGTCACCTTTGAAGTTTAAATAAAGAAATGAACAATCGGTGTATTTGAGAAGTGTTTGAGAGTCTTCTAATGGATCATCATGTCTCTCACAGGTTGGAACGTTGTAATCTAACAGAAGAAAGTTGTTCAGTTCTGTCCTCAGTTCTCAGTTTGAACTCCTCCAGTCTGATGGAACTGAACCTGAGTTACAATAATCTACAGGATTCAGGAATTGAACTTCTCTCTGTTGGACTAAAGAATCCACACTGTAAACTGAAGATACTGAGGTGAGATTATCATGATTTTAATTATTCCACGTTTTATTATAGATGTAAGTGTGAATCTGTAAGACCGGCGTCTTCCCATTCCCCTGCTAGTGCTCATTCGCCTTCCTTCTGTGGGGAGGTGTGGGGAGTCGCCGGATTTCTAATTGACAGCACTATTTAAGTGACGCTGTGGCGGTGGCGGTCGCGTTGGATTGATTCGCGTTCGCTGAACTTCCTTCTTGGTCTCTGTGCTAACTGTTTGTTCTCCTACCCCTAATTCCCACTGGATTGGATTGCACACCGGTTTGGCACATCTCGCCAGCACGATCTGCCGCTCACCTGTTCTTTGTTCCACGGATCGACTCATCGCTCCGTTAAGGCCTCGCTCCTTGGTTTTCTTCCCGGCGTCGCGCCGGCATATAATTTTTCGTTCTGACTTTTTGGTTTTCGTTTCTCCTTATTTTTTCCTTAACGAAAATATTAAAAATACTTTCTGTCTTTTTGGAGCAAGGTCGGACTTTTTCTTGTGATGTCATGCGGCAAGATAGAATCTGGATCTTCAGCTTCTTTCGCAAAATATTCTATTGAGTTTATTTCTGATACTGAAGTTACTGCAATAGTTCTCTCTGTGACCTCTGTACCTGCTGTCATAAAGTCTTTTTAAAACTCTTTTACATTGCCGTTTGGTTACTGGTCAGAACGTTTGTGAGTAGTTCCTGTGTTTAATTGCTCAATTGTGAATGTAAATTCTCTTCATTAGTCACTTTTAGGAGTTGTAAAGTCCATCAGGAACCTGTGCTGTTCTGTAGACTTTGGAACTTTAGAAAATGTAATAAATAAAAATAATTAAAATCCATTAAAATACCACTCTACGTGATAATTACATGTTCTCTCTGTGTGGTAACATTTTGGGGAAGTTTGGGCCATAGTTTGGGCCATAGTTCATATAGATTTGATTTAATAAGTTATTTTTAGATTTAACTTCATTACAAAACAGAATCACTCTACACTTTTGAGATGAATTGGAATGTTGATAGTGAACTTATTCATTTATTCATTATCTCCCGCTTTATCCTCTATTAGGGTTGCGGTGGGGTTCCCCATGCCCATCCAGGGGAGAACATCTCAGGCGCTGGGCAGATGGCACTGGGCAGGACAGGGCACCAATCCATCGCTCACATACTCACTCACACAGACACACTCTATATGGAGCAATTTGGAGAATTCAATTGACTTGATCCATGTTTTTGGACTGTGGGAGGAAACCGGAGAACCCGGAGGAAACCCACGCGAACACAGGGAGAACATGGAAACATTCACGCTCTCTGGTTGGAGTGTACTTTTGACGAACAGACATTTTCAGCCAATTAAAATGAATTGCAGAAATTCGACTTGACTTACAGGGTTAGCTTCGATGGCAATAGAAAAGGACTTCTTAATGTAACTAATGGAACTCTTTTTTTATGGCCATCAGGTGTGTTAATCATCTCTAATCAAAGTCCATTTGTCCCCAGCGGCGCTGTGATGCAACAGCTCAGTAATCTACACTTCTGTATAATATCATATTTTTTATATCCATAAGATAGTTATTGACAGGTGGATAAATCCAGACGCATTAAGTGCATTAAGACCCATTAAAATCCAGTGCATTAAGACCCAGGTGTAAAACACATGGCCAATCACGGAAATGTATACAGTACGGCAACAGAAATGTTTAATAAAGTAAATTAAATGCATGTTTTTGTCAATATAAATTATAAATTTTTTTATTTTATTTATTTTACAGGTTGGAACATTGTGATCTAACAGAAGAAAGTTGTTCTGTTCTGTCCTCAGTTTTCTGTTTAAACTCCTCCAGTTTGATAGAACTGAACCTGAGTTACAATAAACTACAGGATTCAGGAGTGAAGCTTCTCTTTGCTGAACTGAAGAATTCAAACTGTAAAGTGGAGAAACTGACGTGAGATCATTAATCATTATTTTATAAAATAATTCAAACTCACATCATAATGAATTATTCAAATGATTTCACAAACTATAATTAATTAAATAATAAATTGTATAAAGTTCACCTACCACTGTAACCTGATCTAAGATCTGTTACTGCTGTAAACTGACCCAAACTCTAAATGTGTCATTACATCATGTTGTCCTTCTTTAAGGTTCAGGGTTACAGGTTGTATCTTCTAACAGTAAGTTCTTCATCTTTGTAGAATGTTATACTGGTAATGTAGATGACTGTGATTGGAAAATGTGTTGTGGGTCAAACTGTTAAAATAGCAAAACATGTTATGATACATGAGTGAGTGAAAAATTAAACCATTGCGTAAATAACTTAATTTGGATCCTCTAATACTTTCCAACTACATTATTGTCTCTAAAATCCATCCATCCATCATCTGCAATCAAAATGGATGACATCTGAACACCAACTTCCACTGATACTGAATTGCTGTCTGTGATAAAACTTAAGTCTGGATGGCCTGAGCATCTAAGTAGTGTGCCTGAGTGTGCAAGGCAGGATATCCAAGTAAAATCTGAATCAGTTTACCAAGGCCACAAAATAGTCAATTATGCTGGAGTCCCATGCTGCACTGTCTCAACCAAACTCTGGTTATTACTTAAATATTGGGCTTTATCAGCTCTAACAGCTATTCTTGTTTGTTTCGGTTGAGGTGTTGGCAATTTCCTTGAGGTGTCATAAACTCTTCATCCATGACTCTGCCGAAGCAGTGTGGCTATGACAATTACTGGATGGAACCTAGATATACAGTATATTGGACTGGCAATCTCACAGGATGCCCTCAATGGACTTATATCATTTTTTCAATTGTTGTAGTTTTTCTAATTGTTAAAGACACCTGATCACTACCTAAGCTGTACATAGCTCTCCTACGCTGTTGATTCTGACCGGCTGCTCAAGGAGACTGAGTCCCCCACTTAGCCATGGTCCTCCCAAGGGTTTTTCCTTAAAATAACAACACACTAGGAATTTTCTCTCTTGCCACCGTTGCTTCGGCTTGCTCTTTAGGGGTTTAAAGGCTTACAACACTGTAGAGCTTTGTGAGAATGTACTATTGTAAAAAGTGCTATATTTAATTACTTGACCATAAAAAAGGCAATCCGGTTCTTAATACATGTGTCTGAGTCATTTACAATCTTCATGCAGGAACCTTTGTGACATGATGAGTTCCGCTAAGAGTTTTAGTTCTGTACAGTTTTCTATATGATCTCATAATAATGTTCCATTTACTCTGTCACCTTTATAATTTAAAATAATAGAAATAAACAACAAGTATAAAATAAACACTCTTCTAAAGAATCATTATTTCTGTTACAGGTTGTGGGGTTGTAACCTAACAGAAGAAAGTTGTTCAGCTCTGTCCTCAGTTCTCAGTTTAAACTCCTTCAGTCTGATAGAACTGAACCTGAGTAAAAATAAACTACAGGATTCAGGAGTGAAGCTTCTTTCTGCTGGACTGACGAATCCACAATGTAAACTAAAGATACTGAGGTGAGATCATCTTCAGTCAATACACATCTTTTATTATAAATGTTAGTGGGAACAGTGGAGAAAATATCTTTAAAACTTTAACTTTATATATCTCAGTTCCAATACAGACATTCACTTGAACCATCCATTCACATGGACCATTCCATCCATCCATTATCTTTCGCTTTATCCTCTATTAGGGTCATGGGGGGTTCCCCATGCCCATCCAGGGGAGAACTTTTCAGGCGCTGGGCAGATATACCCAGGACAGGGCCCCAATCCATCGCTGGGCCCACACTCACTCACACAGACACACTCTATATGGGGCAATTTGGAGAATTCAATTGACCTTGAAGTTTTTGGACTGTGGGAGGAAACCAGAGAACTTGGAGAAAACCAGGGACACAGGGACACAGGGAGAAAATGGAAACTCCACCCAGATTGGGATTTGAACCGGAAATCCCTAGTGCTGAGAGGCAAACATGCTAACCACAAAGCCACCCTTTACATTAACTTAGAACCAGATTTGAGATTTTTGATCAATTACAGTTCATACGTTAGATTCCCAAACATTTAACAAATATTTATTTCTTTATATTCAATTGAAGTGCAGAAATTCATCCACTTAAAGAAATCATATGATTACAATCTGTAGATAAAGTAATGTTTAGTTCCAAAGTCTATTAAATATTCAATAAAGTGGGTTCCTATTTTGGTTCCTTATGGTCCCTGTAGTAATTCATGTGAGGGTTCATATTGGTTTCTGCACTGATTAATATCCATCCATTATCTTCCACTTTATCCTATATTAGGGTCGCGGGGGGGTTCCCAATGCCCATCTGGAGAACGTTTCGGGCGCTGGGCAGATACACCCAGGACAGGACGCCACTCTATCGCTGGGCACACACTCACTCACACAAACAAAAATCAATGTTTTTGGACTGTGGGAGGAAACCGGAGAACCCGGAGAAAACTGGACACGGGGAGAACATGGAAACTCCACCCAGATGGGGATTCAAACTGGGAATCCCTAGTGCTGAGAGGCAACGTGCTAACCACTAACCACTGTTTTCTGTTTAAATTAATATGTGTACATTACATTTACATTTAGAACTTTCAACTTTGAACTTTTAAAATTTTTTTCTATAATATTTAAAGATCATACATTTAATTCATGTCGGACATATCAAGATATTATTTACTTGTTGACTCTTGTCATTTAGCTACAGTTGAATTATGAGACAGAACATTTTGTTGCAGAGGGTATGGTATTTTGACCTACTTTAATACAGCTTAAAATAAATAAATGAAGACAAATTTCGGAGTGTACATGATCTCATCTCCCCCAATATGTAAAGGATGTAGTCAGGTATATTATTTGTCATTCCAACACAATAAAGTGGTATTTTAGCAGTTACTGGACACTTATGAACGGTATCCACATGTTAATACAATATAAATAGTATAAAATGTTATAGCATCAATTTTGTCCATATTTGGTATAGGTAGTATGTGTGTATATGTATGTGATGTGTCATACTTGATTGTGATTGTTTAGGAGTCTGATGCTCCGTTACATTTTCTTAGATGGCAAGTAGGTAAAGAGTGTGTGTGAGGGGGTGTATGTGGTCGTCCACAATGCCGGTTGCTTTGCCGATGCAGAGTGTGGTGTGTGTCTGTGATGGAGAGGAGAGAGACAACAATGAGCATCTCAGCTGTCCTTTCTACCCACCACAGTGACTTGCAATCTGATATAGTGCAGTTCCTGAACTACGCAGTGATGCAGCTCTTAGGATGCTTTTGATGGTTCCTTTGTAGAACGTGGTAAGGATGGCAGTGGGACATGTGCCTTCCTCAGCTTTTGCAGGAAGTAGAAACGCTGTTGGGCTTTTTTTGGCTATGCTATACTGGTGTTGAGGGACCAGGTGAGATCCTCTGCCAGGTGAACTCTAAGGAACTTAGTTTTCTCGATTATCACGAGATGACGAGAGAGTAGAGACACCAGCACCCAACACCCCACTCCCCCAATGTTTTATTTAGAGATCATACATCCACCCATCCATCCATCCTTCCATCCATCCATCCATCCATCCATTATATTCTGCTTTATCCTCTATTAGGGTCGTGGGGGTTCCCCATGCCCATCCAGCGGAGAACGTTTTGGGCACTGGGCAGATACACCCAGGACAGGGTGCCAATCTATTGCTGGGCACACACTCACACAGACACACTCTATATGGGGCAATTTGGAGAACTCAATAGACTTGATCCATGTTTTTGGACTGTGGGAGGAAACCGGAGAACCCAGAGGAGACCATGGATACTCCACCTAGATGGGGATTTGAACTGGGAATCCCTAGTGCTGAGAGGCGAATGTGTTAACCACTAAGCCACTGTGCCGCCCTATTTAGAGATCAGTTAAAGTTTATTCTTTAGATTATTAAATGTTTAATAAAGTAAATTAAATGTATGTTTATATCTGTGTGAATGATTTCTTTATTTTACAGCTTGGAACGTTGTAATATAACGGACGACAGTTGTTCAGTTCTTTCCACACCTCTCAGTTTAAACTCCTCCAATCTGATGGAACTGAACCTGAATAACAATCAACTACAGGATTCAGGAGTTAAGTTTCTCTCTGCTGGACTGAAGAGTCCACACTGCAAACTGAAGATACTGAGGTGAGATCATCACTCTTCAATCATTCCACTTGTTTTATTATAGATAAGGAAAAACATCTTTAGCACTTATATATCTCAGTTCCAATGCAGACATTCACATGAATTTAAAAGTATCTACGAAACCTCAGACTCATGTCTGCTGTATAATTACATAAGAGGTCCTTCCCCGTTAAGGTTCCACTACTTATTAAATGATCGTAATTAATGTAGAACATTATCAATGTCAGACACGCTTACCACAAACAGTAGAATCATTCCAGGTAAGTATGTACACAATCTTTATTGGCTCAATAACAGAAAAGCAGTCAGTACTAGATTAAACATAACTAAAGTAAACTAACGGGTCATAAGTCTATAAGTATATGCCAGATGGTTTAACAAAGCTCCAGTTGCATTATGGGATAGAAGATTAAACTGAAGACCATTTTGGTCTGCAGCACATTCAGTCACCTGGAGAATGTTCACCTTCTTTATACAGTAGAGCCTGAAAGGAATAAAGAAATAATTAAAATAAGTTTTGCTACATCACATTTGGTTTAAAGTAGGTGGAAGGAGCTTAGCATTTATTTTGTGTTTAAGATTTAAGCGCTAGGGATTCCCGGTTCGAATCCCCATCTGGGTGGAGTTTCCATGTTCTCCCCGTGTCTGCGTGGGTTTCCTCCGGGTTCTCCGGTTTCCTCCCACAGTCCAAAAACATGGAATAAGTTAATTGAATTCTCAAAATTGCCCCCTATAGAGTGTGTCTGTGTGAGTGAGTGTGTGCCCAGCGATGGATTGGCGCCCTGTCCTGGGTGTATCTGCCCAGCGACCGAGACGTTCTCCCCTGGATGGGCATGGGGAACCCCACCGCGACCCTAATAGAGGATAAGCGGGAGATAATGAATGAATGACATCTTCTGTCTGTGTGGTAATGGTTTGGGGAAGATCCTTAGTTCATAAGTTCATAAAGATCTGGTTTAATAAGTGTTATTTAAACTTCTTTACAAAGCTGTTAACGGAATCACTGTGCACTTTAGGGATGAATTGGAATGTTGAATGTGGAGCAGAGTTTCTTATTCTAAATAAGATGTGATCACATTAATGTTTATTTAACTGAATTGACACTTAATCACAGAAACAATGAAAGAAAGGATGACATTGTCTGCTGTAATGATTCTCATTGCTCACAAACTTCACCTGATCTCATCTCTCCCAGTATCACAGTTCATTCGTTAGATTATGAAGCATTCAACAAATTTTTTTTGTTTATTTTACAGGTTGTGTGGTTGCAATCTAACAGAAGAAAGTTGTTCAGTTCTGTCCTCAGTTCTCAGTTTAAACTCCTCCAGTCTGATTGAACTAAACCTGAATCACAATAAACTACAGAATTCAGGAGTGAAGCTTCTCTCTGCTGGACTGAAGAATCCACATTGTAAACTTAAGATACTGACGTGAGATCATAACTCACAATTATTCCACATGTTTTATTATAGTTGTTAGTGTGAACAGTGGAGGAAATATCTTTAACACTTTACCTTTATACATCTCGGTTCCAATGCAGACATTAACTTAAATTTTGAAGTATAAACACAATGTCAGACTTCTGCTGTATTATAAACTTAACCTAAAAGCCCCCATCCCATTAAGGTTCCACTACTTATTAATGATTTATTGGCTCAATAACAGAAAATCAGTCAGCAGTAACATCCAACAAAACAAAAGCAAGCAGTTAGAATAAAACAAACTAATTAAACTAACGAGTTGGCAGGTGTTTGTAGGAGTATGAGCCGGATGGTTTAACAAAGTGCTGCTGAAATGCACACACACAGGTACTGTCTCTGGAACAGAACAAAACAGCGAAGTCAGGTGTAAACATCCAGCAATCCAACACACAGAACGCAAAAGATCATGGTTTATTTAGATATCAGTTACAGTTTATTTTTTAGATTATTACATTTTTTAAAATATGTAATAAAGTAAATTAAATGTATTTTTATATCAGTGTGAATTATTTATTTTACAGCTTGGAACGTTGTAATCTAACAGAAGAAAGTTGTTCAGTTCTGTCCTCAGTTCTCAGTTTAAACTCCTCTAGTCTGATAGAACTGAACCTGAGTAACAATAAACTACAGGATTCAGGAGTAAAGCTTCTCTCTGCTGGACTGAGAAATCCACACTGTAAAGTGGAGATACTTTGGTAGGAATTTAAATCTCTTAAATATAAATCTCTTATAGAACTGACTGTGTGTTTAGTTTTAATTGAAGGGCTTTTCTTTTTTCTCTACAGGTTAATATATTGTAATATTGCAGATGATGGATTTACTGATCTGGTTTCAGCTTTGAAATCAAATCCATCATCAAACCTTAAAGAACTTGATCTGTATGGTAATATACCAGGAGATTCAGGAGAGAAGCTGCTGTCTGATCTACAGAACAATCCAGTATATAAACTGAATAAACTACGGTGAGTTACTGATTTATTTATAAATATAATTAAAAATATTATAAACTGGATCCTATATATAAATTCAGAAGGTTTTACATTTAGATCACAAAGAAATCAGATTCATAAAGTTACAAGCTGATTTAAGATCAAACTTTACATTGTTAAAATCCTGTTTAATAAAATAAACGTGACAAATAAAAGAGATCAGATAAGGAGCAATATGTGTGGTTTAGACCAGGAGCA
>JAFMOD010000915.1:223772-277902 GCA_019802435.1 Corydoras maculifer
TTACTGATTTATTTATAAATATAATTAAAAATATTATAAACTGGATCCTATATATAAATTCAGAAGGTTTTACATTTAGATCACAAAGAAATCAGATTCATAAAGTTACAAGCTGATTTAAGATCAAACTTTACATTGTTAAAATCCTGTTTAATAAAATAAACGTGACAAATAAAAGAGATCAGATAAGGAGCAATATGTGTGGTTTAGACCAGGAGCAAGTGGAGCTCTGTGTAGATAAATGACCTTAGAACAGATTAGGAAAATACAAAGAGGGTTTTTATTCATTATTTTAGAGGTTGTACATAATGTAAGTTTGGCTTTCTAAAAAAATTAAAAACACGAATATTTAAACACAGTTGGGGTTGAAGATCCAACAATAAAGAACATCCTTAATAACAGACATGAACACAAAAAAAGGTTTTAAAAAGGCACTGTAATCACACAGCAATCACTCTATATTGCACTACAATTCCTATCCCACTAGTGAAACCCCACCAACAGAATAAGAATGACTAATGTACTCAAAGAAAATTAGGAATATTAATACATAATATAATAATACATACATTGTTCAGCAACACTCCATGGGCCTTTACTGCAACAAAGAAAAGACATACCAGTTCCCAGAAGAATACTGGAATCGACACTTGGACATTGTTAAACAGGTAAAACATATCTGATAAGCTAAACATACCTGTATTATTAAAATATTATTAAAAATATTATTCAAATAACCATGTCGGTCAAAAGCTTGTTCACAGCCAGGCTATTTATCTGCCAACTAGCAGAAGAAAAGGACCATTATGTTAGTAACACAGCAAATCCCAGCAAGTACCACCAATAAAACATACATTGCACTGTACCTTCATACATGATCAACCATATACACCGACTTATACAATGCACATAAAATCTCAGCTCTGTTTTCAGATCACAAACACTATGGGGAACATGATAAGCAGAAAGATCGCTTACAATCTAGCTAAAACATTATGCTTAAAACCAAGTATCTAATTTAAACCGCCACATACAGTGAATGCTCGATAAAGCGACTTGGCATCCCAAACGCCGTCATTCACTCTGCTAGTCTAGTCACACTGCTCTAAAGGACCCAAGGATGCCTACTTAAATACCTCACGTACCTGATAACAGATGTTTTTGTGATTGCCTGGTCCTACATTAAAGCTGTCAGCAATCTATAGCAGGGCTGCATAAGTAAAGGCTGATAATTAGAATGTTAAAACAATAGAAGAGTATAATGAGAATCCGCATGATTAAGAGGAAGAGGAATGAATAATGGAGTTCAGTATAAAGGAACTCAAGTGAGGAGGACAGACCCCTCACCAAAACTCCATCAAAACTCCAACTCCATCATTTTATTCAACATCAATGTCTTATCTCATCAATCAGATTTAACTGTGAACATTCTAATTGATTCCTTACACATGCTCGCGCCAAAATGTTGTGGAAAGTTGAACAGAACAGTGGAGACTGTTAGAGCTTTAGATATACTAATGAGCTTCATGTAGATTTGACATGGAGATAATGATTAGAATCAAATTTAGGCATTCGCTCTGTGTGTGTGTGTGTGTTTGTGTTTATACTGTAATAAACCGGATGATGTTTTCTTTTTTCTTACAGATACTGATGAATATTATCAATTTTGTGTGGCTTCTCTGTCTTGGCTTGTTTTCTGCAGAGACATTTTAGCACTGTTCGAAAAAAGAAAATGTGGAATTGATTAAATGGTCTCACAATACTATTGACACTATCTTCTCAATGGGAAGCCAGGGTTCGGGGAAGCTGTCTGTCACGACGGAAAATTTGCAGCTGGATATACAATGGACTCAAGGGTAAGGTAACAAATCAGGAAATAGGTGTGATCAGGAAATTAAAAGACTAGAGTCAGTTGTTCAATATCCGCATAAGCTGCTCGATATGATTGATGTAATGTGGAGAGCCGTTGTCACTCAGGCTGTGAGTATTAATCGCAATATGGAAGCCATCCGGGAGAAGCTCTCAAGACGCATCTTTTTAACAAAAAAAAAAAATGGGGGCGCAGCCTCAAATAACAATCAGGTTTGATGAATTTACAGTGTAGTTGGTTTTCTGCATAGCTTCTGACTTGTTCTCATTTGTAAGTCGCTTTGGATAAAAGCGTCTGCTTAATGACTAAATGTAATGTAAATGTAATTAGATCTTTAAAATCATCCTACCTGCAGTATTAAAGGTGTAAGTCTCTCAGTATGTGTTAGCCTCCGCTCGACTTCCCCGGGATATCGGCTACGCGGGGAAACTGCGTACGCCGCTCGCGCCTGAAAATGTCCACAGGGCACGGCTGCGCGGAGAGAATGCACAACACCGAGGCACCTGTGACCGCTAACACGGATGAAACCTGTGCGGGGAAAATGCACAGCGTCGCACCGTCTTCAAACGCGGAAGGAATGTTCGAGACACCGGGATAAAAACTAAAGGGAGATTTATTATTAAAAATGGTGTAAGGACACCAACAGAAAGGGGGAAACACAAACGCGACTAACACCGGGATAAACCCATACAAAGACGTGCACAGGGAAGAGAGAATACGAAATCTAAATACACAGACACCCAATCACGTGCACAAAAACAAACCAATCACCCAATGGAGACAATAAGTACTAAAATGAGGGACAGGTGACAGACACTCGTAACATACCCCCACCCCAACGGTCGCGCAAAAAAGGGGGAAGCGACCAAGAAGAGAGAAAAAAAAAAGGAAAACAGTTCTCGCGTAGGGGGGGGGGGGGGTTCCTCAGTTGAGAAGGCGTGATGGACGCCCCCTGCTGCCGAAGCGTTGAGCACGCCATCTTGCTGCGGGGCGCGGATCGGCGTCCTCTAGCTGCGAGGCGGGGAGAGCGCCCCTGGTGCTTGGAGTCGGCAGCGGGAGGACCCTGGTGCTCGGAGTCGGCGATGGGCGGCTCCTGATGCTCGGTATCGGTGGCGAACGGCCCTTTGACGCTCAGGAACGGCGACGGGCGGCCCCCGGTGCCCGGGCTAGGCAGCGGGCGGTCTCTGGTGCTTAGATTCAGCAGCGGGCGATCCCTGGTGCTCGGACTCGTCAGTGGGCGGTCCCTGGTGCTCGGAATCGGCAGCGGGCGGATCTTGGTACTCAGGCTCACAAAGGGCGACCCCTGGTGTTCGGAACACTCCAGATCTTTGGGAAGAGAGAATACGAAACCTAAATACACAGACACCCAATCACGTGCACAAAAACAAACCAATCACCCAACGGAGACAATTAGTACAAAAATGAGGGACAGGTGACAGACACTAGTAACAGTATGACATAATTGGATCTTTTTAATTGTCCTATCTGCAGTATTAAAGGTGTAAGTGTCGCAGTATGACATAATTGGACCTGTAACATTTTCCTACCTGCAGTATTAAAGGTAAAGTCTCTCACTATTATGTAATTAGACCTTCAAAATCATCCCACCTGCAGTATGAAAGGTGTAAGTCTCTCAGTATAATGTAATTGCACCTTTAAAATTGTCCCAACTGCAGTATTAAAGGCGTAAGTCTCTTAGTATAATGTAATTGCATCTTTAAAATCATCCTACCTGCAGTATTAAAGGTGTAAGTCTCTCAGTATGACATAATTGAACCTTTTAAATCGTCCTATCTGCCGTATTAAAGGTGTAAGTCTCTCAGTATTACATAATTGGACCTTTAACATTGTCCTACCTGCAGTATTAAAGGTAAAGTCTCTCACTATTATGTAATTAGCCCTTCAAAATCATCCCACCTGCAGTATTAAATGTGTAAGTCTCTCAGTATAACGTAATTGCACCTTTAAAATTGTCGCAACTGCAGTATTAAAGGTGTAAGTCTCTCAGTATGACGTAATTAGACCTTTAACATTGTCCTACCTGCGGTATTAAAGGTGTAGTGTAAGTCTCTCAGTATGACGTGATTGGTCCTACCTGCAGTTTTAAAGGTGTAAGTCTCTCAACATAATGTAATTAGACCGTAATTGGATTGCAAAAGGCTCTAACTGTGCCAAAACCTTTAAAATATAGAACAAAAGCAAATTTTGCCTTCAATCAACTCAACTTTGACACAAGTGTATGAGCACCTTCAATCAATCATTACACAATGGGCAACAAAATACAAAATACAGCACTCATTTCATCAGGCTCGCTCCAGCCAACATCGTGTATTTTCTGGGACCAGCGGCAACCGCGACAAACAGAAGAATTTAATACAGCATTATAAAATACAATAGAACAATTAGCATTGTATCCGTTCATTTAAATGTACTATTAATTTGCACAGCGATGAGTTAAAAGTTTCAACATATTTATTGCTTTTACATTTTCTTTTTATCCATTATTTAAAACATCCCATTAAAACAAAATCTAAATACATTTGTTATAATATACACACATTACAGCCACTAAAGAATGTGACCAATCATGTATATTAAGAACATAAAAAGTTCTATAAAAGTTCTAGTTCATAAAGTTGATTAAATTCTTTTTTTTTTTATACTTTTTATTTTAAGTTTTAACATAAGCAATACAGAAAAGAAAATTATTGAAGAACATACAATACAAATACAGTTCTATATTTTTTACATATCAAAGCGTGATGCATACACAATCCAATTGTCCCATAGTTTTAAACCCTTCTTCGATTCTATTCTTAAAGTAAAGGTCAAACTTTCAATTTTATGAATCTCGTTTACAATACTGCGCAATTGGTTTAGTGTTGGAGGATCGGCCTGGAGCCATTTCCGAGTTATGGCCTTTCTACTGCATGCTAGTAGAATCTTCAGTAAATACATGGTTTTGTAACGTATGTTGTCCGGTAATTTCCCCATATATAGAGTAATAAATGAGTGTTCCAATTCAAAATCCAATATTTTGTTTATTTCGTTGGTTATTTCCCCCCAGTAAGATCGAATTTTTTAGACATCTCCAGAATATATGATAATGGTTGGCCATCCCGACTCCACATCTCCTCTAACACTGCCCCCGACTCTAAGAACCTGTTTGTAGAGCTGTTATTTTGGGAGACACAAAAAACCTTATAATATTTTTCCAACCAAATTCCCTCATCGATCTTGAGTTAGCAGTGGTTGCTTGCGTCTCACAGATCTCCAGCCAAGTATCCTCAGATATTTCTGTACCAGACTCCTTTTCCCATTTTTGTTTAATTAGGCTCGTAGAATGTTTTTTAGAAGATTGAAAACTTGTGTTTATTCGAGAGATCAAACCCTAGATCAAACCCATGCTCCCATTAGAATAGAGATGAAATCCACCTCCTGTTTCATCCCAGGCTGGGTTATTTTGTTAAAATAATCTCTAGCTTGTAAGTATCTATAAAAGTCTGATCTTCCCAATCCAAATGATTTGGAAATAGTTTCAAAACTTTGGAATCTTCCTTGTGAGGTTAGTGTACAAAAGGACGTAATACCCTTTTCAACCCACTGTTTAAAACCCCAATCTAATTTTCTGGCCTTTTCTCTCTGGCCTTCTTTTTTCCAATTTTAGTTTCCTCAACACCATAAACCATAGTTTTACTGTAAACAATGTCCACTGATTCATACTTTTACAACATTTCCCTGCTTGATTTTTATTTCCTAGTATTGTTTGAAGTAGGATATCTGTCTGTGTGGTTTCCAGGGTCTTCCATTTAGATTCGTATTTAGGTGTACACCAGGGAACTAAAGGTTTTAATTGTGCTGCATAATAGTAATCTTTTAGACACGGTAATGCTCTCCCTCCAAGTTCTATCTTTAATTGCAGTATCTTAAACCGTACCCTGGGTCTTTTACCATTCCAAATAAAACTTGAAATCCAGCTATCCCATTCATCGAATTGTTTGGTTGGTATCTCTAAGGAGAGTGACTGGAAAAGATAGAGAAATCGGGTCAAAACATTCATTTTGATTATTTCTATTCTATTACTTATGTCCAATGGAAGTACTGTCCATTTGGATATATCAGATTTAATCTCTTTATTCAGAGAACCGTAATTTGTTTCAAATAGTTTCGACAAGTCTTTTGACAAATTTATCCCTAAGTATTTTATTAATGTGGAGTCCCATTTAAATTGTATTTTTTTTTATATCTGGGTGTGGGATATAATTAATGTTAGGGCTTGGGGATTTTTATTATATTCAATTTATATCCAGAGAAAAAGTTAAATTTATTTTATAGATGCATTAATCTTGGGATTGTTAAGTCAGGACTTAAAAATAAAGAGAAGAACGTCATCCGCAAACAAACCAATTTTATGCTCCTTGCCTCTAATTGTTATTCCTTTTATTTCGGGGTCCTCTCTTATTGCCTGGGCTATGGGTTTGATGTATAGGGCAAACAAAGTTGGGCTCAGGGGACACCCCTGCCTTATCCCCCTCTCCAAATGCATTGTTTGTGACCATTTATCCTAATCCTGGCTGTTGGTGTATGGTATAACGCCCTAATGCATGTAATAAAGCAGTCATTGAAACCAAATCTCTTAAGTACCCTGTAAAAGCCAAAAGCCTTCTCGCGTCCAGGCTGACTAGCATTGCTCCGATTTTAGCTGATGTGATATGGCTCACTACATGTAGTGTTCTCCTTAAATTGTCCTGTGTCTGCCTATTCAGTACAAAGCCTGTTTGGTCCAAATCTATTAGTTCTGGGATAATGGTTTCCAAATGTTTAGAGCAACATGGGCATAATATCTGGTCTAAATATTTTATACCACTCAGAAGAATATCCATCCGAACCTGGTGTTTTAATTGTTTTCATTCTCGAGATTGCTTTATTCAATTCCTCCATCCCTATCTCTGCCATAAGTTGCTCGTTCTGTATAGATCCTATTGATGGTAGTTCTAATGAATTTAGGAAATTATCTATTGTTTCAGTATCAGCACTGGGTGGTTGGGTGTATAAGTCCTTATAATACGTTTCAAATGACTGTTGAATGTCTTCTAGCTTACTGGATAGGTTTTGTGTTTTGGGGTTTATAATTTTTTGTATAGAATTCCTTCCCTGTTTTCGTATTTTCCAGGCAAGGAGCTTCATAGCCCTTGGTCCTATTTCACAAAAACGTTGTTTGGTAAATTTAAGTTGTTTTTCAATTTCCTCATCATATATCCCTTGTATGTCTTGTTCAAGTTTATTGACCCTAATCAATAGTTGTGGGTTGCTTCATTTTACATGTCTAGTTTCCAGTGACGCTATTTCTTTTTGTAGTTTAGTAAGTTTTTCCTGTTTTTCTTTTTTCCTTGCAGCTGTAAGGGCAATTATTTTACCACAGATTACAGCTTTTGCTGCATCCCATAGAGTGGTGGGAGAGACTTTATCGTTGTCCTTTTCTTTTAAATAGTTTCAAATGTCTGTTGTATTTGTTTTCTTATTGTTTTGTCATTTAATATGCTTGTGTTAAGTCTCTATAAAGAATTTTTTAATTGAGTATTTAGACGCAGGGTCAAACCTACATCTGCATGGTCTGATAGGTCTCTCACCCCTATCTCACAATCTTTTATTCTATGCTAGTCTGTTTTATAAACAAATAAATAGACAATTCGTAAATAAACTAAATGCCGCGAAGAATAATAAGTAACTAGTTTTTTGGCAGGGTGGAATACTCTCCATACATCAATAAGTCCCAGTTCATTTAGCATTTTCTTAACCCAATTAGCGGTAGGGCTTCTTTTTTTGCTGCGGTTGGATGTGTCTAATTTGGGTTGAATTGTATATTAAAGTCCCCTCCCAGAATGAGAGTTCCTTATGTCTCTCTTACGACCAAATCAAATATTTTTTTTAAAGAATATTTTTTTACCTATACATTAACCAGTGTCACTGGTTCATTATCTATTTTGCTTTTTCTCCCTTCTGTATCTTTCACCTGTGATATGTATTCAAAGTTTACTGCATTTGGTACCAGTATAGTCACACCCCTCCTCCGACCAGATTTATGACATGAATAATATGTATTTTGAAAGCCCAATTTTTTTAGCTTTTCATGTTCTGAAGCAGTAAGATAAGTCTCCTGCGAATAGATCACCTGTGGTTTTCCCTGTTGCATTTTAGCAATAACCTTGCTCCTTTTTATTGGATTATGTAGCCCATTAACATTATATGTTACTACTTTATATCCCCGACCATGCATATCACTTTGCACACTGATTTGTTTGACATTACCCATGGCATAACAAAGATTAAACAGTAACTTAAGAAAATAGTAACCACTGACTTCCAAGTGCGAAGTACCAATGTAACCTCAAAATGAGAGGAAATCCTCGGATCCATTGAGGGCCTCTCCTCTGTCTCAGAAAAATCCCTCTGTACATTCCTGTTTAGATCAGTTCCCTCCCTTATGGTAGAATGCTCCAACTGTAATAAGCGCAAACAAACGATTTTGACATTTTTCGGATCGCTTATGTTACCTGCGGATGTTTCATACTCCCGAGTCAGTTAGTTCAGCAGAGACGCGCACGAAACTCCGCAGTTTATCTCTGATCTGGCCGCGGTCCACTGAGCGCATGCACCGACTCGCACCTACTCTCTCCCACGTCTCCGTTCTCTGGTGTTCTGCTCCCTTTCCGTTAGCCGGGAGGATTCCTCTCTTTCTCAGATCTTTGGCCGCGTCCGCTGCATTCTCATACTGCTTTAAGTACCGCTGTCGTGAAACACCTAAAGTTTGGCTGGATGCGGCGTTTGGAAACGTATGCTTTTTGCTTTAAGTGCTCTTTGCTATGCCTCAGCATGAACGCATATGCTTTTCTTTTTTTTAGGATCTTGGGGGGATAGTCTTGATCAAAATAAATCCGCTTGCCTTCATGTTGTATGTGTTTCTTTTTTCATGCTGTGTGTAACACCAACTCTTTCACTTTAAACTCGAGGAAACAAATCACCAGAGATCTCAGAGGTGCATCCTGAGGGGGTTTGGGAGCGAGCGCTGCGGTGACAGCGCTGTATGTTGAGGTCCATGTCTGCTAACGTTGCTCCGAGTTCTGATCGAATCAGCCGAGTCACAAACTCCGGTAGACTGGGTCCCTCGGCGCCCTCTGGCACTCCGTATATACGGAGGTTATTTCTACATGAGCACGCTTCCAGCTCCGTACGCTTATCTTTCAGGGTCTCGGTGGTTTCTACCGCCTGAATAAGAAGCTCTTTTGCAGTTTCATCCCAGTTTTCGATATCATTGATGCGCTGTTCTGCCTCTGTAACTCGAGCTGTGGTGGCCTGTAGTTCACTCGCGGCCCTCTCGAGCCTCTGATTAATTTCCCATCTTAATTTGTTAAATTCTTTTTTCACGTCCTTGCAAAACGACACGCGCAAATCGTTCAGCTTACTTTAAAGGTCGGACCTGAGCGCGCAAATCTCGTTGTAGATAACCCGCATGTCCAAGTTAGTTACTTCTGCGTCTCCATCATATTCACGACATTCCACCTCCTCTCGTGTGTCGTCAAGTTTTACCACTCTTCTGCCCTTTGAGGTTGATTTACTTCTCGTCTTTATTTGCGTCTCCTCTTGCATGTCGAATAATAACACTTTTTGTTTACAATAATGTTTTATTTAGGGGTGTTTTTCCCTACTGGTCGGGAGCACGAGTTTTAAGCCGCCATTTGTATCGACGTTTTTGTAACTTACAAACGCACGCTGTATTCTTCAGACAGAGTGAAAGCGTTTACATTTAGAATAAATTATGCGCTAAAGTTTTAAGAATTTTTTAGTGTATTTAAAATGTTTTCACAGTAATATATGGTGGCAGAATGCGCGCGCTGTATTTACGGGTACATGTCAACAAACATTTTATTATGAAAGCTTGTATAATACCTGATCTATAATACCTATAACTATTATAAAAGGCATACACGCCACGGTAAATCTTCTAGCGCGTGCTGAGCCCCGTCATTGAATCAGTGAAATTCTCTGACTGTGTGAATGGCGGCGTGCCGACGCTGCGAGGCTAAAAAGCATGGAAATAAAATCGAGGCGCAAAGCGCAACTGAATTATTATAGTGTTTTCAATATTACTAAAAGTGCAGACACGAATTCTAAATATAACCTCAGGTACATCTATATGTACTATTTGTTATTGGTAAGGAAGAGATGCAGAGACATATGTATCAGTAAGTTTTATTTTAAAAAATGTATGTACACGCAAAAACTGTACATACACGCTGAAAAACAAGCATGTGAAATAAAATCGAGGTTCAACTGAATTATTGGGTTTTCAATATAAACTAAAATACATATAGACATACCCAAACTTAGGTATGTCTATATGTATGTATATCTACATTTAGGAGTAAAAACACAGTGTGCAGTAAAATTAGCTTGAGGACTATGTTTGAATGTCTGTAGATATCAGTTTCATTTTATTTGTAGTCACCGAAATTATGTTAGCTCAGTGGTTAGGGTGTTGGGCTATCAATCTGAAGGTTGTGGGTTCATATCCCAGGTCCACTGAAGTTACCAGTGTGGGTCCTTGAGCAAGACCCTTAACCCTCATTGCTCCAGGGATGTTGTGATTAACCCTGTGTTCACCTTGTAAGTCGCTTTGGATAAAAGCGTCTGCTAAATGACCCAATTTATTTAATTTTAATTTATTTAATTTCACTAAACTTTCATTGCAGAATGTCTGTTATTGCATCGCATTAGGCTGAATTTCAGGGAAATTATCTTTGAATTCAGTTTTTACCTAGCGTTTCACCTGTGAGGGAGAGAGGGTGGCTGGGCTGTAGGTCGTTATGCATATGAATAGCTGCTTGATTGATTAACCCTAGAAAAAAGGGGGGCTGTTGTCCTCAGGATTTCAACTTCTCAGGAACACTAGTGTTAAATTCTGAATGAAATGTGAAATAATTCAGATCCTGATGGATGTAAAGTTAAACTGAGATTTATACTCAGATTTAAAAAAAGTCCTGAAATGAGGTGAATCATAGTGATGGGTCTGAAGACACTGAAACCTTGGCGCATTGCATTGTTTTTTTGGGCTCAGAGTATCAGAGTATCAGTTCACACTGCGTTCATTCAGGAGAAAATAATGCCGAACATCTACAGCATTGACCCACAATACTGTCTGAGACTAGGAACTGATCAGAAACTGCAAGAAAGAAGAAACATCATCAGGTTTATTTATTCATACTTCTGTCATTAAGGAGAATTTATAGTAATACAGCAGTTACCAAAACTCCATATCCGAGTCTATATAGGAGCCCATGCTGTGAGAAAAAGAAAAA
The DNA here is from genome assembly GCA_019802435.1 of Corydoras maculifer. Taxonomy (NCBI): domain Eukaryota; kingdom Metazoa; phylum Chordata; class Actinopteri; order Siluriformes; family Callichthyidae; genus Corydoras; species Corydoras maculifer. The sequence continues at coordinate 234,999 of JAFMOD010000915.1, forward strand.
CTGGATCAGGTTTAAAACAGACTGTTATTGCAAAACTTACATATAACACTACACACATACACAAACATCTTGTGTGTTTTGGAGTGAGTGTGTGTAAAGAATAGATGAGATTGATCAGCGTTAAAGCTGATTGATGAGATGAGAGACAGAATGAGATGAAGTTCAAAGTTTCAACAAATTCATTGTTTTTATCCATCATATAACCGGGTTCTCCGGTTTTCTCCCACAGTCCAAAAACATGGCTCAAGGTCAATTGAGTTCTCCAAATTACCCCATATAGAGTGCGTATGTTTCTGTGTGAGTGAGTGTGTGTCCAACGATGGATTGGTGCCCTGTCCTGGGTGTATCTACCCAGCGCCCGAAACGTTCTCCACTGGATGGGCATGGGGAACCCCCCCGTGACCCTGAGGATAAAACGGAAGATAATGGATGGATGGATGGATAAATTAATAACTCACTCTAGTCTCTCCAGTTTATAGATTGGATTGTTCTGTAGATCAGACAGCAGCTTCTCTCCCGAATCTCCTGGTTTATTACCATATAGATCAAGTTCTTTAAGGTTTAATGATGGATTTGATTTCAGAGCTGAAGCCAGATCAGTAAATCCATCATCTGTAATATTACACCATCCCAACCTGCCAAGAAAAAAGAGAAATCCTTAAATTGAAATGAAACAAACAATCAGTTCTATAAGAGACGATTAAGAGATTAATATTCCCACCAGAGTGTCTCCAGTTTACAGTGTGGATTCTTTAGTCCAGCAGAGAGAAGCTTCACTCCTGAATCCTGTAGTTTATTGTGATTCAGGTTCAGTTCTATCAGACTGGAGGAGTTGAAACTGAGAACTGAAGACAGAACTGAACAACTTTCTTCTGTCAGATTACAATCATCCAACCTGTAAAATAAAGAAATTAACTATTTACACAGATATAAACATATGTCCTTTAATCAGAATCCTCAGGGGGAAATTGCAGATATTAAAATGCTGCTTTTCAGAAACGCAAAAATGACTAAATGAAAACGGATGGACTTTCAACTTCTTCAAACATTAGGTGTGTCAACAAACTAGGGAAAGACTGAACCCAAAGTGTGTAAAAAGTGGAAGGTGGAGGAGGAAGTGTCACAGATGGGGAATGTGTCGAGCAGCAGGAGTTGGACCTCTCATATAGCTACATGGCAGAGTGAATGCAAGTGTGTATCAGAACATTTTTCATATACTTGTGTTTCATTCCTACTCAAGTAGTCAGAAATTTCCCCTGTCTGTCACATAGCAAACCCCAAAAGAAAACCTCTAAACCTAACAGAAACCCTCTAAACCCAATAGAAACCCTCTAAACCCAATAGAAAACCTCTAAACCCAATAGAAACCCTCTAAACCCAACAGAAAACATCTAAACCAAAAAGAAAACTTCTAAACCAAATAGAACCCCCCAAAACCAAATAGAAACCCTCTAAACCCAAAAGAAAACCTCTAAACCTAATAGAAAAACTCTAACCCCCAATAGAAACCTCTAAATCCAACAGAAAGCCTCTAAACACAATAAAAACCCTCTAAACCCAATAGAAAACCTCTAAACTCAACAAAAAACCGCTAAACCAATAGAAAACCTCTGGAAAATACTTGGTGACAAAGTTAAGGCCAAGAAACCCATCGTCACTGAACTGTGGAAGAGACTGAAAGAAGAGTGGAGCAAGTAATCAAAGCAATTCAAAGCAATAGCCTGTACACATCCTACTGATTGGTGACAGTTGTGACCTTCCGAACATTTCGTTGAAAGCGCTACAGTCATTGCTGTTCTTGAATTATGATAATCCCCATCCGTCCATTCATTATCTTTTACTTTATCCTCTTTTAGAGGTGTGTGTGGGGGGGGGGGGTCCCCATGCCCTTCCATGGAAGAACGTTTCCGGCGCTGGGCAGATACACCCAGGACAGAGTGCCATTCTATTGCTGGGCACACTCATTCGCACAAACACTCTCTATATGGGGCAATTTGGAGAACTCAATTGATCTTGAGGCATGTTTTTGGACTGTGGGAGGAAACCGGAGAACCCGGAGGAGACCCACGCGGACACGGGGAGAACATGGAAACTCCACCCTGATTGGGATTCGAACCGGGAATCCCTAGTGCTGAGAGGCGAACATGCTAAACACTAAGCCACCGTCACGCCTCAATCAATCACGTCAATCACGTCTCATTTAAATGTACTTTACATTCAAACTGCTTATAAAGGTGGGCCTGTCAATGCAATTGACTGGCGTCCTGTTACCATATCTATGACCAATTATTATTATTATTATTATTAATTCTATGCATTCTAAGTTTTATGCCTTATTATACTACAATACTAACATAATGTGTGTAAACAGGTTTCAACATTAAAGTTTTATAAAGAAGATAAGGCCTGGTAGATCAGGGTGAACTATCCAATGAAGTGTGATGATCTCACCTCAGAATCTTCAGTTTACAGTGTGGATTCATCAGTCCAGCAGATAGAAGCTTCATTCCTGAATCCTGTAGGTTCTTATTTTTTCTCAGGTTCAGTTCTATCAGCCTGGAGGAACTTAAACTGAGAATTGAGGACAGAACCGAACAACTTATCTCGTTTAGATCACAAAGTTCCAACCTGTAAAATAAAGAAAGCATTCATTCACACATGCATTTATTGACTTTAATACATTTTCAGTTTTCTAAATAAAATGTATTAAACCAAATCGTTATGACCTACTATGACCTACCTACCTAGAAACTTCCTAAATGAGGGAAGAGTGATGATCTTACCTCAGTATCTCCAATTTACAGTGTGGATTCTTCAGTCCAGCAGAGAGAATCTTAACTCCTGAATCCTGTAGTTTATTGTGACTCAGGTCCAGTTCTATCAGACTGGTGGAGTTTAAACTGAGAACTGAGGACAGAACTGAACAACTTTCCTCTGTTAGATTACAACCAACCAACCTGTGAGAGAAATGATGATCCATTAGAAGAGCGACGTCTTAAACATACATTTATTCATTCATTATCTTCATTATCGTCTTTTAGGGTTGTGGAGGGTTCCGAATGCCCATCCAGAGGAGAACTTTTCGATTGCTGGGCACATACATACTCGCACAGACACTTACACAAACTATAAGGGAAAATTTAGAGAAATCCATGTTTTTGGACTGGGGAGGAAACTGGGGAGGGAACCGGAGAACCCGGAGGAAACCCACGTGGACATGGGAAGAACATGGAAACCCCACCCAAATTGGGATTTGAACCTGGATCCCCCGAGTTGAGAGGTGAACACGTTAAGCACTAACCCACCATGCTGGCTCATCTTAATCCATCCATTATATTCCGCTTTATCCTCTATTAAGGTGGGGGGGGGGGGGTTCACCATGCCCATCCATGGGAGAACGTTTCGGGCACTGGGCAGATACATCCAGGACAGAGCGCCAATCTATCGCTGGGCACTCACTCACTCACACAGACACACTCTATATGGGGCAATTTAGAGAATTCAATTGACTTGATCCATGTTTTTAGACTGTGGGAGAAAACAAGAGAACCAGGAGGAAACCCACATGGGCACGGGGAGAACATGGAAACTCCACCCAGATTTGGATTTGAACCTCGAACCATCGTGCTGAGTGGAGAACATGTTAATCACTAAGCTACCGTGCTGCCCCATCCCAATCATAGAGATTTTTAATTTCTGTGTGAAATAAAACTTGACAGAAGGGCGGCACAGTGGCTTAGTGTTTAGCACGTTCGCGCTAGGGATTTCCGGTTCGAATCCAAATCTTGGTGGAGTTTCCATGTTTTTCCCTTGTCCGCGTGGGTTTCCTCCGGGTTCTCCGCTATCCTTCCACAGTCCAAAAACATGGATAAACGTCAATTGAATTCTCCAAATTACCCAATATAGAGTGTGTCTGTGTGAGTGAGTGTGTGCCCAGCGATAGATTGGCACCCAGTCTTGGGTGAATCTGCCCAGCACCCGAAATATTCTAAACCTAAACCTAAACATTTTACATATTGAGATATTAGAATTGAAATCATTTAAAATCATTTTTTTTATTTTTGATAATTAACAAAAAAAATTTATAATAATTTTATAAAATAATTAAAGCTCTCACCTCAGTATCTTCAGTTTACAGTGTGGATTCTTTAGTCCAGCAGAGAGAAGCTTCAGTCCTGAATCCTGTATTTTGTTGTGACTCAGGTTCAGTTCTATCAGACTAGAGGAGTTTAAACTGAGAACTGAGGACAGAACTGAACAACTTTCCTGTAACAGATCACAATGTTTCAGCCTGTAGGAGAAATGATGATCCATTAGAAGGCTGATCTTTCACATTTTTTTCTTTGTGTCTGCGTTCTTGTTGTTCGTTTTTGTACTTGGCATATTAGTTAATTAGATGGCTTGAAAAGCCATCTATTGTTATTCCTCATAGTAATATTATTTTTCTTCTTCAGCACTTCTGCGATTAATACAGCCCGAACTGCTCCACGTACTACATATGATCACAAGACCTGGCTTATGTATTTTTGGAGTTTGTAACATTTATAGTTTTCAATAAAATTAAGTTTAAAAATTGAAAAATCCCTATAGGAATGAATGGGGCAGATTTTTTAACTGCTGTAACTCGGCCATTTGAGCTATAGCCACGAAACTCCAGAGCCTTAGACTCAGAGTAAATATGTACAAATATCCACATTTTCAAACAGATTGAACTTTCTTTTCACTTTTTATCACTCTTTGAAAATCACTTCATTTATTCCTCTGGGAGAAGCATGAGCAGTGACGTCATCCCGGCTCAGATTTATCACTGTTTCAGTTTTCTCCAAACAAACCTCTGTAAAATCTTCATACTTTCACCTAGAAACTTTTACCCTTAAATGCTAAAGATTTTTGTGCTTTCTAACATGACAAAGGCTCACGAGGATTGAAGTTTTAGTTTTCGAGTTATGAGGGTTTGTTTGGCATGAGTGACTGAAACTGCTCTATAGACTCCCATGTTAACTTTCTTTCGTCACCTCTTTTTAGTTTTCGAATCGTCATAACTCGGTCATTTTTTACTCACTTCGCATCATTTTACACCAAAATGATCCCCAAAGTGTCTAGTATGTAACGGTGTATTTGCTGAAGCGATATGTGAAAGATTCTTATAGATCAAGTCAATCGAATTCTCCGAATTGCCCCATATGGAGTGTGTTTGTGTGAGTAAGTGTGTGCCTAGCGATAGATTGGCGCCCTGTCTTGGGTGTAGCGCCCAAAACTTTCTCCTCTGAATGGGCATGGTCAAGGGGAACCCAACACCCCACGACTCTATCCTCTAGTAGAGGATAAAGCGGAAGATAATAGGTGGTTGGAACTGGAAAGAAGTGCCTGTTGATAGTGACATGAAGGAATTCTATTATAGAAATACACACAAACTAAACACACACCATTTTAAATCATTGTGTATGTGTATAAATGTCAGTTAGTAACTCACTGTAGTTTCTCCAGTTTACAGATTGGATCCATCAGTAAATCAGACAGAAGCTTCACCCCTGAATCTGTGATTTCATTAGAGTTCAGATTCAGGGCTTTGAGGTTTAATGATGATAATGATGGATTTGACCTCAGAGCTGAAACCAAAGCAGCAACATCATCTGTGATCCTGTATCCATCCAAACTGTAAAGAGAAGAACATGTTTGAAACTTTCATTTTGTTCATCCTGTTACTCCATTTCATTAATAAAGTTACTCTCTGTGGTTCTGAATGCTTAACCGTAGGATTTTGTCCGATCTGTTTGGTTTTTCTGTCTCGTCCAGTCTGCATGATGTTAATGGGTTCTTGTCACTGGGTTCATTGTTGTCTACAGCTGTGTTTTACCATCACGTGTGTTCCTCCTTGTCTATTTAACCCTGTCTTACCTTTGTGTTCTCATTTAACCATTATTATTAGTCCTGTTAGTCTCTGTGTATGTGTGTGTGTGTGTTTGTATCCACATTGTAGCCTCTGCATTAAAAACTTTGATTTGTTCATTCAAAAGCCTCTTGTTTTAGCGCCACACAGGCAGCAGGAACGTGACACTGTGTTCTATTTTCTTGTGTTTAGATCACACACTATAAGAGAGACACTATTGTTAGGAGCTGTCACCGGCCACATGGTGTGGGTTTGTTGGGTAGCCCCGCCCGTTAATTAGTTCCCTCTCTCTGGTGCCAGATGGTCTTAAATCTCACGCCTTGTTGTTATCGCTATGCCTCGACGCTATTTAGTGCTCACGTCTAGTTTCCATAGTAATCGTTAGTGTTCCAGTCTAGCTCTGTGTTTATTTTTTTGTGTTATTTTGTGGGTTTGCAGAAAATAAGTAAGTGTGACCTTCGATACCCCACCAAAACATCCTTGTACCATTACCTCCACCCCCCCTCCTCCACCTGTCTTTATATATGGATTGAGTGACCTAAACCTCCATAATAAACAACAGGACAGAACACGTGGTTCTGTGTTGGCAGTTCTCGGCACTTCCGCTGCCTCCTACTTACTCCGTTCTGTGTACTGGCAGATTGGGACACTACGCCGTGGACGTCACGTGCTGACATCACGCCCCGACTTCACACAACTACCCCCGCCCCTCCAGTGTTGTCCACCAGCGATTGTCTCGTTTCACTTGTGTTAAATAAATCCTCCTCTGACTGTCCACCTCTGCCTACAGACTGATTCGTCCGAGTAGCGGATCCAACTATATATTGGTCACATGACCATAACAATGATGACCTCATTCAGTCCCATTAAGATGATTTACAGCTGAATGATGGATCTAAAAGTGCAGAATAGGGGTGGCACCATTACCTCCACCTGTCTTTGTATATGGACTGAGTGACCTGAACCTCCATCATAAATAACCTGACAGAACACGAGATAACAACAGTAAAGTCAAATGAAAGCCTGATTTGCCTTAAACCAAAGGCAAATCTGTGGTTGCTGTTGTTGCTGTGTGAAGGTGATGGAGCTGTGTGCTGTGTGAAGGTGATGGAGCTGAATGTTTATTTCAGTAACTGTAATCTCACCTCAGTGTCTCTGGAACAGACTGTAGAAGTTGCAGTGCAGCACAGAGATTCTTTACTTCTGAATCCTGCAGGTTCTTCTCACTCAGTTCCAGTTCTATCAGTCTGGAGGAATTTGATTTGAGAACGGAGGACAGAACTGTACAGTTTTCCTCTGATAGATTCCAGTCACGCAACCTGGGTGATAAATTATGACATCACAACTCTGCTACACAAACACACCAATCACATCAAAGTATTCAACTGTAACAAAAAACATAGATCTCTGAAGTGTGTGTACACCTGTGTCTACAGTATGTTTGTGTGTGTGTGACTTACTGTAGGTTCTTCAGACTACACTTTGGATCCAACAGGAGATCAAACAGCAGTCTGAATCCTAACCATCTGATTGGATTAGAGTTCAGATTCAGTTCTTTCAGGTTGGGTGATGGATTTGATCTCAGAGCTGAAACCAAAGAAACGCAACCTCTATCTGTAATGCTGCAGCCCTCCAGCCTGCAGAGAGAAGAAGAGAAGATCCAATCAAATCAATTAATAATTATTATCAAAATAAAAAATTAAGGACTTTCACCTGGCAACTTTTAGGACTGACCTGCTTTCTTCACTACACACAGACAACGTGAAAGTGATAAAAGTCTGAGCTGCATGACAAACTATTGCACTTTCCTGTTTTACTTTCTTTTTACTAGAAAGATACAGGCACTAAGAGCAAAACCGCATGGTCTTGCTATACCGGACAAGCAACCCACTGAGCCGGACCCCTTGACCTCTGAGCCGAACAACCATCTTCTGAGCTGGATCTGCTGACCAATGAGCTGGACCAGATGGGCACAAAACCAGGCGCCTTGACTTATGTGGTTACTTGACCTCCCTCCCACATATGTGTACTGGACTTTCCTTCCTTTCATCATGGGATGACGGCTCGTGATGATTAAGAGGGGTCGCAGTTTTTTTCCCGCCATAGCTCAAGAGTCATTGTTGCGCCGTGCACTGGTGTATTACCAAAACTGCTGAACTGGACATCAGCAACCCCTATTGGGCCCTGATATTATTATTATTATTTGTCATTTGTGTAGATCTGGTGCTGCTGTGTGTCTTGTCACGTGACCTTCCCTTACATGTTTAAAATAGGGGTTCAATTCTCTCAGTGTCTGGTGATCCCCTAGTTTAAAAGCCCTTCAGTGTTGAAACTTGTATGTGTGTATTTATTGACCCGGTGTCTTCTGCATTAAAGACTACTTTAACAGCTACAGCTCTGGATTTTGTCCTTTCTAGCTGTGGCAGACCAGCATATCTTGACACTTTAATTATTATTTAACATGAGATTCCTGGGCTCAGGTTTGTTCAGTCATATCGGTTGTGTGCAACAGTGTAGAGTAGGAGTTCATGTCAATTCTAAAGTGCGGCCAAATCCAACACTGACTTCTTGAAAAGCATACCTATTGTGTAAAGTAAAGATGGATGCTATTGAGTCAGCATTATTTTGTTAAATGAGGAGGAGGGTCAGGTTCTCATAAGAGATTCAGTGTGAGGTGCAGAAGGAAAAAAAAGTCATAACTGTACCACAGTTTGTCAAGTACACAGTCTGGATGCCTCAGTCCATCACAGAGCTCCATCACTCCTGAATCCTGCAGCTCATTGTTACTCAGGTTCAGTTCTCTCAGACAGGAGGAACCTGATTTCAGAACCAAGGATAGTTCTCTACAACTGCTCCATGTAAGTTTACAATCACACAGCCTGAGAGAGAAATAATAAGATGTTAAAACAGTTTCATGTGACACAATAAACTCAGTACGTAAATCACACTGCTACATTTTCATTTGAAATTAATAGAAAATGCACAGATGCTTTTTTGGAGCTCAAATTTACTTAATATAATCCACTATTAATATAAAACCATAAAAAGAAGAGCATCAAATATAATTATTTATTAATTATTCATTCATTAATTATCTCCCGCTTATCCTTTATTAGGGTCGCGGTGGGGTTCCCCATGCCCATCCAGGGGAGAACGTCTCGGGCGCTGGGCAGATAGACCCAGGACAGGGCGCCAATCCATAGCTGGGCACACACTCACTCACACAGACACACTCTATAGGGGGCAATTTTGAGAATTCAATTAACTTGTTCCATGTTTTTGGACTGTGGGAGGAAACTGGAGAACCCGGAGGAAACCCACGCAGACACGGGGAGAACATCGAAACTCCACCCAGATGGGGATTCGAACCGGGAATCCCTAGCGCTGAGAGGCGAACGTGCTAACCACTAAGCCACCGTGCCGCCATTTATTAATTAATTATTTAAAAATTATTAATTAATGTATTAAATAATAAATAAGATGTTTGCATGATGTTTTGGTGTTGGGTTATTTCTGTTATGTTCTATAATGTTTACTATTCTTAGTTTTGTACCATCATGCATACTATATTAGTCTTGTACTCTTTCATTCTTACTCATCCTTTTTGTCTATTAAGTTCTCTCCTTTCTCCAACTAAGGGCTTTTTATTTCATGCTAATGTCTTAGAGTCAGAATTCTGGTTGTGTAATTGAAGTAAAACCTCTCTCTTTGCACATCTTTGGATCTCGCATTTTTAATTGGCATACATTTGCACAGTGCCTAATGTTGCATTCCCATCCTCCACATGTACCTTTCAGTGCTTCCAGTGTCATCAGTTTTGTATTTTTGTATCTTTGTATGCATTTACACACCTAGACATGTACTCTATGTACACCACACTCTATGTACACATGGACAGATCCATTCCATTCCATCCATTATCTCCTGCTTTATCCTCTAGTAGGGTCGCCGTGGGGTTCCACCATGCCAATCCAGGGGAGAATATTTCGGGCGCTGGGCAGATAGACCAATGACAGGGTGCCAATCCATCGCTGGGCACACACTCACTCACACAGACAGACTCTATATGGGGTAATTTGGAGAATTCAATTGACTTGATCTGTTTCTGGATATAGGCGGTACGGTGGCTTAGTGGTTAGCACATTCGCCTTTCAGCGCTAGGGATTCCCGGTTCGAATCCCCATCTGGGTGGAGTTTCCATGTTCTCCCCGTGTGTTCTTCTCTGCGTGGGTTTCCTCCGGGTTCTCCGGTTTCCTCCCACAGTCCAAAAACATGGATCAAGTTAATTGAATTTTCAAAATTGCCCCATTTAGAGTGTGTCTGTGTGAGTGAGTGTGTGCCCAGCGATGGATTGGCGCCCTGTCCTGGGTCTATCTGCCCAGCGCCCGAGACATTCTCCCCTTGATGGGCATGGGGAACCCCACCGCGACCCTAATAGAGGATAAGCGGGAGATAATGAATGAATGAATGAATGAATGTTTTTGAATATGTTTTTGAACTGTGGGAGGAAACCAGAGAACCACGGAACCCACGAGGACACGGGGTGAACATGGAAACTCCACCCAGATTCTCATTTACATTTATTAAATGTGATTAGACACACACATTCAAATACAGACACAATTTTTTAGACATTGGGCGGCTTAGTGGTTAGCACGTTCGCCTCTCAGTGCTAGGGATTCCCGGTTCGAATCCCCATCTGATAAATCTTAATAAATGTAATAAATGTAAATGAGAATCTGGATGGAGTTTCCATGTTCTCCCCGTGTCCGCGTGGGTTTCCTCCGGTTTCTACGGTTTCCTTCAACAGTCCAAAAACATGGATCAAGTCAACTGAGTTCTCTAAATTGCCAATCTTCTCCAGATTGGCGCCCTGTCCTGGGTGTATCTCCCCAGCGTTCGAAACGTTCTCCCCTGGATGGGAATGGATGGGCATATTATCCTAATATAGGATAAAGCGGAAGATAATGGATGGATTGAATTTTTTATACACATATATGAATTATTTTGCTACAGAATTACCTCCAAATGTACATAAAATGAAAAAATAAAATACTCACACAGCTCTTCTGGACTCTTTGATGACAGGCAGCAGTCTTCTTAAACATTCTTCAGATGGTTGATATTTTCTCAGATCAAACTCATCCAGCTCCTGATCTGAGTTCAGCAGCACAAACACCAGAGCAGACCACTGAGCAGCAGATAGTTTAACTCCACTAACACGACCAGAACCCTCTCTGTTCAGATACTTTTGAACTTCCTGTACCAGAGAGTCATCATTCAGTTCATTCAGACAGTGGAACAGATTAATGGATTTCTCTGTAGAAAACTCTGTCTCTCTGACCGTCTGCTTAATGAACTCAGCTATTTCCTGTGTGATTTCAGAGCTACTTCCTGTCTGTGGTAGAAGATCTTGTAGGAGCTTCTGATTTGACTTTACTGAGAGACCGAGAAGGAATCGGAGGTAAAGGTCCAGGTGTCCATTCTCACTCTGTAAGGCCCCATACACAGAACTCTTCAAAAAGTCGGACATGTTGGACAGACAAAATGTTTTGGTTTTATTTCCAGTAATGAAGCTGAATAAACTAAACAAAGCGGCCAAAAACTCCTGAACACTCAGATGTATGAAGCTGAAGACCTTCCCCGTGTGCAGTCCAAACTCCTCTCTGAAGATCTGAGTGCAGACTCCTGAGTACACTGATGCTTCTGTAACATCAATACCACATGCTGTTAGATCTTCCTCATAGAAGATCAGGTTTCCTTTCTCCAGCTGCTGGAACGCCAGTTTCCCCAGTTTGAGAAGGATCTCCTCATCCTGCTTCTTCTGATACTTTCCTCTAACCACGTTGGTCTGAATGATCAGGAAGTGAGTGAACATCTGAGTTAAAGTTTTGGGGATCTCACCATGCCCTCCTTCCCCCAGCATCTTCTCCAGGACAGTGGCTGAGATCCAGCAGAAGACTGGTATATGACACATGATGTAGAGACTTCTTAATGACTTCATGTGTTTGATGATTGGATCAGTTAGACTCTGATCACTGACCTTCTTCCTGAAATATTCCTCTTTCTGAGGGTCACTGAAGCCTCGTACCTCTGTCACACGATCAAAGTATTTACAGGGGATCTGATTAGCTGCAGCTGGGCGAGATGTGATCCAGATGTAAGCAGAGGGCAGCAGGTTTCCTTTGATCAGGTTGATCAGCAGAACGTCCACTGGGGACGACTCAGACAGATCACTCACTCTCACTGTGTTCTGAAAATCCAGAGGAAACCGACATTCATCCAGACCATCAAAAATAAACAGAACATTCTCCAATCTGGAGATATCAGTGTCTTTGATCTCCTTAAAAAAGAGCTGCAGAAGATCAATCAGACACAGTTTCTGGTTCTTCATTAAATTCAGCTCTCTAAAAGGAAGTGGAAATATGAAGATCACGTCCTGATTGGTTTTTCCTTCAGCCCAGTCGAGAACAAACTTCTGCACAGAGACTGTTTTTCCAATTCCAGCAACTCCTTTAGTCAGAACAGTTCTGATGGAGCACTCTGGTTCTGATAAGGGTTTAATAGACTGTACAGTTCTGATTGAGTATTTTTTTTCTGATAAGGGTTTAAAGATGTCATTACATTTGATGGGCGTCTCCTCTGTGGCTCTTCTTCTGGATGCTGTCTCAATCTTTCTCACCTCATGTTCCTCATTGACTTTTCCGCTGTCTCCTTCTGTGATATAGAGCTCAGTGTAGATCTCATTCAGAAGGGCTGGAGATCCTTTGTTTGAAATCACTTCATTCAAACACTGAAATTTATTAATCAGCGAAGATCTGAAGTTCAGCTGAACTATAGATCCAGAAGCGTCAGACCTGGAAGGTGGTCATGTGATCAAAACTTATTGTAATAAAAACAGTAAAAAAAAAACCTAGCTTTTTTTATTTATTTATATGACTAACATGTTTAGTTCATAAAACATTTACTTTCAAAACTTCATTACAGTCTCTAGTAATCACCGTGATCCATACAGGAGGTAATATTATACTTTAATCTTTCGCTCTAATGTTTGGTTTTACTATCTCCTGGGTTCAGCAAAATAAAGAATAATGTACATCATATATATTAAGTAAATAAGTAAAGTGCAGTAAATTAAATCAGTGTGACTGATACAGAGATACAGAATTTATAATAAGGGAAATAATTAAATTACTCCTGTTAATTTATTAAACTGGAACATGTGGTACATGTTTTTACTTTCATTAGATTAATACACATTTTAGAAAGTGTCTGGACTTTATTTTTGAAAATTTCACTCATATATCTATAAAAGTTTAAATAATAATAAGTTTTTTATAATGTTCTCATTTACTTGTGAACTTTTAAATTCATTTAAGACCATTCTAGATTTTTCTTCATGCAACTGCAGTAAAGGTCTCTTCTGACTGAATCTGTTGGATTCTTTTTTCGTTTACAGTTATCTTTAGTGAATGGTTTCATCATTGATTGTAGACTGTAGATCAATTTCAGTTCAGTTCCTTTCAGTTCACCTGTTAGAACTCAGCTTTATGGTTCACATCATTTGTCTATATTACATTTAGCACAACGTTCTTACTTGGGTCTAGTAGAAACATCTGTCCTTCTGATTTTTACTGGAGGCTTCATTGACTCATTACTCTCCATAGCTGCACAGCTGGGTTCAGGTAAATCCGATCTTTGAGGGTGACTCTGTCTGAAACACAGAACAAACCCAGGTCAGAGTCAGATTTAGATAGATACCCTATACTTCGAAATATCAAAATAATCTGATTAAAGTAGACACGTTCAAAAGTAGTTTAAACAAGTGGGTTTTCTCTTCTGCTGTCCGTTCGAGTCTACCAAATTTGGGGGTGATGTTTGATCGGAGCTTGGTATTTGACACGCATGTTAAACGGCTGTCAAGATCTTGTTTTTTTCATTTCAGGAATATCAGTAAACTGAGGTCTATAGTTTCAAACGCAGAACTAGAGATGCTAGTACATGCGTTTATCTCATCTCGTATAGACTACTGTAATGTCCTGTTTTCCTCTCTCAGCATGTCTGCTCGTAGCCGGTTGCAGTTAATTCAAAATGCTGCTGCTAGACTGCTGACAAAAGCAAACAAACGTTCTCACATAATCCCACTTTTAGTATCCCTGCACTGGTTTCCTGTTGAATACCGGATTCATTTTTTAAATTTTAACTCTTACATTCAGAGCATTACACAATCAGGCTCCTATGTATGTGTCTGGTCTGCTCCATCAACACGTACCAGCTCGTTCACTTCGGTCTAACAATTCGAACTTACCATTTGTTCCTCGCACTCGGTTAAAGACTCAAGGGGATCGAGCATTCGACTCTGCGGACTCTTTTAAAAAACATTTAAAGACTTATCTGTTTAAACAGGCATTTGGGCAAATGGGCTAGCCAGTAGTCTTGGTTGTTGTGTTTTTATGTTTTTATGTTTTATGTTGTGTAAATTCTGCTTTTATTGTGTTTATTCGCTTTTATTTTTTATGTTTTATACTTTTGTAAAGCACATTTTGGCCTGTGCCTAAGAAAAGTGCTATATAAATAAAGTTTACTTACTTACTTACTTACTAAGTATGTCATACTGTCTTGGATATAACCCACTGAGAGGGTAGGCATTTAGAAATATACTACTTGCTCATTAAAGCTTGTTTTTTTTAACACAATGAGGGTAGAAGATGGATAGTACACATACTAAACAACAGACTGTGTGTCAAGATTGAACAGTGAATCAAGGTCAATTGAATTATCCAAATTACCCCATATAGAGTGTGTGCGTCTGTGTGAGTGAGTGTTTGTCGCCCTGTCCTGGGTGTATTTGCCCAGTGGCCGAAACGTTCTCCCCTGGATGGGCATGGGGAACCCCGCCATGACCCTAGTAGAGGATAAAGCGGAAGATGCTGGATGGATGTACTCTCTCAGTAGTACGCACTTTGTGCACGAGGTTTTGCATAGAGTCCACCAATCCAAATTCAAATGGCTTTTGGCTTTACCCCTATTTGATCAGCAATTTCTCTGATGAATGCTATGCTTGAACATGCAAACTAAGCCATATGTTTGTTCTCTGCCCCATGTTACATAATTTTTGATCCTGTTATTTTGACACTATGTTTCAAGTTTTAAATCTGCAGATTGCTCCTTGTGCCTTTATTGCTTTATGTCTGGCCTAACAACTGGTTTGCCCTCCATGTGCCAAATTCAAAACGGATGTCCAAGCCTTCACATCTTAATTTGGAAGACGTCAAATATTATTATAATGGAAATTATAAAAAGTCACCATTTTCCTTAGGGCTCCTAGATGCCTTGCATTTACTTAGATTAGAGAAAATAAGATTTAATGTCAGGTGTAATACGGTAGCATTTTCTTTAAAATGAAATCCTTTCCTTGCTTACTTTAACCTGCCAACTGTATGCCAACTGGTTAATTCCACCTGTGTGTTTTGTTTGCGTTTCTTGTTTGTCTTTTTCTTGTTCTGCTTTATGCAGGAGTCACATGCTGTAATTGTGTCAATCAAACTCTGGTTATTACTTAAATGCTGTGCTTTATTAGCTCTAACTGCTCTAATTGCTGACAATTACTGGATAACACCTGGATATTTATTGGATTGGCAGAACTGTACCCCAAGATACTTAAACTCCTTCACTTGAGGCAAGATCTGATCCCTGACCCAGAGAGGACTCTCTACCCTTTTCCGACTGAGAACCATCTAGTAAGAGCTGATGTTCGCAGCCTGCTAACAGGACCACATCGTCTGCAAACAGCAGCGACGTGATCCTCAGATCACCAAACCGGACACCCTCCGCCC
Source organism: Corydoras maculifer (assembly GCA_019802435.1). NCBI lineage: Eukaryota > Metazoa > Chordata > Actinopteri > Siluriformes > Callichthyidae > Corydoras > Corydoras maculifer. The sequence goes on from JAFMOD010000915.1 coordinate 250,725, forward strand.
CCTGGCTGCGCCTAGAAATTCTGTCCATATAAATTATGAACAGAACCGGTGACCTTACGTTCCGACCCTCACCTATGGTCATGAGCGTTGGGTAATGACCGAAAGAGCAAGATCATGAATACAAGCGGCGGGGTTTTCTCCACAGGGTGGCTGGGCTCTCCCTTAGAGATAGAGTCCTCGGTCATCCGGGAGAGACTCGGAGTGGAGCCGCTACTCCTCCGCATTGAAAGGAGCCAGTTGAGGTGGTTCGGGCATCTGGTAAGGATGCCTCCTGGGCGCCTTCCTAGGGAGGTGTTCCAGGCAAGTCCAGCTGGGAGGAGACCCTGGGGAAGACCCAGGACACGCTGGAGGGATTATATCTCTCAGCTGGTCTGGGAACGCCTCGGGGTTCCCCCAGTCGAGCTGGTGGAGGTGGCTGGGGCGAGGGAGATCTGGGTCTCCCTACTTCAATTGCTGCCCCCGCGACCCGAACCCCGGACAAGCGGAAGATAATGGATGGATGGATGGATGGATGTATTTGATATTATTTCTTAATAAATAAGTTCAAATAATAACACTAAAATAAAACTCTTCAGTTCTTAGTTCACCTGTTAGAACTTTATAGTTCACATAATTTTCCAGATTACATTCAATAAAATACATTTTTCAAAATTTTTTTTTAAGATCTAATGAATGTAATGACTGAACTCATTGAAACTAAATGTTGTCAAATTTTCTCATTATTCAAAACTTTAAGAACCTGAACTCATGAATCTGTTACAGACTGAAGTATAAACTAAGATTAGATGGAGATACTTAAAGTATGACAACTTCAAAATTCTATAGTATTATAAATATATTAAGTTTCCTTGAATAAACTGAACTTGTGCTTATGTTTATTAACATGTTCTTTATACTTGTGATGTTGAACAGTTTACATTATTAATCTCTACATGGATTCATAATTAGTGTTGTGTTCAGTCTGTGTGGAACCTTCCAGAAAGTTTTTCATTATATATAGTATATAAAAAAACTTCTTAGTTCACTTGTTAGAATTCAGCTTATGGTTCACATCATTATCTAGATTACATTTAGTACGACATTCATACTTGTATCCAGTAGGAACGTCTGTTCTTCCGAAGTTCAGTGGACGACCCATGGACTCATTACTCTTCATAGACACACAGCTGGGTTCAGGTGAATCTGATCTCTGATGATGAATCAGACTAAAACACAAAACAAAACCAGTCTGATTCAGTTAAAGACATTAAAAAAAGGAAGAGTTAATAATCTGATTCATTCAGACAGAACAGAATGACCTTAACCTCCATGTTACGTTGAACAACAGATGATTTTTTGTACTTAACCTCGGATGCTGTTCCCCTTGTTTAGTTTGTTTTGGAAAATACCATTTTAGTTCAACAGCCTTACAATTTCCACATGACGTTTGGCATGTGATGAATCCTATAATTCATTCCACATGATAAACCATTTGGTGAATGCTCCTTTGGTACTCAACTTTGATGACCTCAGCTGTTACTAGTACTACTAATTTCAAACTTTTCACATAAGTTTTATTAAAACATTTTTATTCTTATATTTCCTCTATCCCACATTTTATAGAATGTTTACAATATAATTCGGTTCGTCAATAAAAGCAGTACTGGTATTTGTCTTTTGACCCAGATCCTAATTGTGGTGTTTGGTGCTGAACTGCTGATCTTCTACGGATTTATCTTAACTTAGTACTCTAACTATAGATAGTTGTTCTGTGCTGTTAGTCTTGTATTTTTTTTTTATATTATATAAAATATTATTGTGAGTGAGTGTGTGCCCAGCGATGGATTGGCGCCCTGTCCTGGGTCTATCTGCCCAGCGCCCGAGACGTTCTCCCCTGGATGGGCATGGGGAACCCCACCGCGACCCTAATAGAGGATAAGCGGGAGATAATGAATAAATGAATGAATAAAATATTATTAATAATGTCCTCCGCGTCCAATAACAGAAAATCTGAAAACGGTTCGAAAGTTATTGCGTGTTTGATTATTGAAATATCTGACTCTAAAGATATTATTTATGAAAGGTAACTTTTAGTTACATGAGTGCTTTCTGCATAAATAGGTTCATTTATCTAATAATTAAGGTTTAAAATATCTGACTCATAGGTATTTTATAAGCATTCCTGTCAGAGGCTTCTCTAATACATTGACAGAAACTCTATAGAAACTATAACATGCGGATCATAAAGTAATTTATATCTCTCAAAGGTAAACCTTTATAGATGATTATATTTTAACAGCAGCAGGGGATAGGTTAGCCTTTAATTTCCAGTCTTAAAAGATAGTTAGTTTTAAGTAACAACAAAGTTTATAAAAAGTAAAAAGGTAAGACTACTAAAGATTACAATTTAAAGTTACAAAGATTCTACTAACATAAATCACATCTTCTGTGTAATGGAAAGGAATTGTTCAAACTCAATAATGACTTTTGGTTTTCTTGGAGAGAACCAAGAAAACCAAGTGTCCCTATTTGCACATTAGTCATGCTGAACTCACATGCTGCATTGCCTTCAGTTCTGTCTGCTACTTGATGACAGAGTTTCAATATCCCTTACTATGTTATTTTATTGTTTTTTTGGTGACATGACCTCCTCAGCCACAACAATGTCAGAGAACAACAGCAAGGACCATTCTTTCAGCTTCACTAAAGATCAAATGAATGTAATGACTTAACAAAATGTGGATATATCACAATTGGTTCCGATAAACAGATTCTTGCTTTTTATTAATCAAGTGGTATTCAGCAAGAATATTAATGGGAAAACCTTTAAGTACTTTCATATTTACTGGGAATCAGTGGAATTAGTACCAGAATTTTCACATCATTCAAGAAATGGAGATACTTAAAGTACAACAACCTCGAAATTGTTCTATAGTACAGTAAATGTTTCGTGTTTTCTTCCTCAACGGAACTTCTGTTCTTTATTCTTGTGAGGTTGAACAGTTTACATTATTAATCTGTGCATGGATTCTAATCAGAGTTGTGTTCAGTCTTTGTGGAACCTTTCAGAAAGAGTTTTATAATTTAAAAAAAACTATTCCATTCTTAGCTCACCTGTTAGAACTTATGGTGTTATATCTAATTGTTCGCATCATTTTCTAAATTACATTCAGTACGACATTCTTACTTGTATCCAGTAGGAACTTCTGTTCTTTTGAAGTTCAGTGGACGACCCATGGACTCATTACTCTTCATAGACACACAGCTGGGTTTAAGTGAATCTGATCTCTGATGATGAATCAGACTAAAACACAAAACAAAACCAGATCAGAGTCTGATTCATATTCACTGATTCACTAAACAATGAAGAGTCAATAATCTGATTCATTCAGTCAGAACAGGGACTGTACGTAGAACAACAGATGTTTTCAGTTTTATGTTTAAAATCACTTCTCTAGATTGCATTAAGTACGACATTCTTACCTGTATCCAGTAGGAACATCTATTCTTCTGAAGTTCAGTGGACGACCCATGGACTCATTACTCTTCATAGACACACAGCTGGGTTCAGGTGAATCTGATCTTTGATGATGAACCTGACTAAAACACAAAACAAAACCAGGTCAGAGTCTTTTATTCATTCATTATCTTCCGCTTATCCTCTATTAGGGTCGCGGTGGGGTTCCCCATGCCCATCCAGGGGAGAACGTCTCGGGCGCTGGGCAGATAGACCCAGGACAGGGCGCCAATCCATCGCTGGGCAAACACTCACTCACACAGACACACTCTAAATGGGGCAATTTTGAGAATTCAATTAACTTGATCCATGTTTTTGGACTGTGGGAGGAAACCGGAGAACCCGGAGGAAACCCACCCCCCCCCCCCCCCCCCCCCCCCCCCCCCCCCCCCCCCCCCCCCCCCCCCCCCCCCCCCCCCCCCCCCCCCCCCCCCCCCCCCCCCCCCCCCCCCCCCCCATGCCGCCAGGTCAGAGTCTGATTTAGATAAAGACACTAAATAGGAAGGTTAAATATTCTGTAATAAGATTAAAGTGGAACTTTGTTATTTGGTGGTTCAGGACTGATGGATCCAAACCTTATAGCTTCTTTTCATCTGAACTCTGTTACGGGTCGTGCTGCGGTGACTTAGCCTACCACCAGAGGGCGGCGGAGGCAAGCAGCACGCACACGGCGGACTACGGGAAAAGACTGCATTTCCCAGGGAGCGCAGCGCTAATTTGGTCTGACAAGGTGCACATGTCGGCATGGCTACGTTTACGACAGGCCGACTGATACAACTTGTCATGCCGTTGGTAATCGACTGTGCCAAGTGTGCGTTCCCGCAGTGTTAGCGGTTCGTCAGTGATTATTGTGTTGCTTTCGGTCCTATCGACTCTGGTTGCTGGGGGTTCTCTTTCCCTGGGGCAGAGCCAAAATTACTTCCATATCTGTTCTTGTGTTTATGCTTTTGTTTGCAGTGGATTTCTCTGCTCAAAAGAGCCGAGCAAGGCGTCAGCCTTAACCAGAGCGGAGGCTCTGAGTTGTTCAGTGAAGGAGAGAAAGGAGACCACGTGACCGCTTTCAGCGAGCGCGCCGAAGCTGCGCCGCGAGCAGCCCCTCCCTTCTCCTCTTCTCTCTGCGCGTGCGCGTCGTCGGTAGAAGACATCTTCGTCCCCTTACGCGCCCCGCGCTCGTTTTGAGACAGGAGCGTTAATATAATTTTGTGTCCGCAGAGTTGCGAGGATTCAGTTCAACTAAAGCTCCGAGTCACATTAATCAGTCATATTGCGTATACTTAGTTACTACACACACACATTATATATATATATATATATAGAGAGAGAGAGAGAGATGTGTGTGTTTGTGTGTGTGTATATATATATATTTGCAGGCGCAGCTATATATACATACACACACACCTCCCAGACGTGGGCGTGGTCTACCCATGTGAGAGAGACGTTTGTATACTGCTTTCAACCTAACCCCCTTCGTAACAAACTCTGATTCTGTTTTACATACAAACATAGTTGTTCTTCTCATGTTAACTTCTGATGGCTCATGTTTAGCACCAAGATTTTTTCTGGGCGGCACGGTGGCTTAGTGGTTAGCATGTTCTCCTCTCAGAGATAGGGATTTCCGGTTTGAATCCCAATCTGGGTGGAGTTTCCATGTTCTCCCCGTGTCCGTGTGGGTTTCCTCCGAGTTCTCCGGTTTTCACCCATAGTCAAAAAACATGGATTAAGGTCAAGGTAAAGTGGAAAAAGGAGATAAAGAGGATGGATGGAAGAATTTATTTATTATTATAAATATATTATACTGCATTTTAATGATGACTGCTAACTGGTGCTTCATCCTCACTGGGGTATCAAATGTTATTATGCATTTTATTTTTTTAATATGAAATGATGCCCCTGGCTCATGCTGGACATTTAACATTTTCAATGACCCCCTTTTAGAACCTCACAGATGTTACTAGAACATTTTTGGTTTTTAACTTGACTAATGTATCATTCTGTTTCTTGTTAAACCTTAAGAGAGCAAGCTCCAGCATAACATCACATCACAGCACCAATAACCTACTTAACCATTATTAACAATTTAGAAATTATGCGAAATTACAGTAGGTCATACTATACTAACTTGTGCAGCTAACTCTGCTCTGCTTAGGAGAAGCAGACTGTGGCTCTCACCGCACTGTCCACCCCTGAATATGACGTCCAGCAAAAAAAAAAAAAAAAAAGAATCAGTCACTTCTGCACTGGAAACCAGAGCCGTGTTCTTTGTGTGCAATCAGTGTTCTAAACCTTTAGCCTGACAGATTTATTATTTTATTTTAATTAATTGATGATCATGTTTTGACTCTGCACAGTGATAATGCACTTTATTAGATATGTAACTATATACCGCTATCAAATGATTTAGATTTTTATCTTTGTTTTAACAAAGTGACATATTTTAAATGCCTAAACTTATGATTGTCTTACCTTTGATTCGTCTTTAATTCCTCAGGTTCAGAGGGACTTTTATTGGTAGCCATATTTCCTCATACAGTTAATAATTCATCATATCGGCTGTAAACCTGAAACACAAAGTATTGAATGCAATCTTCACGGATTGAACCACTGCTTTATATGGTGATTTTTTGTATGATGCAAAAGTATCAGGAAACACCTCTTATTTATTGAATTGGAGGGTTTTATTATATATGGGTTCAAACCTTCAAATTTCAGATTTCTAGCTAAAACATTCTAATACCAATTGTATAAGTATAACAATTTGGGGGAGGCCATTGTCTGTTCCAGCATAAAGACACAGTTGGGTGAGTTTAGTTGAAACTTTGAATTCAAATTTGAATTAGACTCTATAACACAGATGTTAATGTGTTAAAATACTAAACTTACAATACAAATAGGTAAACTTTTATAAAACACGCCAGTATGAACATTATCTTAGGTTTTAGGCGTTAAGAGACCAAACTGTTTGTTCATTTTTTTTAAATGAAAGATGCCCCTGTAGAACAGGTGCACTGCTGTGCGCTTGTGGAACCCATCATTGTTCCAATAGTTGCACCTGGGTTCGAATCCCAATCTGGGTGGAGTTTCCATGTTTTCCCCGTGTCCGCGTAGGGTTCATCTCACAGTCCAAAAACATGGATCAAGGTCAATTGAATTCTTCAAATTGCCCCATATACAGCGTGTCTGTAAGTGAGTGAGTGTGCCAAGCGATATATTGGCTTGGTGTCTGCCCAGCCAACGAAACGTTCTCCCCTGGATGGGAATAGGGAATCCCCCCCCCCCGCGACCCTAGTAGAGGATAAAGCGGAAGATAATGGATGAACTTAATAAGTGTTTTTAATAAATCGTTTGGTATCGTAAGCACAACGTCGTCACAATACGACGACGTCACGAACTGATTAAAAAGTACCCACGGACAACGTTGCCGTTACGTCACGTGTTAAAAGAAGCAAAGAAATACCGCATTTAAAAACGAATAAAGTTATTGAAATACAAATGATCTGTTCATTGTTGTTTCTTAATATACTTTTTTATATGTAATATATTAATAATACAGTTTGTAGTTGTTTATCATGTTATTAAAACTTCCAGCCCTCGAGCTTTAGTCAGATCCTTCCAGTGTATAATACTTTAATAACTATAATACAGTATATAACAATCCTGTCAGATTATAACCTTTTATCACAATATAATCTCATATCAGCTACACATTAAAGACAGATTTAGAGTCTTACAGCGATTTCTTGTTAGAGTCCTGTTGTTCACTCCACTTGAACAAATCGGTTCCTCTGTTCTGTTTTTACTTTCGATTTCACTTAGTGTAATGTTGAACTGTCACCATGGGAGGCGCCATGTTCCACAATGTTCCACCAGAACACTTACTGCATTTTCCAATATTATTATTTTTATCCAACATTATATTCACCATCGGTTTATATGGGAATATAACAGTTTCCTACACTGTTGTTACTGCCTGGTCGCACAATGAGGATGAGTGCCCCTCTGAGTCTTGGTCCTCACCAGGTTTCTTCCTTAAATAACGATATAACAGGGAGTTTTTTCTTGCCACTGTCGCTTCGGATTGCTCTTTGGGGTTTTAAAGGTTTTTCATTCTGTAGAGCTGCTTTGTGACAATGTACTGTTGTAAAAAGCGCTATATAAATAAATTACTTGAACTTACTTGAACTTGGAATCATTCATTCATTATCTCCCGCTTTATCCTCTATTAGGGTCGCGGTGGGGTTCCCCATGCCCATCCAGGGGAGAACGTTTCGGGCGCTGGGCAGATAGACCCAGGACAGGACGCCAATCCATCGCTGGGCACACACTCACTCACACAGACACACTATTTGGGGCAATTTGGAGAATTCAATTGACTTGATCCATGTTTTTGGACTGTGGGAGGAAACCGGAGAACCCGGAGGAAACCCACGCGGACACGGGGAGAACATGGAAACTCCACCCAGATGGGGATTCGAACTGGGAATCCCTAGTGCTGAGAGGCGAACATGCTAACCACTAAGCCACCGTGCCGCCAACTTGGAATCAATTACATTATTATTATTATTATTATTATTATTATTATTTTTAATACATAATCAGACCATTTGATTGAGTGATAAGCATTATTTATTTGCATATGTGTGAAAGTTAAATGTATGTGAATAAAAAAGATATTTAATAATAATGTGACAGGAAAGTCACATGGTAAAAATACATCCATTATCCATCCAATATCTTCCAATTTATCCAATATTAAGGTTGCGAGGGGGGGGGGGGTTCCACATGCCCATCCAGTGGAAAACGTTTTGGGCGCAGGGCAGATACACCCAGACACACTCAATATGGGGCAATTTGGACAAATTAATTGACTTGATCCCTGTTTTTGGACTGTGGGAGGAAACCAGAGAACCTGAAGGAAACCCACGCGGACACGGGAAGAACATGAAAACTCCACCCAGATTGAGATTCGAACGGGGAATCCCTGGCACTAAGAGGTGAACGTGCTAACCACTAAGCCACCATGCCGCCGAGATCAAGGTCAATTGAGTTCTTTAAATAACCCTAAATAGAGTGTGTCTGTGTGCAGGGGCGTTGTTAGACCTGGGCTTTCGGGGCTATAGCCCCGGATGTTTTGTCAGTAGCCCGGATCAAATGAGAGCAGCTTTCTCTGGCCGCCTGTCCTCCAGCAGCGGGGCCGAACGATGGAGTCATCGTTTGTGCGTCAAAATGCTGTGTGTGTGTTTGAGGGAGACAGATATATAATACCAGTATCGGGAGTAAATTTACCGTAATAACTGTATGTTGGGTGTAAAGAGCAGCTTCTCAGCTTTCATTAACCGTAAGACATAAAACTGTCGCAAAGTTACGGTATTTCAAAGCAAAACATTGTTAAAACTGGCTCATCTGCGATTGACTCATAAAACGGATTCAAGCTTTTCTGCCGAAGCTCAAGTTCATTTATTTAAACATTTTCAGCCAAAACCATCATTTATTAGAACTGAATGTGCTATCCACTGCTGACAGACATATTTCGTATGTTATTTAATTTTATCCAATATAACTAATAAATGATCAAACAAAATGAATGTAACAACAGTTTGAAAAATGGATAAATACACTCATGAAAGGGCAATTTTAAAAGAGGGCAAAGAGGGAATAAGGGATTTGGGCTAAAAGCCCTGATGTTTCTAAACCCTTAAAACGCACCTGTCTGTGTGAGTAAGTGTGTGCACAGAAATAGATTGGTGCCCTGTCCTGGGTGTATCTGCCCAGCGCCCGAAACGTTTTCCCCTGGATGGACATGGGGAACTCCCCCGCGGCCCTAGTAGAGGATAAAGTGGAAGATAATGGATGGATGGATGGATGGAATTCTGCCACTCGTTAAATGTAGCAGATTATTTATTTTATTATCGGCGGCATTGTCCTGGTGGCGCTCATTCACCTCTGCTCTTGTTCCTCCTCCCCTTCTGGAATATCGCTCCGCTTAGAGGTATGTGTTTGGCTTGAGGTGCACATGTTATTTGGAGTTTGGTGTGCTAATTTTCATCAGTTGTGAGTATGCTGAGTTTTTATGTAATTTTGACATTTAGAATAATGGTAATTAAGTTTTTTTAAATGTTTGTTTTCAGGTATCGATGTTTGACGAAGCTGGCATTGACAATTTTTTTTTAATTGCTGCATAAAAGGTACAGTGTCCTGCCTCGGTAAATGAGCTGCCGTTTTGCCTCTGGAGGAATATATAGCCATGTGACTGGCTTTACTGTATAGGCTCAGCAAGAGGCACAAGCCTAGTTCAAAGCAACAACTGAACTACTGACTGAATTTTCTGCTATTCAGTCCCTTGGACTTCCAGAGCCAAGATTTCCTAACTTAAAGGACTAGAGGTGTCTCCGGTTTTACTCGTTCACACCCTTTCTTTCCATCTGAACCTTGTAGAAACTATAATTGTTCAGTTCCTATGTCCATCCATCCATTGTCTTCAGCTTTATCCCCTATTAGGGTGGCGGGGGGGTTCCCCATGCCCATCCAGGGGAGAACGTCTTCCAGATACACCCAGGACAGGGCGCCAATCTATCACTGGGCACACACTCACTCACACAGACAGACTCTATATGGTGCAATTTGGAGAATTCAATTGACTTGATTCAAGTTTTTGGACTGTGGGAGGAAACCGGAGAATATGGAGGAAACCCATGCGGACACAGGGAAAACATGGAAACTCCACCCAGATTGGGATTCGAACCGGGAATCGCTAGTGCTGAGAGGAGAATGTGCTAACCACTAAGCCACCGTGCTGCAAAGAACCCACGGCCTACACCAGACGACCCAAACCAAAACAGCGGCAATAATATCCCAATAACAGAATACATGGAGGCGTTAGTCAAAGAAATTACCCAAACCAGAACAAAAAACAAAATCAATCACTCTACACATTTGGGGATGAATTAGAATGTTTATTGTCAAGCAGAGTTTAATTTTCTAAATTAGATGTGATCATATTAATGTTTGTTTAACTGAATTAACACTAAATCACAGAAATAATGAAAGAAATGATGAAATTGTCTGCTGTAATGATTCTCAGGTTTCACAAACTTCACCTGATCTCATCTCTCTCAGCATGTAGAGACTGTAGAGACACCAACCCATCACCCCCCATGGTTTATTTAGTGATCAGTTACAGTTGACTCTTTAGATTATGAAACATTTCATAAAGTAAATTAAATGTAGGTGGCATGGTGGTTTAGTGGTTAGCACGTTTGCCTCTCAGCGCTAGGGATACCCGGTTCAAATCCCCATCTGGGTGGAGTTTCCATGTTCTTCCCGTGTCTGCGTGGATTTCCTCTGGGTTCTCCGGTTCTCTCCCACAGTCCAAAAACATCGATCAAGTCGATTGAATTCTCCAAATTGCCCCATATAGAGTTTGTGTGTGTGAGTGTGTGCACAGTGATAGATTGCCCCCACGTCCTGGGTGTATCTGCCCAGCACCTGAGACGCTCTCCCCTGGATGGGCATGGGGACCCTCCCCGCAACCCTAATACAGGATAAAGCGGAAGATAAAGGATGGATAGATGAATGTTAGTATTATCGAATCAGCATAGAAAAGACGGCTTCATATTGCCATTTTCACAGAAATTGCAGCAAATAGCATGGAGAAAACTTGGTTTTAGTACACCCAAACGACCAAACTCAAACGACCAAACTCAATGGAAGTGCAATGGCTACTTGGCGAATCAAGCACAGGCATTTTGAGTTTGACATTGCAAAAAAATATTCATCCCCCCACTCTAAATGAAAGTGGTATTTTAGTTATTTTGGAGCGAAGTCCTTCACTCATCTTATCAGTCAAATAAAGTGCAAAAACACAAACAGAAACTATCTAATGTAATGTAATGTAATGTAAATCTAATGTAGATGATTCGCAAGACGTGCGGAAAAAAGAAGCAATGAAAATTAGCTAAGCCTTGGAGTCAGCAAATAAGAATGTGAGAGATCTACAATGAGAAGGTAATTCACAGATTAAGCTACAGAGCATCGGCTTGTCTCCTGAAGTAGCTGAACAAGAAAAAAGGGCCAACATGTAACAGATGTAAAGGAGGGCATTTTGCTACCGCTTTCAGATTTGTTATGGAAATATGTTATAATTGTGGGAAACAAGGACATATAAAAAGAGTCTGTAGAGCTAAAGTCTTCGCAAGTGCAAGTCACAAGAGGGGGTCAACCACGGAAAAGGGAGGAAAAAAGGAGGGTGGTCAAAACAGGAGGACTCACGTGCTGCGAGAGGAAAGTGAAGATAATGAAAATGAAATGGAAGAAATCCAAACGATGTACTGTGTGACACGGGAGCAAGTGAGCGAAGTGTCACCTATCCAACAAACGGTAAAAATAAATGGTACCAATGTCCTGTTTCAGATAGACACTGGTTGTGGAGTCACTATCATTAATACGGATCAGTACTATAAACTGTGGAGAAAGTGAATAGTACCAGAGTTGTTCAATACAATTAAAACATATGCAGGAGAGATGTTACAAGTGTGTGGCATGGCACTGGAAAATGACTGCCTGTGTTAGTAGTGGATGGAAAGGGGAAATTCATTCTGTCAAAAAGGTGGCAGCCAAAGTTAAAATAACATTGAAGGACATACTTGACAAATATGCAGCAGTTTTTAAAGAGGTTTTGGGGAAGCTGAGAGATACATAAGCTACAATACAAGTGTATAAAGAAGCTTCACCCAAGTTCTATAATCCATGATCTGTTCCTTATGCTGTGTAAAGCCATTAGTCAAACAGGAGCTACAGAGATTAATAAATGAAAAAAATCGAGCCTGTCCAGTTTTCTGAGTGGGCTGCAACGATTGTCCCAGCAGTCAAGCCTGAAGGCTCCATAAGGATTTGTGGAGAATATAAATTTACAGTTAATAGAGTCTTAAGTTCAATACCCTATACTCAGGATCTTTTTGCAAACTTTGCTGGAGTTTCTCCAAGATAGATATGATTCATGTGTATCAGCAAATTGTTTCAGATAAAAATTCTAGAAAATATAATACAAATACAATACAATATAAAATGACTTTGATATTCAGTCATGAACAAAAACACTGAAACCCTGCAGCTGTTAAGAGAAAATGCACCACTTTACCCAGATCAATGGAAATGCTTTAATATTCATGTTCAAATTCAAAATAAAATCCGATTCTGCTGTAACTGATGATGTTTTTGTGACTTTAAGGTTTACAGTAAGGAGGGATGTACATTTACATTTACATTTAGTCATTTAGCAGATGCTTTTATCCAAAGCGACTTACAAATGAGAACATTACAAATCAGAAGCCATGGAGAAAACCAACTATACTGTAAATTTATCAAACCTGATTGTTATTCGATGCTGCGACCCCTCCATCCCTTTTTTTTCTACAACAGATATTTGTTAAAGATATGCGTCTTCAGTAGTTTCTTAAAACTGTTTAATGATTCTGCCTTACGGACAGAGTTGGGAAGAACATTCCACCATTTTGCAGTGGTGAACGTCACGGAGTGCGAATTAGCTCCTCGGTGAGGTGGAATCGCCAGGCGGCAATCATCGCTAGAGCACTAGTGAACTAGTCGGAGTATATTTTGAAAAGATGGAGTGAAGGTAGGAGGGGGAAGATCCAGAAATTGTTCTGTATGCCAGAGTCAGTGACTTGTACTGAATGCGAGCAGCTACAGGAAGCCAATGGAGGGAAGTGAGTAATGGAATGACATGAGTTCGCTTGGGCTGGTTAAACAAAAGTCGGGCTGCAGAGTTTTGAATTAGTTAAAGAGGTCTGATTGTGGAAGCTGGGATACCGGCAAGTAGCGCATTACAATAATCAAGCCGGGATAGGACTAGGGCTTGAACAAGCAGTTGGGTGGCATGTTCAGTCAAAAAGGGTCTGATCTTCCTTATGTTGTAAAGGAGGAATCTACAGGAACGGGCGGTTTTGATAACATGATCAGAGAGTTTAAGGTGGGAGTCTATTGTGAAACCAAGGTTCCGGACCGAATCGGTTGGGGAGATTGTGGAGCAATCAATTTGGAAGGTCATAATGGATTGAGGGTTTAGCTGGGATAATGAGAGGCTCTTTTCTAAGTTTAATTTGAGATGATGGGCCTTCATCCAAACAGATATGTCGGTGAGGCAGGCAGAAACCCGATTTGAGATGGTGGTGTCGTCAGGGGCAAAAGACAGATGAAGCTGAGTGTCATCAGCATAGCAGTGGTAAGAGAAACCATGCGCCTGGATAACTGTGCTCAGTGATGTCATGTATAGTGAGAAGAGGAGAGGACCAAGTACAGAGCCCTGAGGCACACCAGTGCGTACTTGGTGAGAGTTAGAGATCTCCCCATTCCATGACACTTTGAAGGTCCTTTCTGTGAGATAGGATCAAAACCATTCAAGTGTCGTATCAGAAAAGCCTAATTCAGCTAGAGTGGACGGTAGAATCTGATGATTTACTGTATCAAAAGCTGCAGAAAGGTCTAACAAAATGAGGACCGAGGATTAAGATTCGGCTTTGGCAGATTTAAGTGAGTCAATCACAGAGAGCAATGCTGTCTCCGTGGAGTGACCACATCTAAAACCGGACTGATTGGGATCAAGGAGATTATTCTGATTAAGAAATTTGGAGACCTGTGTGGATACCACCCGTTAAAGTGTTTTAGACAGGAAAGGTAAAAGAGAAACAGGTCTGTAGTTCTCTAGTTGGGTTGAGCGTAGGTTTTTTGAGTAGGGGTTTGACTATGGCCTGTTTGAAACAATTTGGAAAAGTCCCAGACGTGAAAGAGGAGTTAATGATGTGTGTGAGAGCTGGTTTGATGGAGGAGGCGATGGATTGAATAAGGTGGGATGGGATGGAATCAAGGGGGCAAGTAGTTGGGTTACTGGCAAGAAGAATTTTGCAGATGTCAGATTCTGTGACAGGGGAGAAGGAGGAGAGGGTTGGATGGCTGGATGTGTGAGATGTAGTGTTGTGGAAATGGTGAGTATGAAAGAGTTTGCTGATGCCCTCAATCTTTTCTGTAAAGAAAGTTGCAAACATCAGCTGACAGAGAAGTGTTAGGAGGGGTAGAGGGACGATTTAGTAGAGTTGAAGGTACTGAATAAGGTGCGAGCATCTGAGATGCATGTTACCTTGGACTGGAAGAATAAGGATTTAGCAGCAGTTACATCCTTCGAGAAATGGTATGTTTCTAAATCTGAAGACAAACCAGACTTACGCCATTATGTAATGTTTAGAGGACATGTGATTCATGTATTCTGACTCTCAGCAGTTCGAATCCGATATCTGTCTGGGTTTCCATCGGCTTCTCCAGTTTACTCTCACAGTCCAAAAATATGGATTCAAGGTAAATTGACTGTTAATTTGCCACATATAGTGAGTGTCTGTGTGAGTGAGTGTGCACAGTGATAGATTGCGATAGATGTTGTATCTGCCCAGTGCCTAAAACGTTCTCCTCTGGATGGGCATGGGGAACCCCCATGACCCTAGTAGAGGATTAAGTGGAAGACAATGAATGAATGACCAAATGAACTTTGAACTCCTCACTATGTAAATACATTAATTCATTAATTTATTATCTTCCGCTTCATCATCCATTAGGGTCGCGGTGGGGTTCCCCATGCTCATCCAGGGAAGAACGTTTCGGGCGCTGGGCAGATACACCTAGGACAGGGCGCCAATCTATCGCTGGGCACAAACTCACTCACACAGACACGCACGCATACACACTCTATATGGGGCAATTTGGAGAACTCAATTGACTTGTTTCATGTTTTTGGACTGTGGGAGGAAACCGGAGAACCCGAAGGACACCCACGCAGACACGGAGAGAACATGGAAACTCCACCCAGATGGGGATTCGAACCGGGAATCCCTAGTGCTGAGAGGCGAACGTGTTAACTACTAAGCCACCGTGCCGCCCGTGTAAATACATAAAAACCTTTAATAAACTGATACAATGGATAAGATTTTTTTTTTATTAAACTGGATTTAAAAACATTTAAACAAAAAATAAATTAAAATGCATGTGTTATAATATATACATACATTACATGAACAAAAGTATGTGAACAACCTCTGAATGACTGACCTCACACGAGGAACCGTTTCTGCATCAGAACAAAGATACAGTTTATAAAGTTTATAAAATTATAAATGTAATCTAGAAACATTCAGATTCAATAAGTTATATTGATCATTTATTATAAATAAATGATGAGGTGGAACAGAAATATATCAGAGTAACAGTTCACACTGCTGTTATTCAGGAGGATTTAAACTGAACATCTACAGCATTTACCCACAATCCTGTCTGAGACTCAGCATATCAGTATCTGTGAGAAAGAAGAAAATATGTTTCATCAATGATTCAACTTGAACTTTCACTCTTCATCATATGGATTCTCATCATTTTCTCCTTCTTAACATTCACATTATCAACATTTAATTATTTAATCTCAGCTCATCTCTTAACATGTTTATTTTATTAAAGATTTTTTAATGAAGTGAAAGTTTGGTCTTAAATAAGTTTGTAACTTTATGAATCTGAATCTTTATGATTTGAATGTAAAATCGATTGAATTCGTATTTAGAATTAAATATTCTATCCTATAGCTAATTATAATTTTATATAAATCAGTAACTCACTCTAGTTTATTCAGTTTGTAGATTGGATTGCTTTGTAGATCAGATAGCAGCTTCACTCCTAAATCTCCTGGTTTATTACAATGCAGATAAAGTTCTTTCAGGTTTGATGATGGATTTGATTTCAGAGCTGAAGCCAGATTAGTATATCCATCATCTGCAATATTACACCATACCACCCTGCAGAGAAAAAAAAGAACAATTCTACATTAAAACTAAACACACAGTCAGTTCTGTAAGAGAAGATTAAAAGATTTATATTCCTACCAGAGTTTAACAAGTTTACAGTGTAGATTCTTCAGTCCAGCAGAGAGAAGCTTCACTCCTGAATCCTGTAGTTTATTCCGACTCAGGTCCAATTCTATTAGACTGGATGAGTTTAAACTGAGAACTGAGGACAGAACTGAACAACTTTCTTCTGTTAGATTGCAATCACACAACCTGTAAAATAAAGAAATAAATCATTCACACAGATATTAACATACATTTAATTTACTTTGTTAAATGTTTTATAATCTATAGAATAAAGTATAACTGATCTCCAAATAAACCATGGGGGGTGATGGGGGTTGGTGTCTCTCAGTCTTACATACTGAGAGAGATGAGATAAGGTGAAGTTTGTGAGAACTGAGAATCATTACAGCAGTAAAGTTTATTCCTTCTTTCATTATTTCTGTGATTTTGTCTCAATTCAGTTAAACAAATATTAATGTGATCACATTCACATTTACAATAAGAAACTCTGCTTCACAATCAAAATTCCAATTCATCCCAAAAGTGTAGAGTGATTCTCTTAACACATTAAAAGACATTAAATCTAAATAGAACTTATTAAACCAGATATTCATGAACTGCTAAGGACATTTCCCAAACTGTTACCACACAGACAGAACATGTAATTATCTAAAAGCCTTTAATATGCTGCAGCATTAACTATAATCTTAAACACAAGATCTTAATAATTAGGGTGGGGTCTACATACTTCTAAATTTAATAACAAAATAAACATTAAGCTCCTCCCACCTACAGTACTTTAAACCAAATGTGATGTGATAATACTTAATAATTAATTAATTAATTAATTTATTTATTGTAGGCTCTACTGGAGAAAGAAGGGATGGCACGGTGGCTTAGTAGTTAGCATGTTCTCCTCTCAGCACTGGGGATCCAGGTTCGAATCCCGATATGGGTATAGTTTCCATGTTCTCCCTGTGTCTTTTTATCTCAAAAAACATGAATTTAAGGTAAATTGCATACTCTAAATTGCCCTATATTGTGAGTGCTTGTGTGAGTGTGTGCCCAGTAATAGATTGGCACCCTATCCTGGGTGTATCTGCCAAGTGCCCAAAACGTTTTCTGCTGGATGGGCATGGAGATGCTGCCGCGACCCTAGTTAAGGATTAAGTGGAAGATTAGGAATAAATGAATAAATAAAAAAGGTGAAGGTTCTCTAGAAGAACCATTTCAAAGTGTCGGCAGAAAAATGTTCTATCCCATAATGCAACTGTAGCTGAATCTTGAGAAAAGTCGACAGTTTACAAGTGTAAATAAAATAAAGATGAAACATCATGATTGCCCCACCTGCCCCACCCTCTCAGTATCCTCCAGTCTCTTTCTCCTCACCTGGGTGGATGTGGTTCTCATCCTCTCTTCATCTCTATTTTTGAGCCTTCACTTTTACTTTCTTTGTGTTGGATTGTTGGATGTTTGCACCTGACCTCATTGTTCTGCTCTGTTCCAGAGATAGTAACTGTGTGTGTGTGCATTTCAGAGGCACTTTGTTAAACCATCCGGCTCATACTTTTATAAACACCTGCCGACTCATAAATTTACTTTAGTTTGCTTTATTCTAACTGCTTGCTTTTGTTTTGCTGGATGATAATGCTGACTGTTTTTCTGTTATTATGCCATGTACACATTGTACACATACTTATCTGGAATGATTGTACTTTTTGAGGTGAGTGGGTCTGACACTGATAATATTCTACATCAATTAGCATTATGATTGTTTAAATCGAGTAATGGAACCGTAATGGGGGGGGGGGGGGCTTTTTCCCCCCCCCCCCCCCCCCCCCCCCCCCCCCCCCCCCCCCCCCCCCCCCCCCCCCCCCCCCCCCCCCCCCCCCCCCCCCCCCCCCCCCCCCCCCCCCCCCCCCAGCAGAGAGAAGCTTCACTCCTGAATCCTGTATTTTATTGTTATTCAGGTTCAGTTCTATCAGACGGGAGGAGTTTAAACTGAGAACTGAGGACAGAACTGAACAACTTTCTTCTGTTAGATTACAATCATCCAACCTGTAAAATAAAGAAATAAATCATTTACACAGATATAAACATACATTTAATTTGCTTGATTATCCATTTCATAATCTAAAGAAAAAACTGTAAATGATCTCTAAAAAAACAATAGGGGGTGTTGGGGGTTGGTGTCTCTACAGTCTCTACATACTGAGAGAGATGAGATCAGGTGAAGATTGTGAGAACTGAAAATCATTACAGCGGACAATTTCATCCTTTCATTATTTCTCTGATTTAGTGTCAATTCAGTTAAACAAACATTACATGTGTTAAACAAACATGTGATCACATCTGATTTAGAATAAGAAACCCTGTTTCACAATCAAAATTGCAATTCATCCCAAAAGTGTAGAGTGATTCTCTTAACAGCTTTGTGAAAAATTAAATCTAAATAAAACGTATTAAACCAGATCTTTATGAACAACCAAAGACCTTTCCCAAACTGTTTCCACATAGACATAACATGTAATTATGTAAAATCCTTTAATATGCTGCAGCATTAACTATAATCTTAACATCCATCTATTATCTTCTGCTTCCCTCCTATATCAGGGTCGCGGGTTTCCCATGCCCATCCAGGGAAGAACGTTTAAGGCGCTGGGCAGATACACCCAGGACAGGGCGCCAATCCATCGCTGGGCACACACTCACTCACTCACATGGACACATACACACTCTATATGGGGCAAGTTGGAGAATTTAATTGAGTTGATCCATGTTTTTGGACTGAGGGAGGAAACCGGGGAACCCGGAGAAAACCCACACGGACATGGGAAGAACATGGAAACTCCACTCAGATGGGGATTCGAACCGAGAATCCCTAGCGCTGAGAGGTGAACGTGCTAACCACTAAGCCACCGTGCCGCCCTATAATCTTAAACACATGATCTTAATTAATAGGGTGGGGTCTACATACCAAAATAAAATATCAAATCAATATCAAAATTAAAATTATGCTCCTTCCACCTACTTTAAACCAGATTTGTTGGTTTAAAAATTTTGTCTTTATTTTTTATGTATTCATTTATTTATTTCAGGTTCTACTTTATAAAGAAGGGGAAAGTTCTCCAGCTGACTGAATGAAGTGAGAACCATTTCAAATAGACTGCAGCACAATTTCCTATCCCATAATGCAACTGGAGCTGAATCATGAGAAAAGTGGACTGTTTACAAGTTTAAATAAAATAAAGATAAAACATCATGATTGTCCCACCTGCTCCACTCTCTCAGTTTCTAGTCTCCAGTCTCTTTCTCCCCACTTGGGTATTATGGTTCTAATTCTGTTAGAACCTGCACCTTTTTTAGGATGTGATTCTCCTCCCCTTTTCATCTATATTTCTGAACGCGTTGTGGTAAGCGCGTCTGACACTAATAATGTTCTACACCAATTAACCTTATGATCTCTAATAAGTATTGGAACCTCAATGGGGGGCTCTTATGTTAAGTTTATAATACAGCAGACATGATGAGTCTGTGGTTATGTGGAGACTTTTAAACTTGAAACTGAAATGTACAAAGCTATTTCCTCCACTGTTCACACTGACATCTATAATAAAACATGTGTAATGATCGAAGAGTGATGATCTCACGTCAGTATCTTCAGTTTACAGTGTGGACTTTTCAGTCCAGCAGAGAGAAGCTGCACTCCTGAATCCTGTAGTTTATTGTTACTTAGGTCCAGTTTCATCAGATTGGTGGAGTTTAAACTGAGAACTGAGGACAGAGCTGAACAACTTTCTTTTGTTAGATTACAATCACACAACCTGTAAAATAAAGAAATAAATTATTCACAAAAATATAAACATACATTTAATTTACTTTATTAAATGTTTCATAATCTAAAGAATAAACTGTAACTGATCTCTAAATAAACCATGGGGGTGTTGGGGGTTGGTGTCTCTAGATGAGATCAGGTGAAGTTTGTGAGAACTGAGAATCATTACAGCAGACAATTTCATCCTTTCTTTTATTATTTCTGTGATTTAGTGTCAATTCAGTTAAAGAAACATTAATGTGATCACATCTGATTTAGATTAAGAAACTCTGCTCCACATTCAATATTCCAATTCATCCCAAAAGTGTAGGGTGATTCTGTTAACAGCATTGTAAAGAAGTTAAGTTTAAATAAAATGTATTAAAGCAGATCTTTATGAACAACTAAGGACCTTCCCCATCTTGTTAACACCAGAGACAGGGGTATGTAATTATTGTTCAATGAGGTATTTTAATGTTACTTTAATTATGTTTATTCATTACATTTTATAAAATATTTTTTTTGTGTCATGTGGTATGCTGTCTCATGTGGTTGGGTCTGGTATTACACTCATCATCTACCACGCCTTGCAGGTTACAGGTGAGCGTTAAAACTATTAGTGAGTGTCAGTGCAAGTTCTGTCTGATACTGATTTCATTTCTTTACACCGATTTTAGTGGTTAATCAGATGTTTCATTGATGTGATAAACTCACAACACATTGACTTCTTCTTTATACAAACTTTCAACTGAGTTTCAATGCAGTGATTCACATGAACATTTGGAGCAGACGTTCATATGAACTACAGAAATCCATTCCAATGCAGTTAACTGTAAATAAAGACCTGTTTATTAAAGTGGGGTGAGACTGTTATTGAAGTCACTTAGTAAAAGCAGTTTAATCAGGTACAGTAACGTAAAGCACCAGAACATTTTAATAAGTTATTCTACTTTCAGCTGTCAATCACAATCAGCTGCTTTAGTTTAGTTTAGAGCTAACAAAAGACTCATTTAGTACCAAAAATACTTCTACAACCTTCAGAACAAAATCATTCTGCTACAGAACAACAGCACAGGTTCCTGATGGACTTCCCAAATCCTAAAAAGTTCCTGTAAGAACCACTAACAAATAACTTTAGGCACCTACAAACAGGAACTACTCACAAAGGTTCTGACCAAGAACTCAAGAAGCAAGCAGCAATGTAAAAGTGTTCCATAAAGACTTATTGGCAGCAGGTACAGAGGTCACAGAGAGAACTATAGCAATAAATCCAGTATCAGAACTAAACCCAATAGAATATTTTTGGAACAAAATATATTCACACTGTTCACACTGACATCTATAATAAAACATGTGGAACAATTGAAGAGTGATGATCTCACGTCAGTATATTCAGTTTGGATTGTGGATCCTTCAGTCCAGCAGAGAGAAGCTTCACTCCTGAATCCTGTAGTTTATTGTAACTCAGGTTCAGTTCAATCAGACTGGACGAGTTTAAACTGAGAACCGAGGACAGAACTGAACAACTTTCTCCTGTAAGATTACAACGTTCCAACCTGTGAGAAAAACGATGATACATTAGAAGACTGATATCTCAAACACATAGAATGTTTATTTCTGTATTTAAACTTATTTTAAATCAATAAAATTAAACCAATTTAGATAGAGATGGTGGTGCATGCACACTGCAATCTATACCAGATTTTGTGATTTTGTAGTTGATTTTAGTTTAAGAAGACTGCTCATATAGAACTGCTCCACCCTGACGTCTCATACCCAACAACTCCTCTTGGATATTATTGGTCACTTCGACAGTTTGATCTCTGATATTTGATTCATTACTGAAATCTTCTCCAAACGACCGTTGACTATGTACGCTACACATTCTATCAGTATATCTATTCTACACATTCTATCAGTATATCAGTAACTATGTATACTGACGGCAGGTATTCTTTTGGTGTAGTACATGATTTTGTGTCTGTGTGCAGGCACCCCTATATCATATCTCACCACCAATTCTCTGGTGTCTCTGAATTACTGAAAGCATTTACAGTGAGTGAATGTGCAGCGCATACGGACCAAACAGATGGTATGCAGGGTACAACAACAAGAAGTAACATCACTGCCGGCCAAAGATAATGTCACTTGCAAAGGAAATGTGAGCCAATTTTAAATGTGAGCCAAATATTACACCATAAAAATAACAAATTTGGTAGATAATGAATATCCTGTATATTATATCTATAACACCCCCATCTCTGTACATACTGTATATATTGTATATAATGTATATTCTGTATAGTAAATTTATACCACCTCCATCTCTGTACATACTATATATTATATCTATACCACCACCATCTCTGTACATACTCTATATGATATTTAGATAACATCCATAGATAATGTATATTCAGTATATTATATCCATAAAACCCCTATCTCTGTACATAATGAATTTACTGTAGATGTTGTATATTCTGAATATTATATCCATACCATCTGTACCTATTGTATATAATGTATATTCTGTATATTATATCTATCACACCCCCATCTCTGTACATAATGTATATTCTGTATATTATATCCATATCACTGCCATCTCTGAACATACCGTATATACTGTAGATGCTGTATATTCTGTTATATTATATTTATATCACCTTCATCTTTATATATACAGTATATTCTGTATATTATATGCATATCGCCTCCATATCTGTACATACTATATATACACTAGATGATGTATATACTCTTAATTATATCCATATCACCTCCATATCTGTACATACTGTATATAAAGTAGATGATATCCATATCACCTCCATCTCTGTACTTACTTTATATACTGTAGATGTTGTATAATATGTATATTATATCCATACCACTGCCATCTCTGTACATCCTGTATTCTCTGTATATTATATTTATAACACTGCCATCTCTGAATATACTGTATTTACTGTAGATGCTAATATCCTTATAAGGGTGACAGAATTAAAGGAACATTATTATAAAATCATGTAAAAAACTTTACAGAGCTGTAAATCTTTGCAGAACTTTCACAAAGGTTCCTGTATGAAAGAGCAAAACATAAAGGTGAAAAACTTATTGTTAGAAACTAAAACCTGAAGATGATGTTGATGTTGTAAATAAGTCTTTCAGCTTCTGCAATAAATTTACTCACATATTTCCTTAACTCTAAAGATCCAGTTACACACTGTTCCCTTTCTCTCCAAACATTCTGTTACCTTCTCTACATCTTTATTTACTCTTGCACCAGTATTTATAATGCACTTACAATGTCCACTTCAAAGCATATAGACCACAATGCAATGCAGCATGCAGCATCTCACAAACCATCAGTAAAGAAACTAACAAATATGTGAAGAAGTGCAGCATTAACATTCCGTACTGATAGAAATCCATCCTATTCTCATTTGGAGGTCAGGGGAGAATGACACGCACACGGACATACACAAAAATGTGGACATACGCACACAGATATAGAGACACACAGAGACAAACACGCACACACCAAAACACAAAATGGATACACACAGACAGATACACAAATGGACACACACACAAACACACACACTTCTTTTTAAATCATTGTGTATTGTATGTGTAAAAATGTCAGTAACTCACTGTAGTTTCTCCAGTTTACAGATTGGATCCATCAGTAGATCAGACAGACACTTCACTCCTGAATCTGTGATTTCATTAGAGTTCAAAATAAGTTCTGTGAGGTTTGATGAAGATGATGATGGATTTAATCTCAAAGCTGAAACCAGAGCAGCAACTTCTTCATATGTGATCTTGTATTCATCCAAACTGTAGAGAGAATAAAATGTTTGAAACTTTCATTTTCTTTTTTCTGTTTCTCCATTTCTTTAAAAAAGTTTTTCTCTGTGTCTCAGAGTTCTAGTATCTGTTTTTAGATCACACACTGTATATAAGAGAGATATTATGACCTCATTTAGTCCCATTAAGATGATTTACAGCTAAAAGTTTGATTTACAAATGCAGTAAAGACTAGAAATAAGGAAGATTGAACTTTGATACTCAACCAAAACACCCTTGTACCATTACCTCCACCCCCTCCTCCACTTGTCTTTATATATGGAGTGAGTGACCTGAACCTCTTTAGAAATAACATGACAGACCACGAGGAAAGAACAATAAAGTAAAAAAAGCCTGCTTTGCTTTAAACCCTCTACTTGTTGCTGTGTGAAGGTGATGGAGCTAAATGTTTATTACAGTAACTAAAGGAACATCTCATCAATTAATTACAATCAGTAAATCTACATCAACTAATTTCCCTTCCAACCAGGCATGACCCCAAGAACATTGAAAAGGCTACTTTGATCGACATTATTCTTACAAATTCCCCTCATAAATATTAGACTGGTGTGTTTTGTGGTGATATTAGTGACCACTGCTTAACCGCTTGTGTTTGGACAAATTGTGTCTTAAAAAAACCTATTCAGATCAGTTATAAACGAAACCTGAAACATTTTAACTCTAAAGCTTTTCTGCATGATTTATCTCTTTTCAAATGGTCTAGAGTTGGCTTGATTCCTTCAATAAATGATGCATGGAGTCTTTTTAATAATATGTTTAGTGCTGTTGTCAACAAACACGCACCTTTTAAGCAAGCAAGGATAAAAATGAGACACAGCCCCTGGTTTCGTCATGAAATAGCCAAGCTTTCACACCAAAAAAATGCGATTTGGCGCAAGGCACGCACATCCAAAGCTCCTGCTGATTATTTAGCCCTTAAAAGACTCAGGAATAAAGCTACACAAGCAGTTCGCAAAGCAAAAACTGACTATTTTAAAGAAGAGTTTTCCCTTAGTGGCCGTGATCCAAAAAGATTCTGGAAAACAGTACGTGATTTTGAAAATAAGCCACCTGTCCAGCTTCCCCATTAACTCAGTGTAAATGGCCTCATTGTCTCTGACAAGGTGTAGATGGTTAACATTTTGAACCAACATTTTATAAATTCTGGTCCTTCTCCTAATGCTGCCAAGTTTCCCTGCAGCCTTGGTAGTCCCTATACTCGTTTATCCACCAAGTCATCCACACATTCTGTCGGAGTTTCAGTCTGGTTTAATATCAGGTTATGGTTGTGTCACCGCTACACTTAAAATTCTTAATGATATTATTTCTGCTTTAGATAAAAAACAGTACTGCGCAGCAGTTTTTATAGACTTGGCAAAGGCTTTTGATAGTGTTAATCATTCAATTCTTTTGGAGAGGCTGGGCAGTATCGGTTTCACAAAACACTCCGTAGCATGGTTTTTAAGCTGTCTTACAGACAGAGTTCAGCATGTCAAATCTGATCATTTGTTATCTAAGCCACTGGATGTAACCAAGGGTGTTCCTCAGGATTCAATTCTCGGCCCTACATTATTATCTATTTATTTGAACGATATTGCTTTAATCACCAAAGACTCATTTGTTCACCTCTATGCTGATGATACAGCTCTTTACGCAATAGGCCCATCTCCAGAGTTCGTAACCAACACACTACAAAAAAGTTTTCTCAGTATACAAGTTTTTCTCAACTTTGCATTTACAGATTAACATCAATAAAACCAAGCTCATGTGGTTTGGGAAGAAAGTACTTGCCTCCCCACCAGTTCAAAACCTCTGAGGGCACAAGATTATGGGCACAAGATTATGCCAGTTCACAGAATACAAATATCTAGGTATTTGGTTAGACAGCACGTTATCCTTTGCCACACATATCACTAAACTACAGTTTAAAATTAGGTATAAAATTGGTTTCCTTAATAGAATGCGCTCTTGTCTAACCCGCTCAGCCAAAGTGACATTAGTGCAAAAGACAATTCTGCCCTTGTTTGATTATGGTGATATCATATATAAGTCTGCCAGTAAAAGACTTCTTTAAAAACTTGAAGTTCTTTATCATTCTGCTATTCGCTTTGCCACAAATGTACCTTTTAAAACTCACCTTTGATCTCTTTAGCATCTGTAAACTGGCCATCATTACATACCCGTCGTACCGCTCACTGGTATAAATTCATTCATTCATTCATTATCTCCCGCTTATCCTCTATTAGGGTCGCGGTGGGGTTTCCCATGCCCATCCAGGGGAGAACGTCTCGGGCGCTGGGCAGATAGACCCAGGACAGGGTGCCAATCCATCGCTGGGCACACACTCACTCACACAGACAGACTCTATATGGGGCAATTTGGAGAATTCAATTAACTTGATCCATGTTTTTGGACTGTGGGAGGAAACCGGAGAACCCGGAGGAAACCCACGCAGACACGGGGAGAACATGGAAACTCCACCCAGATGGGAATTCGAACCGGGAATCCCTAGCGCTGAGAGGCGAACGTGCTAACCACTAAGCCACCGTGCCGCCCTGGTATAAATTAGTTTACAAAATTCTCCTTGGTGTCTCTCCTTCTTATCTGTGGTGTATCTTAACTTGCTACAACTGTCATCCGCGTACAATACTCGCACTGCCCAACTCATTACACTGAAAATTGCTAAAACAAACACAGTCTTTGGTTTATCTTCATTTCAATCAGCGGCTGCCAAAGACTGGATCTCCTTGAAAAAATTACTAAAAATGACTGATTTTATACCCATGTCCTTTTTTAAGAATGCTATTTCAAATGTTCTTACTGAATAATGTAACTGCAGTGATTTAGACACTTTATAATGCTATTGTTGTTTTTGTTGTTTTATACTGTTGTTTGTGTGCTGTATGTTTTTTTTGTGTGTGTGTCAGGCTGTCATTGTAAATAAGAATTTGTTCTTAATGATTTGCCTGGTTAAATAAAGGTCTAATCTCACCTCAGAGTCTCTGGCACAGACTGTAGAAGTTTCAGTGCAGCACATAGATTATTCACTTCTGAATCCTGCAGGTTCTTCTCACTCAGTTCCAGTTCTATTGGTCTGGAGGAGTTTGATGTTAGAACTGT
>JAFMOD010000916.1:12955-25197 GCA_019802435.1 Corydoras maculifer
TTCCATGTTCTCCCCGTGTCCGCGTGGGTTTCCTCCGGGTTCTCCGGTTTCCTCCCACAGTCCAAAAACATGGATCAAGTTAATTGAATTCTCAAAAAATTGCCCCCTATAGAGTGTGTCTGTGTGAGTGAGTGTGTGCCCAGCGATGGATTGGCGCCCTGTCCTGGGTCTATCTGCCCAGCGCCCGAGACGTTCTCCCCTGGATGGGCATGGGGAACCCCCCCCCCCACGACCCTAATAGAGGATAAAGCGGGAGATAATGAATGGATGAATTGACCTTGATCCATGTTTTTGACTGTGGAAGGAAACCGGAGAACCCGGGGGAAACCCACGTGGACACGGCACTGAGAGGAGAACATGCCAAACCACTAAGCCACCGTGCTGCCTGGATCAAGGTCAATTGAATTCTCCAAATTGCCCCATATAGAGTGTGTGTGTGTGAGTGAGTACTCCACTGTAAAATCATCAGACCTGATTGTTATTTGATGCCCCGCCCTTTTTTTATTTTATTGATTTATTTTTTTCAACAGCTGTTTGTTAAAAAGTTGCGTCTTCGTTGTTTTTTTTTAAAGCGCTGACTGATTCTGAGTTGGGAAGATCGTTCCACCATTTTCTCTACAAAACAGCAGAGTAAACACATTTAATGTCTTCACCTCATTCGATAGAAATCTGCGACAAACCGAACGCACATCGAGACGGTTGCATCGTGGACATGGAGACGCCGAGGCATCAAACCCACGCCAGACCTAATGGACGTGGACGTGACGTCGTCGTCGTCTGGACGTCATCGGCACTTTCATTCCGGACACATGCAGACCGCCCGATCGCTGCAATCAATACGATTCCGATCGGATCGATCGATCAGACGACAAACGATAAACAAACAAACAGATCAATCGATTAAATCATTCCGTCTACATCGGTCGCCTTCAAACGTAAACAAACTGAAAATTAGATTATAGATGATACGTACAAACGTATTGGGACCACGATGCTTTACACCTTTAATGTATTCATTTATTCAGATCATTCGTGAGGTCAGCTCCAACGGTGGCTCACACTCGCAGTTCCAGTTCATCCCCAATGCCTTTACATTACCATTTGGTCAGTTAGCGGACTTACAAAGTGGCGGCACGGTGGCTTAGTGGTTTGGCATGTTCTCCTCTCAGCGCTAGGGATTCCCGGTTCCAATCCCCGTCTGGGTGGAGTTTGCATGTTCTCCCCGTGTCTGCGTGGGATTCCTGCGGGTTCTCCGGTTTCCTCCCACAGTCCATGGATCAAAGTCAATTGAACACTCCAAATTGCCCCATATAGAGTGTGTCTGTGTGAGTGAGTGTGTGTCCAGTTATAGATTGCCCCCCCCCTGTCTTGGGTGTATCTGCCCAGCGCATGGGGAACCCCCCGCGACTCTACTAGAGCATAAAACGGGAGATAATGGATCGACGGAGTTACAAGGTGAACACAGGGTTAATCACAACATCCCTGGAGCAATGAGGGTTAAGGGCCTCACTCAAGGGCCCATATTTGTAACTTCAGTGGACCTGGGATTTGAACCCCTACCTTCAGATTGACAGCCCAACACCTGAACCACTGAGCTACTGCACCCACTGTGTTGGATGGTTGAGGTCAGGCTTCTGTGTGGGTCAGTCAGGGTTCCTCCAGACCAGCCCTCCTAAACAGGGCCTTCCCCAAACTGTTCCCACGCAGGTGGATATTCTGAATAAGTCGACAGTCGACATCGTGTGTCCCACTACTTTTGTCCCTATGGGTGTCCCTACGTGTCCCGGGGTTTTCTGGGGTCATTTTATTATTTTTAATTTTTTTTATTTTTTTTGGGGGGGGATGAAATTTAACCCAACACGAGAACCCGGAGGAAATCCACGCAGACACGGCGAGAACATGCAAACTCCACCCAGATGGGGATTCGAATCAGGAATCCCTAGCGCTGAGAGGAGAACATGCCAAACCACTAAGTCACCATGCCACCCATATGTATATATGTGTGTGTGTGTGTGTGTGTGTGTGTGTGTGTGTGTGTATATACACATATGGGCGGCACGGTGGCTTGTATATATTCATTCATTCATTATCTCCTGCTTTATCCTCATCCAGGGGAGAACGTCTCGGGCACTGGGCAGATACACCCAGGACAGGGGGGCAATCTATTGCTGGACACACACTCACTCACACAGACAGACACACTCTATATGGGGCAATTTGGAGAACTCAATTGACTTGATCCATGTTTTTGGACTGTGGGAGGAAACCGGAGAACCCGGAGGAAACCCATGCAGACACGGGGAGAACATGCAAACTCCACCCAGATGGGGATTCGAACCAGGAATCCCTAGAGCTGAGAGGAGAACATGCTAAACCACTAAGCCACCGTATAGGGCAGTGCATTGGTGTCCCACAAACATAGTCTTTGTCCCACATCTGGTGAATTGGAATCTGGTGTCGGTGAGATCGGACCCGGTGAGATCGGACTTTAGGTGAGATCGGACTTTAGGTGAGATCGGACCCGCTGAGATCGGACTTTAGGTGAGATCGGACTTTAGGTGAGATCGGACCCGCTGAGATCGGACTTTAGGTGAGATCGGACTTTAGGTGAGATCGGACCCGCTGAGATCGGACTTTAGGTGAGATCGGACTTTAGGTGAGATCGGACTTTAGGTGAGATCGGACCCGGTGAGATCGGACTTTAGGTGAGATCGGACCCGGTGAGATCGGATCCGGTGAGATCGGACTTTAGGTGAAGCTCATGGAGACGGTGTGCTCGAGCGCCTTGCGGCGCAGGGACGCGATGCTCGTGCCGCGCCACACGTCACTGTCCGGAGCGCCGCACAGCTGCGGCGACGCGCTCGCGCCGGGCGGGACCATGCCGGGGAACGGGGGCTGGTAGAGCTGGTGCGCCTGCAGCCCCGCGCCGCCGGACGCCATGCCGGACGCCATGCCGGACAAAGACATCGAGCCGGACGCCGTCGTCGCGCCCGCGCCGCCCAGACTGCACTGCGACAGCGGCTGCGTCACGGCGGGCTGGCGCCCGAGCGCGGCGGGGAGCTGGAGCTGGGACACGCCCGCCATGCCGGCCGCCGCCCACGGGCGCGCGTCGCCGGCGTGGAACGAGCACAGGCTGTCGTTTAGCGCCGCCGCCGGAAACTGGGGCAGCGCGTGGTGGTGGTGCGTGGGCAGCAGGGCGCCCGGCGCGCGGAACACGCTCGCGCTCTTCTTGCGCTTCTTCCACTTGGCGCGACGGTTCTGGAACCAAACCTGGACACAAGCGGAACCCGTCAGGGAACCAAAGACAACCCAAACAGGAACCATGCACTCAAGACTTATTAACCGGAACCAAAAGGTTCCCATAATAATAATAATAATAATAATAATAATAATAATAATAATAATAATAATAATAATAATAATTATTATTATTATTATTATTATTATTATTATTATTATTATTATTTCTTCAATACTGAAGATCAACATGAACTCGTTTGGTTCATTATATATAATTATATTGTACAATTAAGACATTTTTTTTCTTTATTCTTAACGATGACGTAATTAATTGACCGGTGGATCATTAGAAATGGCCGCGTAATTATTGACAATAAAATTATTAAATTACACCGAAGAAATAAACAAAAACGCATCATCTTAACTATTTTATTATTTTATTTTTTAAAAAATCATTACGCAAATAAATATACATATCATTACATTATTATTATTATTATTATATTTGTTGTTGTTAGAAATTTACATTTTTAATTATACGGATTCACCCTCGTTGTAAATTTAGTAAAAATACGGTTTTATGTAAATTGTTTTGGGTTTTTTAATTCATTATTAAATTATTACGCGCTTTAACGAACCGCGTCGATTAAAAAAAGTTCAAACCGGGAGGTTCTAACGCCATTACAGCGATGAGTCGGTTCGGAATCGTTAATGCGTTAATAGTTCATTAATAGATTTTTGGTAAATGAACACGATCGAGTTCAGATGGCACGTGTGATTAAAATCTAAAATGTATTTATTCAATTGATTTGGCTTCGTGCCAGTTTGATTGGCTCGGTGACGTTAAAACAAACGTTTCTACACAATGAGTCCAAACCGATTAATATTACCTGATTATTATTAACTGATTATTATTAACTGATTATTATTAACTGATTAATATGAACTGATTAATATTAACTTATTATTATTAACTGATTATTATTAACTGATTAATATGAACTGATTAATATTAACTTATTATTATTAACTGATTATTATTAACTGATTAATATAAACTGATTAATGTCCAGTTGGATGAATTTATTGTTACTGAAACTAATTAAAAAACATTATACTGTAACATTTTTATTAATATCGAGTGATTTTTTTTTACTAAATAAAGAAATAAAGCAAATCGTCTCCATTGTTTTATAAACTAAATACGATTTCCGATTAAATGATCTTAATCACCCCTGCAGGGTGCGCGCGGCTTTCTGATTTTCAAACTGCAGTCTGATTAAAACCCAACTGAGGTTTAATTATCAGACTTTTGCTCACAGCCGCTTTAAATAAAAAACAAATCAGCGATAAAAAAAAAGTTTCGATTACAATTCGAACGCAATCGTATATTTCGATTTGTATTAATTAATTCATTATTAATTAAAAACCGAGGACTACTTTATTAACGTTCTTTAATAACGGAATAAATTCTGTTTAATTGCTGATTCAACCAGAAAACATTTATTATTTTCATTTCAAACTAAACGTTTTATTATAAAGATGATTTAAAATGGCAGATTAAAGAAATACAGCCTCTTGATTCGATGTTTTTATTCTGCTGTATGTTTTTATTTTATTTCTCGGCGATTCTCTCCACAGAGGAGCAGCTTAAACTAATGCACCCACAAGACTCAGATTAGACTCAGACTTAGTCTCAGACTTAGACTTAGACGAACTTTATTGTCATTCCTCTCGTTCACTTGGTGAACGCAGAACGAAATTTCGATGCGCAACACGTGAAGAAACATGAGTTTAAAGTATACAAATAAATACATTAATATTTATTATATATTTTATATATATAGCAGCATAGGTTAAAAAATGAGAATTGTGATTTGTAAAAGATTAAAATTAAAAATCAAAATTAAAATCAAGGGGTAATTACTGGATGTCGGGGGTAAATGTGTGGAATTTACAGAGACAGAGTGCGTCCTCAATTTAATTTAAAATTTAATTTTTAGTTGATCTCTTATGGACTAGTATCAGAGCTGGAAGACTTTCAAACTATTGGGATAAATATTTTTATATATATTTAATAATTGAAAGTAAAAAAAAAATGATTAGGTCTGTTACATCCGGGTCACATTTTACGTTTTTCAAAAGAAACTTTTAAAAGCATCAGAGCATCGCAATTATTATTATAGTTATTATTATAGTTATTGTTGTTATTTTTGTTATGATTGTTATTATAGTTAATATAGTTAT
Organism: Corydoras maculifer; assembly: GCA_019802435.1. Lineage (NCBI taxonomy): Eukaryota > Metazoa > Chordata > Actinopteri > Siluriformes > Callichthyidae > Corydoras > Corydoras maculifer. The sequence continues at coordinate 18,443 of JAFMOD010000916.1, forward strand.
TATTGTTATTATTATAGTTGTTGTTGTTTTTATAGTTATTATAGTTATTGTTGTTATTATTATTGTTATTGTTATTATTATAGTTGTTATTGCTGTTATTATTATAGTTATTATAGTTATTGTTGTTGTTATTATAGTTATTATAGTTATTGTTATTGTTATTATTATAGTTATTATTGCTGTTATTATTATAGTTATTATAGTTATTGTTGTTGTTATTATAGTTATTATAGTTATTGTTATTGTTATTATTATAGTTGTTATTGTTGTTGTTATTATAGTTATTATAGTTATTGTTATTGTTATTATTATAGTTGTTATTGTTGTTGTTATTATAGTTATTATAGTTATTGTTATTGTTATTATTATAGTTGTTATTGTTGTTGTTATTATAGTTATTATAGTTATTGTTGTTGTTGTTATAGTTATTGCTGTTGTTGTGTTAATTGTGGTGATTTGTGACGCACTCACCTGCACGCGCGACTCCGTCAGGCCGATGCGCAGCGCGAGCTCCTCGCGCATGAAGATGTCCGGGTAGTGCGTCTTGGCGAAGCTGCGCTCGAGCTCGTTCAACTGCGCAGGCGTGAAGCGCGTGCGGTGCCGTTTCTGCTTCGGCGCCGGCGGGCCGCCGGGCTGCGCGAGGCTCTGGCCCTGCGGCGGCGGCGGCGGCTTCTTCGTTTGATCCCTGCCGCCCGCGGGGCCTCCTCCGGGCGCAGAGCCGACCGCCGCGAGCTCGTCCGCGCACAGGAGCGTCGCGCCCTCCACGGAGTCCGAGCCGAGTTCTGCGGAGTCGCCGACTCCGAGTCGACACTTCAGCGCGTCTCGGTGTCCCAGCAGCTCTGTGGCGGCATCCTTCATCCCTGAGAGAAACACACACACACACACACACACACACACACACACACACACACAGAGTGTAAGTCCACGAATCCCAGAAGCCCAAATCCGGTCCGAAAAATGCGTTCAAACCGCGTCACGTGACTCTCGAGCGGCTTTAATTCCGCCGCCTGCGAAATCAAATGATTTAATTTAATAATAATTTAATAATAATGATCGCCGCTTTTCCCTCGAAATAAATTGGATCAATTTAAATGGAGTGCTGTCGGCGCGGTGCATGGCGGGAGAGCGCTTACCGAGGCGCGTCTCCAGCAGCTCGACGTGCGACAGCATCGCGGCGCTCCGGCTGCGGCTGCGGCTGCGTCTGCGGCTGCGTCTGCGGCGCGTCGCCCAATTTAAACAATATACTCTCAATATGAGCTAAATGAAAGCAAATTCAGTTTGGGGCTTTTGAAAAGCGGCTTCGTTGCATTATAATGTCCTTTACACAAACGGGGAGGGGCTTAAGACTTGAATGAGACGGGGAGCGACTTCAAATGGCAACCAATCGGCGACGCGAGCCGGTGCGCGGCGGCCAATCAGAGGCGCCCGTACCTCCTCATTTCTGACCCTGAAATTATTGGACTATTTTCATCTCGAGGTACAAATTGGTGCCCAGGAGCCGGAGGGGGGGGGGGGCACGTGACTGCCTCATTCTGTGAATAATAATAATAATACATTCATTATCCTCCGCTTATCCTTTATTAGGGTCGCGGGGGGGGGGGGGGTTCCCCATGCTTATCAAGGGGAGAACGTTTCGGGCGCTGGGCAGATACACCCAGGACAGGGGGGCAATCTATCGCTGGGCACACACTCACTCACACACACACACTCTATATGGGGCAATTTGGAAAACTCAATTGACCTTGATCCATGTTTTTTGTACTGTGGGAGGAAACCAGAGAACCCGGAGGAAACCCATGGGGAGAACATGGAAACTCAATCCAGATGGGGATTCGAACTAGTACTGAGAGACAAACCTGCTGAACCACTAAGCCACTGTGCCGCCCTAATAATAATAATAATAATAATAATAATAATAATAATAATAATAATAATAATAATAATAATAATAATAATAATAAATATAAATAAAATAATAATAACCCAGCCCAGTGCCCAGTGATAGATTGCCCCCCTGTCCTGGGTCTATCTGCCCAGCGCCCGAGACGTTCTCCCCTGGATGGGCATGGGGAACCCCACCGCGACCCTAATAGAGGATAAAAGGGAAGATAATGAATAAATAATAATAATAATAATAATAATAATAATAAATAATAATAATAAATATAAATATAATAATAATAAGCCCAGTGATAGATTGCCCCCCTGTCCTGGGTGTATCTGCCCAGCGCCCGAAACGTTCTCCCCTGGATGGGCATGGAGAACACCCCCCCCCCGACCCTAATAGAGGATAAAGCGAAAGATAATGAATGAATAATAATAACAACAATAACAATAATAATAATAATAATAATAAATATAATAAATATAATAATAATAATAATAATAATAATAATAATAATAATAATAATCGCGGTCGTCGCGCCTGTGAGGTCGGACACTGATGTCGGATCAGAGGACCAGCCTCACGCTCTCTGGTCTACTTCATTCCAAAAACTATTGGGGTTCAAGTTACACACGAAACTCGGTTTGTGCACCGAGGGCCTTCCCCAAACTGTTAAAATGATCTGCAACTGAGGGTGTAATTATACAATGAGTATAATAAATATACAAAAAAAAACTGCGAATAATTAATTTATCAAATAATTTTTAAAAAATCAAACACACGAATAAATCATTTAGGAGTCATGTCTCCGTTTGCAAACATGTTTATAATTATTAATACGTTTTGTTTTTGAAAATAAACAACAACAACATAACCGATGCGATGTTTATATCATTCTGCAAATAAAACTAATAATTAAAATATTGGAATAATTGAAAATTTGAGTATATATACAACATTTTCAATAAAAAATTTAAGTTGGGTTTGCAGATTTAATAATGCCGCTTCATTTATAAATAAACCTGTATATATATATATATATATATATATATATAAGAAATATAAGTTATAAATAAACAATGTGGGTCCTTAATGTAAATGTGATGCTTCACCCGAAATCGAAGCGCGCAGTGAGAGCTCAAACACGCGTCTTTAAATGAATATAATAAATAGAAATAAATCTAATAAAGCGGCAGGGCGGATGCTGATGCAAACACAAGTCTCGGAGGCGTGGGGGGGGGGGGTCTGAGGCTCTAAATCACGGGCGGCTCGGGCCGCGGCGTGATGGATGCCGCACTCCACGCTTTACGACTTTCTCGATAGGTGGCGTTGCTTTATGGCTGAACAAGGCGAATCCACGCCGCTCGTAATTATTGTGTTAAAAATAAATAAAAAAACCAGCGGCGGCGGCGACAGAGACGCTTAACGACGCTTTCAGCGGAGTCCAGAGGACCAACAGAACCCAACGCAACGCCATCCATCAGCAGCCAACGACCCGGAGCCTCGTGCTTAACCACACAAGTACCCCCCCACATACCCCCCCCCGCCCCGAGCCCCCCCCCCCCCCGGCTATTAGGAGCGCGTTCCACAAATAAAGCACTGCCTGTTCTCTGCGACTGTCAGGATGGAGCACAGCATCCTCAGCATCATCATCATTATCATAATAATAATAATAATAATTATTATTATTAATATTAAATTTAAGATCTCAAACGAACCACACGAGGTATAAAGGGGGGGGGGGAGGGGGGTAGATCCACGGGATGATAATAACCTCATTACGGCGCTAATGAGGAACCAAAAAAGGAGACAAGCCTTAAACAAAGAGCCTAAATGAGGGACAGTCTGCTGCCCACACGGTCCCTAATCTAATGACGGAGGAGATGAATCGGGACGCCGACACCGTGCACTTACCCATGTATTCTGCAACTGTGTTTCATCGCGCATCGTGGTTCCAATTTGAGTTTAAACAGCGCCATGCAGGTCTCCCTTCATCCCGAAGATGTCCGACGAGGTGGAGGTCAGGGCTCCACGACTGTTGCAGGGCCTTCCCTAAACAATTCTCTCTCTCTCTCTCTCTCTCTCTCTATATATATATATAGATTATTTCATCCACTATTTTCAGCTTTATCCTCTATTAGGGTCGCGGTGGGGTTCCCCATGCCCATCCAGGGGAGAACGTCTTGGGCGCTGGGCAGATAGACCCAGGACAGGGCGCCAATCCATCGCTGGGCACACACTCACTCACACAGACACACTCTATATGGGGCAATTTTGAGAACTCAATTGACTTGATCCATGTTTTTGGACTGTGGGAGAAAACTGGAGAACCCGGAGGAAACCCACGAAGACACGGGGAGAACATGGAAACTCCACCCAGATGGGGATTCGAACTGGGAATCCCTAGTGCTGAGAGGAGAACATGCTAAACCACTAAGCCACCGTGCCGCCCCTATATATATATATATATATATATATATATATATATATATATATATATATATATATATATATATATATATAGGAGGATACACCCAGGACAGGGGGGCAATCTATCACTGTACACACACTCACTCACACAGACACACTATATGTGGGGTATTTGGGGCATTCAATTCACCTTGATCCATGTTGTTGGACTGTGGGAGGAAATCCACGTGGACACGGGGAGAACGTGGAAACTGGATTCAAGGTAAATTGAAATCTCTAAAATGCCCCAAATAGTGTGTGCGTGAGTGAGTGTGTGTCCAGTGATAGATTGCCCCCCTGTCCTGGGTGAATCTACCCAGCGCCCGAAACGTTCTCCCCTGGATGGGCATGCGTTTGAACTGTGGGAGGAAACCCACGCGGAGTTGGCATGTTCTCCCCATACCCCCCACCCCACCCCACGTGCGACCCTAGTTGGAGAGTAAAGCCAAAGCTAATGGATGAACGAATGAAAGCTCCTGAGCTCGACCTCTGATCTAATAAAAGACGGGAAGTTTGGCATGTTCTCTAAAACGCTGCACGCCCATGCCGACAAGTGACTTCTAATCCCAAATCCCTCGAGGGCTGCGGGGTTCGGATGCCACTCAGACCCCCCCCCCCGCGCAGCAGGCCGCTGTAATTGAAAGTGCGCGGCTCCCGCGGCGCGTCATGCTCCTCCTCCTCGCGGCTCGAGGGCGAGTAATAAGCGCGCGCATCAATCTAAAAATAGACAAACAGAACAAGTCGTCTGCTCTCACGCGGCGCGGTTGAGCATGCGCACAGGAGAATGCGTGCGCGAGCGAGCTCTAGAATCACAAACACTCCGGCACGGCGCGCGCGAGCCCAGCCAGCCGAGAGACCGCGCAACGTCACAACCCCCTCCCCCTGCACCCCGGACCCCCCCATGCACCCCGGGACCCCCCCCTGCACCCCCCCCCCACCCCGGGCTCGAACAAACAAAAGATCCACGAGGAGCTGGTTCAGGGTCCGGAACGCCGGGTTCTTGGTTCGCACGGCGGCAACTTGAAAGACACGAGATGAAAGGGACACGCCACGCGACTCGCTTTATTAATTAGATTAGATTTATTAGGGGCGGCACGGTGGCTTAGTGGTTTGGCATGTTCTCCTCTCAGCACTGGGGATTCCCGGTTCGAATCCCAATCTGGGTGGAGTTTCCATGTTCTCCCCGTGTCCGTGTGGGTTTCCTCCGGGTTCTCCGGTTTCCTCCCACAGTCCAAAAACATGGATCAAGTCAATTGAGTTCTCCAAATTGCCCCATATAGAGTGTGTGTGTGTGTGAGTGTTCAGTGATAGATTGCCCCCCTGTCCTGGGTGTATCTGCCCAGCGCCCGAAACGTGCTCCCCTGGATGGGCATGGGGAACCCCCCGCAACCCTAATAGAGGATAAAGCTGAAGATAATGGATGAATAGATTTATTAATTAATTTATTAATTAGATCCATTAAAACAGCCCTGCATCGTTTAAAATGAGTTCATACTAAATTAATTCTGCTTGTGAAGTTTAACATTCAGTAAAAAAAAGGCGATTTATCGATTACAGAAAACAAAATGAATTAATTAGCACTGTTAGTCGCTTTTATTGATGTGTGTGATGTCATCGATGATGAGTAATGGTGCAAATGGTTCCGCCTAACTTTTTATCAGACACGCAGACAGATGGCGCTATTTCAGGGGTGCGAATAATTAAAAAATGAAAAAAGGCTTGAGATCAAAGCAGCGTGGCAACAGTAAAGTACGGAGGTGGAGACAAAACGACACCTGTGCTGTCCATGGTCCTGAACACTCTGTGATAGAACCACAACGTTCTGCTGTGAGGTCAGTGAGAGGACACAGTGAGTGTGATTGAGTGTGAGCACGCCTGTGTGTGTATGAGCAAGTGAGTGTAAGAGTGTGTTCGTGTGTGTATGAGTGTATATGTATTTATGTGTATGCATGTGAGTGTGTATATGTGTATTTATGTGTATGTATGTGTGTATGAGTGTGTGTGTATGTGTATGAGTGTGTGTATGAGTATGTATATGTGAGTGTGTATGTGAATGTGTATGTGTGTGTATGAATGTGGTGAGTGTGTGTGTATGAGTATGTATATGTGAGTGTGTATGTGAATGTGTATGTGTGTGTATGAATGTGGTGAGTGTGTGTGTGTGAGTATGTATATGTGAGTGTGTATGTGAATGTGTATGTGTGTTTATGTGAATGTGTATGTGTGTGTATGAGTGTGGTGAGTGTGTGTGTGTGTGTATATATAATGTATGTATATGTGAGTGTGTATGTGAATGTGTGTGTATGTGAATGTGTATGTGTGTGTATGAGTGTGTGTGTGTGTGTGTGTGTATGAGTATGTATATGAGTGTGTATGTGAATGTGTATGTATATGAGTGTAT
>JAFMOD010000917.1:21870-42857 GCA_019802435.1 Corydoras maculifer
GAGAGTCATCTAAAAAAGATAAGTTAGAAAGAAAGCAGGTCACATGACTTCATATAAAGGACCTGTTCCTGATTGGATGAGCAGTGGTCAGGTGGGGGTCAGGATTGGGTGGTAGATGATGTTTAATGGACTCTGGGCGTCTCGGCAGGTGTGCGGAATCGGATCCGGCGTTCCGGCATCGCAGCGGCAGTCTGGAGTCCCAGCCCCCGTTCCTCAGGTGCCCCCCCTCACACAGAGCCGAGTCGCCGAGTCGCCGTAGCAACAGCACCGAGGTTCTGGACGACTGTTCGTCCTGCGCAAGTTCGGAGTTCTGTCCCCCCTGTCCCTCCACTCCACCGTACCTCGTCCAGTCCTCGCTCCATCAGCAGCACAGTGCGGGCAGCATGCCTAACCTGGTGCCCCATCACACCCACCCCCCCTCCCCGTACGGCCTGACGCCCAACTACGCCCCCCCGGGTTACGCCTCGGCGGACTACGACCCGTACAGCGGCGCACACGCCAACTCCGCCTACGTGTTTGAGAGCGAACTGGAGGGGCATTACAACGTCAACCCGTCGTACCCGCCGCACTCGTACCACGTACAGGAGCGCAGGGGCAATTACGGCATGATGCAAAACCCCTACGCCACGCTGAGACCCCCCCGCATCAAGAAGGACCTGCTGGTGAGAAGCATGCAGAAGGCTCTAGTGGTGGAGCACCTGAGGGGCTGGTACCACCGCAACGCAGCGGGGCGCCGGCTGGCGTGCCATCACGACTACGGACCGGGGTCCCAACCCAACCTGGGGTACCAGACCCTCCCTGCTCCCTTCAGCAGGTCCAGCAGGACCAGCTCGTTCTCCTCAGGTAATCAAACGAACGCCGCGCCGCATCCACACGCCAGCCGCCTGCCCTCCGTCTCATTTCATTTGATTCCATTGGCTGCAGTTTCCTCGACGGCCAGTGGGGGCGGAGCCTGGCACACTGACGGGGTGGGACGGGGTGAAGCTGACGGAGACGTCACACCAACGTTACACAATTCCCTTTCTGGAGACGACGGTCTGAATCCCAGCAGGTGAGCGATTCAGTTTGATTTCTGTCATTATAAACAGCACAGAGACAAAAGTATGAGCAACCCTCTGAATCACAGCAACCCTCTGAGACCCGCTGCCTCTTCAGACTCACCCAGCTGCGCATCCTGCACCGTGATCACAACAGTTTAGGGAAGGCCGGTGACTGAACTCTCACAGCACAAAGCAAGATGCATAAAGACATGAGCCTTTTGGGATGAATTAGAACTGCGAGCCAGTCCTTTCATTCACGCCGGTGTCTGACCTCACACAAGCTTTTTTTGGAGAAAGAGATGAAGACTCTCAGAGACACGCTGCAGAAATCAGGAGCCTAGAACCTGCAACGGGGAACCAGGTTAAGAGTTCCTGTGGGTGGAGTGTGGAGGTGTCCACATACTTTTGAGTTTTTCAGACTCAGGGTTTTTACTTCATCATGAATAGAGAACATGTTAAACTCTGTAGTTGTTTAATAAACCTGTGTGTTTCAGGTTTTCTGAATGTGGTCCTGCTCGCCGTTCCGATTCGCTCCCTCACACGTCAGAGTGTGTGGACGTGTTCAGTAACGATGCAGAACATTAACGAGCAGAACCACCGCCGGGACAGACAGCTGACCTTCAGACCAAGAACTTACCAAAGAGCTCAGAACGCTGGAGGTGACTGTTAATGAGGAGGACCTGAACCTTCCTGAGATCATCTGCCCAGATTTAAGGTGCTTAGCGCTCCGTGTGGACGGGAGGGGGGTAGCAGGACTCCACTCTGGTTGGTGCTGCTTCTAATGGAGAGAAACCTACATGACCTGCATCAGATTAAACAGCAGGGGGCACTGTTCTACAGGAACCTACGGTACCAGGAACCTCTGCAGAACTCGGGTGGAACTTAATAATTAAACTTGATATTTACATAATGAATGTAAAATTTAAAATGTCTGAACGTCAGTCTCTGGTTCATGAAGCACACGTCTGAGTGGATCTCAGTCTGAGTGGATCTCAGTCTGAGTGGATCTTAGTGGGATTCGATCCCTCTGTGATTTAGGATTAGAAGCGGTTCTGTTCCATCAGGTCTCTCTGGTGGTTGAATCCGATTGGCCGAGGCCCGGTGATGATGCAGATCGGAGGTTTGGTGATGGACCTGTGAGCCGGGGGTTCAACCTTTACAAACATAAACTAAATGAAATGTAAAAGCACAGCTCATCAGAAACTCTGCCACCTTGTGTTTAAAGACGGTGCGTGCATGCGTTCATCTTCTGTTTTTATCAGAAATGAATTCAGGTATAAACTGATCCAGGGTCAGGAGGTCGCCGGGCCGTGTGATGGTGATTCGACTCAGGACGCAGGGAATCGGTTCCTCCTCCTGCTCTCTACATTCCTCATGAGAACCTCCTCACTGCCTCACCATGCTGCCTGCAGGTTCGTCCAGCATCAGACTGTCCACTGAAACAAAGCTCCATCATCATCATCATCATCATCATCATCAGTCTGAGGAGTCCACACATCAAAGCACCGGGAAGGCAGGAAGTCACGACCATATAAGGAAACGTGGAAGCACGTGGTTGAATCGTGACTCGTCGGTTCGTTTAAACTCATTTTAATTAAAGATGTAAGAATCATGAAAATAAAAGATAAAGGATTGAACTTCAGAAGTTGTTTCATTTATTTTAAACATCGTGTTTTATTATCCAAATTCAGATCGGTCACTAATATTCAGCATGTATTCATAACCTGAGCACACACACACACACACACACACACACACACACACAGTCTGATGGAGTGAATGTGATCGTTATGAGTCGTGTGTATTGTATTTTTTTTGTGGACATCATTGGTTGGTCAGTCAGTCAGTCGGTCAGTCAGGTGATGAGTGAATGATGAACTCTGAATCATGACAGAAGCGTCTTCATTAAGAAGCAAAATAAAACGTGAATCAGGATCAGGTCACATGATCAGGTTTCAGATAATGTAGATATATTTATATATATAAAATATATAAATATATATATATATATATAAAAATATATATATATTTTAATAACTCCACCCACCTCCACCACACACCTCCACCCTCACACCTCCACCCTCACCCTCACACCTCCACCACACACCTCCACCCTCACACCTCCACCCTCACCCTCACACCTCCACCCTCACCCTCACACCTCCACCACACACCTCCACCCTCACACCTCCACCTCCACCCTCACACCTCCACCCTCACACCTCCACCCTCACACCACCCACAACCAATAACAAAATAATAATAATGAGTGAATCAGCAAAATATTTAAAACAACAGACTTTACTTCACAAATCTGAAACATCTGCAGAGTCCAGAAGAACCATCCTGCTTCCAGGTTCTGCTGCCATGTGTGTGTGAGGGTGAGGGTGTTTGTGTGAGGGTGTGTGTGTGTGTGAGGGTGAGGGTGTTTGTGTGAGGGTGTGTGTGTGTGTGAGGGTGAGGGTGTGTTTGAGGGTGAGGGTGTGTTTGAGGGTGTGAGGGTGAGGGTGTGTGTGTGGGGGTGTGTGTGTGTGTGTGTGTGTGTGTGTGAGGGTGAGGGTGAGTGTGAGGGTGTGTGTGTGTGTGGGTGTGTGAGTGGGGGGTGGGGTTCACATGGGGCTGTATTTTCTCTTTTTGCTGTCTGGCTGTTCCAGGTAACTGTCTCTGTCCCTCTGCAGTGAGACATCATTCCTGTACTTCATCTGCAGAACACAGAGGGGGACGAGTGAGTGGTTACCAAACAGCTGAATGAATGAATGAATGAATGAATGAAGCTGTGGTACCTCTCTGCTCCCCTGCAGGGTAACCCGAGTTCTTCTCTGCTCCAGATTTTGCTGAAAGCACAGACAGAAACAGACGGCTGAGTGGATCACCCAACGGCATTCCCATCAATAACTGAGGGTTGTTATCCCGAGCGGGGGGGGGGGGGGGTACCTTGTGGAGATCAGAGAGCTGCTGGTGTCGGATCAGAGCGTCTTTATTGGGGAACTGTCTCCTGCAGAGCAAACACGCCATCTTTATCCAATCAGTCATCAGCTCCTCCTCCACCTCCAGCTGCTCTCCTCTGAACACCGCCGTGGAGCTTTCCACAGGAGCAGCAGGCTACACACACACACCACAAAGCTCAGCCTCAACACCACTGTGTGTGTGTGTGTGTGTGTGTGTGTGATAAACTCTCACCTCTCTGTCCTCAGGTAGGTTCATGTGTTCCGGTAAGACAAGCAGTCGCTCTAATAAAGCACCCTGTACCACAATACAACACACTCACATTACTAACACACACACACACTCACACACACACACTCATGATGGTAAAAGCTGACCTTCTTCTCCAGGATGGCGTACCCGGCGTCGGCACTCGCAGACTCTCTCCTCTCGTCCGTCAGGTGAGAGTGCGTCGCTGAGGACGAGCGAATGCTCTCCTTCTGTCTGTTCATGCTCTTAGCCCAGCGCTCCATATCCTTAGCTATCTGTCGCACACACACACACACACACACACACACACACACACACACACACACACACACACACAGTGAGCGGTAAATCCTCTGATGTGATTTGTGATAGATGACATTGACAGAGTCCACACTGTGGGGGGGGGGGGGGTACCTGCTGCGCTGTTTTGGTTTTGGGTTTGTCCTTTTTGTCCTTGGCCGGAGTGGAGAGGTCAGAGGTCACGGTGGCGGTCACGTCGGCCGAGTTGTTGGGAGCCGGAACATATGTGTGTTTATCTCCATCCCAGTACATGTAGAGCTGAGTGTGAGCGTTGAAGTAGTACTGCAACCAGAACCAATCACAGCTTCAGATTCAAACATCCATCAGAGAGGGGCGTGGCCGGCGGAACGCCCGCTACCTGAGAGCTGGCGTCGTAGTACAGACCCGTCAGAGGGTCGTAGTAATAACCCGAACTCTCATCGTACTGATACGTGGCCACGTCTGGATCAGCTGCAACATCAGACACACAGCAGAACATCAGAACTCTGTTACAGTCACGATGTGTCCACCAGGGAACGATGCAACGATACGATATGACCTGATGATGAACACTGACAGAGGAGCCCAAATGAATCAGAATCAAATGAATCAACCAGACGGTGCTGAGTTTCTGATAACAAATATTAATAACATCATTTTAAAGGACAGCAAGGAACTAGAACCTCCCAGATAAGATCCTTTATTAGTTCCACCCTGGTTCTGTTAATGAACCTGCAGATGATTAATCGTCCTGAGTGTCAGAGGACAGGATTCATTCAGAACATGATGAAAACTGTTCAAATGTCATGTCATTAAACTTTATTAATGTTAATAAATTATCTTACGGTACTGCTGACGTTCATACACTGTCCCCGGAGTCGCAGGATGACTCACAGCCTCAGTCTACACACACACACACACACACACACACACACACACTGTTTACATGGAGTACAGCGTCCCATGGAGTGAGGTGTGTGTGCAGTTGTGCAGTGTACCTGACTGAGTTGTGTGTTTGGTGTGTGTGTCTGTGCTGCAGATGCAGATGTTGTGATGTCACACTGCACTGCTGGAGCTGCACACACTGCAGCAGAATTTGCTGAGACGGCGCCGTTATAGTTTCCTGAATCTGCTGCCCCCTGCTGGTACACCCCGACATCAGCACCTGCTGCAAGCTACAAACACACAATCACAGATGAGTGTTCAGAGGTGTACACGTCATTACACACATCAACCACCAGGGGGTTTATTAACACATCACCAGTTATAACTTTCATTTCAAATTCTTTAATTGTCGTGTGTGTGTGTGTGTGTGTGTGTGTGTGTGTGTGTGTGTGTGTGTGTGTGTGTGTGTGAGTGTTTGTTGATGATCGCTGTGGTTACCTGGGTAACAGCCCACTGAGCTGCAGCGATGGCTGTACTGGCCACTGTAGCAGCATTGACCCGACTGCTGTCGTTCAGCAGCACATCCCTGAAACAGAGCATTAATTAAGCAGGACAGTGTTAATGAGCAGCGGGGTGTGTGTGGTGCAGACGCTGATGCTGCAGGAGAGGTACGAGGGCTTTAGGGTGTACCGCTTTGAGCCTTTAGCAAATTCCACAGTGACATTTTTCCCGTCTATGGAGAGAGGGGGCTGCAGAGCCTGGAGGATCTGTAACAGCTGCGACGCCTCCTGCAGGATGAATATAGTAATGACCACACATGTCGGTCCCAACACTGCTGCACGGTGTAGTTCTCAGATGTTTAACCGCACTGCAGTTAAATGTGTTTAAAGTGAGAGACTCTGTTACCACGATGGTGGTGAACTGCACGAAGGCAAAGCCGCGGTTCAGCTGCGTCTGCTTGTCTTTGATCAGTCGCACATTGGAGGGAGAGAGCGCGGCAAACGGTGACAAAGAGGATAAAATGGTCTCCAGGGAAGTGTGAGGACCCAGATTCCTGAGAATGAGGGCTACACACACACACACACACACACACACACACACACACACACGGGTTTAGTGCTCTGCTCAGTCTGGTCCTGCTGTCTGAGTGTACTTTCGGTCCGTACTGTCGTTCGCTGACTCTGCAGGCTGGGTGGCAGCAGGCAGGCTGAGCAGAGGGGCAGCTTTTTGGTAGATGGCGGGAAGTGGCAGTAAACCCTTGGATGTTGGCTTCCCCTGCACCAGGGCAGAAGCTTTCTGCAGGAGGGGCAGTTTTAGCTCCGCCTCTGGACACATGGAGCGATATGAGAAAGAGAACGTTTAACAAAAATAAAGTGAGATCGTTTTCTGTATTTTAATTTTAAAGGACATCATTCTGCTGAGCTTTCATCCAAAAAACAACAATAATGAACATCAGCAACATCAGTGGACTTGGGGTTGGAACCCCCCCCCCCCCCGCCCCACCTCTCACCCTGATCACTTGCACATCGCTCTGTAAACATGGACGTCGTGTAGAGAGGGCATCTGGAGTGGTTTATTGACTGATGAGGCGTCAGTGTAAGGGTCAGTTTAAATATGACCTCCTCTGAGGATCAGTGGGACGTGCTGCAGTCCTCCGGGGGTCAGATCAGTAAAATAAACGTACAATGATGATGAGCGCAGTGTGCAGGTACCTGATTTTGGAACTCCACACTTAAAACACTTCTCCCTGCGTTTGAAGTTCTGCACTCCACACTGTAATGTACAGGAGAACAGATTCAGAATGTCAGAACACCCTCTACCACCAACATGAACCATGGGGTCACCCTCACACGGCCACCCTCACATCACCCAATCAAACGCTCTAAATCCACAGCCTCCATGTCATCCTGAAGAGTCTCAACTGTTCTCCATTTGCTCTGTGACTGAGCTTTCAACAGAACCTCACAGAACCCTTTACTTACAACCTCATTCAGATCCATGAACTCATCAATGAAACCAGCAATAATTATTAACGTTTTAATGAAATCTGCTGACTGATCTGTAATGTGTGTGTGTGTTTGTGTGTGTACCTTTTTACAGAGCCAGTCCTCATTAGCGCGTGGCTTTGGGTCACTGTAGTGCATGGACACTCTCTGTCCCAAAATAGTTAGAACTTTCTGATGAAAGGAAAAAACAAGAAAGAGGAAAAACCCAGAGTCAGAGTCTGAAACATTCTACAGCTCCATGAGAGAGAGAGACAGAGACAGAAAGAGAGAGAGAGAGAGAGAGACAGAGAGAGACCTTCAGCTAGAGAAGAATGGGACGGACGTACCAGCCTCTCGCGGCCTTCCACACAGCACCATCCCCCCTTCTGGGGAAAAAATATTACCAGCAAACCCCTCCATCCCATAATACCAGCATCATATGAATGAATCAGCTCAACATCCACAAAGACCTTCTACCATCCAGAAGTTCTGCATTCTGCCAGATGATGGCGTGCCGTGTGTGATGGTTAATTAGAGAACTGGAGCGGCGCACAGTGAAGACATGTCTGATTCACCTGATACTGTACGACTGATTAGTGATTACAATCTGTATCTTTACATTACAGCAACACATAATATACACCGTCACAGCCTACAGTCTCTGTAAAACAGTGTGTGTGTGTGTGTGTGTGTGTGAGTGTAAGTGAAGTGACCTGGTTGGTCTCCATCCAGTGGCTGGCTTCCTGCAAGTGATTAAACTCGACGAAGGCGAATCCTCGACTCTGACCTGCACACAGCGCCGAGCCACAACAACAACAACAATAACAACAACGCAGTGAGGAGTTAATGCATCAAGGTGAGAGGGTGGGGGGGCAGAACAAAATGACTCAACACAAAGGGGAGGGGTGAGAACAAACACCAGGGTAATGAGACCGAACGAAGGAGCAACATATAGAACGATGAAAGAAATGAAAGATTATTAAAATTAAAAAATATATACAAAGAGTTTTAAAGAGACAGACAGGTGGAGGGTGATGTGGAGACAGACAGGTGGAGGGTGAGGTGGAGACAGACAGGTGGAGGGTGATGTGGAGACAGACAGGTGGAGGGTGATGTGGAGACAGACAGGTGGAGGGTGATGTAAAAGGCAGAGGTTTAGAGTCAGTGTTTGGATTTTATCATTTGATGTATTTGTAGTCAGAACACAAACTCACTCACTCACTCACTCACTCTCTCTCTCTCTCTCTCTCTCACTCACTCACTCACTCACTCACTCACTCACTCACTCACTCACTCACTCACTCACTCACTCACTCACTCACTCACTCACTCACTCACTCGCTCGCTCGCTCCCTCCCCTTTCCACCCACTCACATATTCACCCCCCTCGTTCAGGAGCGCAGCAGCAGAGGTTGATGTGTGTGTTCTTGACTCTGTTCTGGTTTAGGGTGGAGGTGTGCTTCAGACTGATGTTCTTCTGCAGATCTTAAGGTTCTAAGAGGATCTTAATTGATTATCAGTAGTGAAAGGTGATTAATGTCAGATAATGAACTGACTGCACTCAGGATCACTGAGCTACACTGAACTCCAGACCTGCTCCACCACCTACAGCCTCCGCTCAGGAACCAGCGTTCAGCAATGTGCACCATCACAGGCATGACCAAAGAACAAGCAACACACACACACACTCACACTCACACACACACTCACACTCACACACTGCAGGCTCTCTGCAGGGATAAGGAGAAAAGCCCAAAGGCCTGATGGGAATTTTCTCACCTGAAGATTTGTTCCTCATGAGTCGAACATCTCGAGCCTGAATCCCCTGAACCTGCAGCAGAGCTCGAATCTACAAACACACACACACACACACACACACACACCTCTGATCAGTTTCATTTAGAACTCACACACTGCAGCTTCAACAGGAGCGAGTTCACAGAAACTCTTTCAAAACACTTTCAAACCTGTCATTTACACCTGTGGGGGGGGGGTGACAGGTGATTAGTGATTGATCATATTGATCACCTCGTTGGACGTGGCGTCAGGCGGCAGCATCCGCAGCATGATGATGTTACTGGGTTTCTGATCTTCAGCTCTGTAATCCTGATCATGAAGATCTGACATCTCCACGTTCACCTCACTCCTGAACCTCAGCTCCTCCTGCTCATCTCTCCACCCTCCCTGCTGCACACACACACACACACACACACACCAGTTCCTTATCTGCACATACTGAATGTAGGTTATGTGCTGACCCGTCTGTCTGCCCACCCGTCTGTCTGTCCCTCCTCTGCAGTAGCTGTTCTCTTCATGTTGCTCTTCCTCTCCTGTCCTCTCCCCCCTCATGTCTCTCTCATGAGTGTCCCGCTCTTCCTCATACCCGTACTCGTCCTCGTCCCCCTGGCTGTGGGAGAGGTGTGGGTTTGGAATGAAGTGTGGATCAGGAAAGTCCCCGCGGACACACGGACGCTCCGGCGTCCCGGCGTCTGAAGGACAGCGGCGCTCCTGAGTGTACCTGCGATAATCCACGTCGTTATACTCATGATCGTCCTCACGATCAAAACGTCCACCGCCACTGAGAACAGAGACAGGAGACAGGGCGGAGCACCATCAGCTGACTGAACACCACCACACACACACACACACACACACACACACACACACACACAGTCCTCACAGCACAGCGCTGGTGTCTGAACCAGTCTGAACTTACCGCCTCCCAAAATCCATCTGCAGCTGATCCTCACGCCCTCTGAAACAAACATCACCCAGGTTATTACAACAGGAACTAAACAGGAACTAAACAGAGAACTACACCGTTTACACACCCTCACAGGAACTACAGAGGGAACTCTTCTCCACAGCATGTGTGTAGCACTGTGGATGGGCCTTCCCTAAACTGCTGGAGACTGAACCCGTTTATTAGAAACCAGGAACCCGGAACCCTAACCTTGTACAGGGTTCTGTTCATGGAACTCAAATCTGTTTAGAGGAACGTACAGAGTTCCTGTACGGAGGGCCGTTCATCGAACTTATCATATTCCGTACACATGAGGATCTCACTTCTTCCTGTTTTATTTTTTTCTGCACAAATCAAACTCATAAGAGGGTTCTTAAAACCCATCAACTTAAAATCCATCAACTTTATAAAAAATGTTTAAAGAATAACGACTGAACGGAACACCGCGACTCCACTCAAAACCCTAACAATAAGAAGAAACGGAGAGCCGTCCACGTTGTAATCGTGTTACGTACAGTTAATATCAGCAGCACGCGAGTTCATTATTAACATGTAATTAAAATCGATCATTAAAACCAGAATTAGCTGAACACGTCCTGTAGCATTAGCCTGTTAGCTCAGCATGCTAATGGAGTTCGATGACGTCAGAGTTTAATGTTTGATTTTTTAAAGTTTTAATGACGCGATCAGAAGAAGATTTAAAGGCTCGTTTAGAAACAAATTTACCTTTTTATTTCAGTAACATTACTCTCCAAACTGAGAGGATTGTTCAGGTTCGTGACGGAACAGCAGACAGGTTGCCACATCCACCTAAATCCCCCTCCACCCCGTTCCACCCCGTTCCACCCCGTTCCACCCTGTCTGTGTGCAGGAGTGAAAACTGAGGTGATGGCAACCCAACACTTCTGTAGTTTGTTCTGTAGTTTGTGTGTTGAGTGTTGTGGTCATCTGTTACCTGAAGCTCCAGAGCGTTAATGAGTTCCTGAACATTTAGATTTAGAAATCCTCCCGTCTCTCCATCTCAGGATCTGATCTCTGCAGAGCTGACCTTCTGAACATCTGACCTGCTCTGGACCCATCTGATCATTGTAAACAGTGAGATTCAGAGGATAAACCACCACAGGACAGTTTCACTAACATTTTAAATTTCACAATCACCAGAAGCTTTAAAAGCTTTTAAAGTGTTTTAATTGAAAAATTGTTTAATGTGTGGAACTGAGGTTTAACAATAATCTATACTATCTGAATCGTAACATCAGCTGATTAAACCCGAGGCTTAACGAAGCAATCAACCGTCCAACTGTCCACATTCATTTATTATTCACAAAATACAAACACCGCTAATGGAAACCTCATCTCTGTGTTTGTGGATTTAATGACAGAGTTTATAGATTTTATTTGACAGAGACGTGTCTGATGATCAGAGAATATAATAATAAAATAAAAAGCATAAAGTCTGTCGTTACAGATCAACAGAAATAAGCAGAGACATGAACAGAGTGAATCAAACATGATTCTTTTCCAATGAGGACCACAGCGGTGGGGGGTTCTGAGGAGAACCTCATGGCTGTTTGTTAGTCCAGATCTGAATGTTCTGAATGATCAGCCAGCTCTCCTGATCTGCTGTGACTGTGATCTTCAGACACTTCACTGGATTCTTCAGCGTGTCCTGGATCTGTATTTGCTCCAAATGTCCATGTGTTAGAGAACCGAGGACATGGGTTCCCATACACTGCGTATGGCCTCCTGTCTGCACCACACTCTCTCCCAGCTCCACGTCCGCTGACTTCAGGAGGTCTTGTCCTCCCTTTCCGGTGTTAATTAGGACCCGGGACAGAAACTCAGGTTTATGAAAAACCACCAAGAAGAACTTCCCGGCTTGGATTGGACTTTCCCCCCAGAAGAAGCTCTCCCCCTGAGTGTACGCGTTCTCCGGGTGGTGCTGCTTGTACGGCTTGATGTTGGTGTAGATCGACGCCGCAGGATTATCGCCTGGATCTGCTTCAAAGTCCTCATCCTTGAGGCGATTGAATGTTCCTCTAAAGGAAGAGAACATCCCCATGTGCTGGAACAGTGAAGGACGGAAGCGAATCACCTTGTCCTGCGTGTGCAGCTCACGGAAATGCGAGAGCAGGAAATCACATGGCATTTCCTGGTAGAAAAGGAAAAGGAACTGCGCCAGACGTGGAAGATCTGAGGAGCGATACAGCTTCCCGATGTAGCCCAGTTTGGAGAACTCCAGGGTGACCCAGGTGGAGGACGTGAGGGAGCTGAGGTGGTTCCGAATAGAAGATAAGAAGTTCCTGGAACAGAGGATGTCGTCCTCCAGCATGATGTAATACTCCGAGAGTCCAGCACTGAAGTCCACCAGAAACGAGTAGTCTACATTCTGCTTGGAGCGGAAGGCCACGCGGTCCTGTGGGTCATTAAAGTTCCTCTTCAGATCCGTCAGACGGGGGTAGAACGTCTCGTTGGCGTGGATGACCAGGAGTTGATTTTGGATCAGTTGCTTCGAAAACTGTTCCACAATGCTTTGAAGAGTCTGGTGAACCCACTGCAGATCAAAATCAGCCAGAAGAACCACCACCACCAGGTCAGCAAGCTCTGCCTCTGAGGACTGCATGAAGATGGAGTGGAGCGTCTGCAGAAGATAATTCTCCTTCTTCCTCTTCACTGAAGACAAACCCAGGGTCAAGTATTCTGCACAGATCATCACACAACACCCAGATCAGAACGATGGAACCTCCAACATCCTCCTCTCAAAACTAACCCTGACCCGCAGCTGAGTAGGACCTGTGATGGTTCAGGGTGTTCCTGTGGACATGGTGGTGTGAGGGAGACTCTACTCACTGGTCTGATGAGGAACCTCTCCCGCCAGAAGTTGAGCTGAAGCAGGCAGACATGCTGAGGTTCTATCAGAACCTCCTTCAGAACTGACGTTCCTTATCCACCAATCATAATCCTGAAAGCATCAGATCCCTCAGTTAGCATCATGTGTGTGTGTGTGTGTGTGTGTGTGTGTGTGTGTGTGTGTGTGTGTTACCATATGATCGTTCCGTTGTGTTCTCCTGATGCTGATGTAGACGCTGCTCAGGATGAGGAGGAGGATGAAGCCCTGTGTGAGGGTTTTTAGATGAACTCTCATTTTAATTCACGCTGTAAGAACAACACATGAACTCATCTCACTGTAAAGGGGGCGTGGCCTCTGCTTCTACACAAACATATCTATACTGTATATGATGTACCTTCTGACAGTGAGCTGTCGGCAGCATCATCTCAGTCTCCTGAAGGTTCTGACTTTAGTTCCTCTCCTCTGATCGGTACTAAAACACACACAGCAGTACCTCAGTGCTCAGGGACGAGACGTTCTTCATTACTGACCTCACCTTCAGTCCATCACAGAGGACAATCACCTCCATCTCTCTGTGGTGTCTCCTGAACCACAGTTCAATCAAATCAGAAGACCATGGAGTTTTAGCAACGTCTGCTTTAGTTTTAAAAACATCTCAGATGAACCTGCTGAAGACCTCAGTCTCTTATCTCCTGTCTGAGCGTGTTCCATGTTGTTTACATTATTAAACCGTCATTATTACCATCATCACGTCCACAGAGCTACAGGACAAACCTGCCCCCTCCCCCACACACACACTGTACTGCGGTCTGAGAAACAATGAACAACAGAATTATTTAAATTAGTCTCACCACTTCCTCCAACATTCTAAAGTTAGTGTTCATGTGATGAAGTGCACTTGATGGTGGAGTGAGCACTAGATCAGATGGAGGATGTCATGCCAGCTCTGAAACACTCTTCCAAACTCACAAAATACACCATTAACATCAGAAATCAGCAACCGTCACCGTGGAAACATCAAAGAACATTCAGCGTTCAGAGAGAACCAGAGAGAGAGAGAGAGAGAGAGAGAGAGAGAGAGAGAGAGAGAGAGCGAGTGCTGTGCTCACCTGTGTGTTGCTCAATGTTCACGACGTTCTGGTGTGAAGGTCACTTTTGATGATGTAATCAGTTTGTACCAAACCAACTTCCTTAAGTGAGAGAGCACGTGTGAGTGTGTGTGAACAAACCCCACATGCGCTGGAGCAGTGTGTGTGCAGTACAAACTGCCATCCAATAATACACTCCCTCACATCACCCCCACATCATCTGAACCTGCTGAGAGGCTGGGCTGTGTGAGGCTGTGTGAGGCTGTGTTCAGAGGCTGTGTGAGGCTGTGTTCAGAGATTAAAGTATTTGAAGGTATTTGTTCTACATGAATTTAATAATAAATGTAAAGTGGATAATGGAGTGAATGGGGAGCTGTGTGTTCAACACTGTGATTCTGAGTCACTGTAATCTGACTCCTGAGTCACTCAGCATGCAGACTGAACCAGAATGCAAACTTTAACAAATCTGACCTGTTCCACACACAGGAGATAGAGGAGCTGAGGAGGAGCTGAGGAGGAGCTGAAGGAGGAGCTGAGGAGCAGCAGGTCAGCCCCCTGATCACCTGCTGCACTTTGATTTGATCTGATGAACTCTCTGATGGATTCTGAGGTTCAGTGATGCGGTGCTCAGTGCTCTCCTCACAGCATGGAGGTTCTGCAAGAGAACATGTGGCGTCCTGTGTGGAATATGGACGTTCTGGAGTCAGTGGAACAACCTCACTGCTAACTTTGAGATGCAGAACTTCCAGAACAAAGAAGACACGTGAAACAGAACGTTTGGAGACAGACGAGGTTTATTTTTAAAGAGATGGTGGAGGGGGTGAAGGTGGTGGAGGGGGTCCACGTCATGAGCTCAGAGTCTGCAGGACCTTCAGGATCAGGCTGATGAACCTGGGGATCAGCTCCCGTTCTTCAGGCTGCTGTTTGATGGACAGCGTCAGCGCGCCGCTCGTCTCGGACACGCCGGCGTCGTCCTGCAGGAGCTCGGCCAGCAGCACGCTCCGCCCACCCCGCCCGCCCCGCCCGCTCCGCCCAAACACATAGAGCTTCCACTGCTGAGCATCGCCACGGCTGCACGCCAGCACCTGGACCTTCACCAGCTGAAAGGAGGTGCTCAGAGTTTCAGGAGAGGCGGAGGGTAAGGTCATCTTCAAATTCTGGCGATGGACCACCTTAAGCTCCACCCACAATTTCTCAAAGGCATCATGGGATAACAGAGGAAACAGGGTAAGGTCCAGAGCCTCTTCATCAGAAGGTTCTCCTAAAACGTGAACGGACAAAAAAACAATCAGTACCTTTAAACGTTCACATGGTGATGTGTGAGCTGTGGCAGCCCGGGGGGGGGGGGGGGGATAGGTTTGGAATGGGCTCCGCCCATCAGGTTCCCTCATGCTGACACGCCTCCATCATCACGTGAGAACGTGTTACCTGTTCTGTTCTGAATCTTCTGATCCACACATGGTAACTGGATCTCCTCTGCTTTGTCTCCACATGAAGCTGACAGCTTCTCCTCCACGATGTTCTCCTCCAGACCTTGGTCCAGCCTGCCGGTCTCCGTGCTCTCCCGCTCCGGAGGCCTCCTCGCGTGGCTCTTTGTTCCTGACAGAGGATCCAGAGTGTTGAAGCTGGAGGACCAGCGACCGACAGGTTCTTCTAGTCGACCCGTGATCAGGGTCATGCAGGGGTCCGATTGGGGTCCCAGCAGAACCGTTGTGGTCACCTCCACGCCGCGCTGCAGCAGTCTGTAGTAGAGCAGCGCTCGGTCGCGCACACACACATCCCGCTCCTCCTCTGTGGAGAACACGAGCGAAAACATCAGGGAGCTCCGGCAGTGAAGTCGGCCGCTGTTTGGGTGGTGAGGGTGAGGGTGAGGGTGAGGGTGAGGGTGAGGGGTACCGATGCAGTAATGGAGAAGGCGTCCCAGCATGTCCTGAGTCTCAGCCGGACGGGATAGGAATAATTTGAGCGAGGCTGTGAGCAGCTCCATCTTCACTGCAGGGCAAAGTTCCACTTTCACACCATCTATAAAACCTTCCAGCACATAGGGGGCGCTACTGATTTTCTCACCATGCACCCCAAGCAACCACAGCACCGCCTGCTTCCCCTGAGACACAGAGACGACATCACAGTCACCACCCAAACACCACCGAGATAAAGATCCACGACCTGGAGTGGAGTCCACCCAAACAGAACACACAAACACCATGCAAAACTATGCAAAGGAACTCTGAGGAATCAGAGCTGCAGCCACACACAACCTCCTGTCTGTCTGTCTGTGTGTGTGTGTGTGTGTGTGTGTGTGTGTGTGTGTGTGTGTGTGTGTGTGAATATCTTACTTTATTGTCCTGAGGCAAATCATTACAGGCTTCCACAGAATTACAAATAACTGAAGCACTTTGAGGACAAAACCAGGACAAGTCTCTATAGACCTGTAACACAGCTACACACACACACACACACACACACACACACACACACACACACACACACACACAATTATTTATTTCAAAATAACATTTCTAAATTTTGATTAAATAAAGAAAACAACAAAAAAATGTTATTACTGTGTGTATGTACTGAATGTACAGTATGTGTGTGTGTGTGTGTACCAGAGGTAATGTGTTCCTGTTTTAGTTCCAGCAGTACTGTCAGTAGTTCCAGACTCTGTTGGCTGTACGTCCGTCCGATTTCACCTGCTCACAGAGAACCAGGTTCAGCATCAGCTCACAGTTCTACAGCAGCATCCCATAATAAAGTTCAGGAACTATAACAGGAACTATAACAGGAACTATAACTGCATTCAGTGCACAGGAGTCGCATGAGGATAAAGACACGTCCACAATGAAATCAATAAAGGAATCAGGATGGAGGTCTCCACCTCAACAACGGGTCAAACACCTCCGTGTGGGCGTGGCTCTCCAGACCTCACACCTGTAGAGTGATGGACAGGTACTCCCCCCCTCCCCCCGGGGCCATATATAAAACTGCACTCCCTGAAACAGGAGCTTTAAATCTGTAAAGGGTTATGTCCACCAGAAGAACCAATTATAGTTCAGGATCCTGAATGGACATTCATTATGACATCATAATCTAACCATGTGATTAGTGAGAGATGGAGGTGTAATGACCTATCGCTCTAATGGCCGCCTGCGCCGGTTCAGGAGAAACATCAGTGCAGTAGCTCTTCAGCTCCTCCAGGATCTGCACCACGTTCTCATCATTCACCAGCTCCACCAGGATCTCCATCTTCCTCAGTTTGATGAAGGTCGGGTCAGAGGACGAGCAGAAGAAGCGTTTGTAATGCGCGCCGTAGGCTCCCGGCTGACTGCGCAGCACCTGCTGGATGTGGCAGAGGGCGCTGAAGCGCAGCTCCCTGGTGGTCGAGCCGCATGCGGCCAGCAGAGGTCCCCGTGCACGCAGGAGGGCGTCGCTCTGCACGGCAGGGTGGGCGGCGGCTAGGTGGAGGAAAAGACGGAGAGTGGCGGCCATGACGGGCGGCTGGGCGCTGAGCAGGAAGGAGTCGATCGAGCTGAGGATGTCGAAAAGCTCGTCGTCATGGTGAGGACGGTACCTCAGGAGGACGGTGAGAACCTCACTCTGAGACCAGCTGTCCAGGTCCTTCAGCCTGCAGACAAACAGATCTGTCATCATCATCATCATCATCATCAGGTGGAGGTGGGGTGAGGGGGCGGGACCTGTTGATAAGGTGATGAGCAATGGGCTTGTTGATGACGACGCCCCCTTCTGGCTGTAAGATCTCCTCCAGCGATCTGAGACAGTTGACCATCACCACCGGGTCCGGGTCCCGCAGCAGAGCGTACAGCTCGTTCACCATCGCTCCATCTGCAGCACATCAAAGGGAAGATCAAAGGGAAGATCAAAGGGAAGATCAAAGGCACATGGGCTTTGACGGTGAGGATGTGGATGGGTACCGATCAGGTCTGCGGCGGGCTGCAGGTGGTGGATCTTGGAGCATCCCAACACGGCGACCCTCCTGACGTACGAGGACCTGTCCCTCAGAGCCAGCAGCACCGGCTGGTGGACGTACTCCAGGACACCGGGCATCCTGCCAACGACACTCCAAACTAACACCTCACTGACTCCGCCCACGGCGCTCATCAGGTGAGGGCGTACCTGAGGTTGCACATGCTGCGCAGCGCCAGGCCGCGGATCATGGGGTTGGGGTCGTCGCAGTCCTTCCTCAGAGTGTTGATGGTCAGCAGTGCCATGTCCGGCTTAACGCTGGCGTACGTCACCATGTAGAGGAACACCAGCTTCTTCTGCACCACGTCCACCGACACGCTCGCCTTCACCATCTCCATAAACAAGCCGGACACGTCCACACCCTCCGTCATACACCTGACACACACACAGTTAGACATGAAGCCTGTCGTGTATCAGGTGTAGATGGAGGTTGCTATGGTTACGGAGGGGCAGACCTGATGACTTTAGTGATGTAGTTTCTGTATCGCAGTCGGTCTGATTGGACATGTGGATTGGACAGCGCCCTCTTCAGGTCCTTCACTGTTTCCTCACTTCCAAAGTACGGCATCTTTATCCCTGAACACAGGAAGCGCTACACTGACCCTGACCTCACTGACCCCAAACTCACTGACCTCACTGACCCCGACCTCACTGACCCCTGCTGGCCGATTAAGCAACAATGACGATTCTCTTTAAATGAGTAACAGTGAGGTCAATTAAATAAACATCAGTTCAATAATTAGAACCTAATAAAGTTGATGACGTCACTGTCACGCACTCCTCCACAGGTGAAGGGTCACGTGGTACAGGTCTGCACTACGCCTCAGAACGTCTGAACTAAAGTGTTCGTTACAGACTTTTATAATCAAACATCTAATCGATCAGATTTTGTTCATTTTAAAAAGCTCGTCTTTATAAACATCTCAATCATTTACTCTGACTTTTTGAGTTTGTAGACTTTTATTGCCCGCGTCACCCCTCGTCAGGCGTTTGCTTCATTCTGATTGGTTCTCTGGCAGGAGGGGGCGGGTGCACATGGTGCTGGTTGCCAGATGAAATGCAACATCATCTGCAGCGCTGACGCTCATCCGAACATTCAAACATCACAGCACCGCGTTTACAGTCACACAGCAACACCACCTCACCCGATCCGCCACCTTAATCTGTTCACCTGTTAATGAGTTTAATCTCCGGAGCAGAGCATTCAGAGCAGAGGCACCACCGACACAGCCTACAACAAACAAGCGCGTGAAAACAGCTGAACTTCCGCAGGGCTGCCCTTCAAAGTAAAAGTCCCGCGGGCCACTGTTCGACCTGAGAAGCGTTTAAAACCTTTAATTTTCTTTATTTTAAATAGTGTGGTGGAAACAAAACACATTCTCATTCATATTACTGTGGTTCTGGAGCTATTAAACTAAGTGTCACAGCAGAACTGACAAACAATCCACCACCCAAATAATACCTGTTCTGTGACTGAACAATCACAGAGAACACAGATGAACTACAGTCTGATAAACTCCATCTGTATGAATATTCACAAAACCACTGCTTTAATACTGCAACTATTATTACTGTATTATTATTATATTAGCATCATCATATGTTCTAAAATAATCATTTGTATATATAATATGTCATGTAAATATATGTTTGTGTTTATGTATGTGTGTGTTTGTCTCTTGTATTCTTTATATTTGGTAATGCGAATTTGTCATGACAACAGAGCTTTGAGTTTGAAATAGATTACGGAGCCATAAGGGGGCGGGGCCATAAGGGGCGGGGCCAAAATATTGCCTGGAGCTGCTTCTAATATAAACGTTTAATGTTTTTAAATGTTTTAAAACCAAAGTTTTTTAAAATGTTTTTTTAAATGTTTTTTTCTTTTATGTTTTTTAAATGTTTTTTAAATGTTTTTTGAATGTTTTAAATGTTTTTTTAATGTTTTAAAATGTTTTTAAAATGTTTTTAAAATGTTTTTAAATGTTTTTTAATGTTTTAAAATGTTTTTAAATGTTTTTAAAATGTTTAAAATGTTTTTTAATGTTTTAAAATGTTTTTTAAATGTTTTTAAAATGTTTTTAAATGTTTTTAAATGTTTTGTAATGTTTTTAAATGTTTTTAAATGTTTTTAAAATGTTTTAAATGTTTTTTAATGTTTTAAAATGTTTTTTAAATGTTTTTAAAATGTTTTTAAATGTTTTTAAATGTTTTTTAATGTTTTTAAATGTTTTTTAATGTTTTAAAATTTTTAAAATGTTTTTTAATGTTTTAAAATGTTTTTTAAATGTTTTTGAATGTTTTAGATGTTTTTTGAATGTTTTAAATGTTTTTTGAATGTTTTTGAATGTTTTTGAATGTTTTAAATGTTTTTGAATGTTTTAAATGTTTTTGAATGTTTTAAAATGTTTTTTTTAATGTTTTTAAATGTTTTTAAATGTTTTTAAATGTTTTTTGAATGTTTTAAATGTTTTTGAATGTTTTTGAATGTTTTAAATGTTTTTAAATGTTTTAAATGTTTTTAAATGTTTTAAATGTTTTTAAAATGTTTTAAATGTTTTTGAATGTTTTAAATGTATAAATAACAGAAGGATTTGGATTTTTGTGGTTTTGATGTTGATCTGTGCAGTGCAGGCTGGTCAGTGTAACAGACGCATGCGCAGTGGAGGTGCAGGATTTGGTGGGTGACCCGTTTCGGTGGCACAGCGGGGGGCTGACGGCGCGCTGAGGTTAGCGCTTAGCTGCGATGTGAACGTATAAAGAACGTTTTAATGTTCAGTTTAATGTTCAGTTTAATGTTCAGTTTAATGTTCAGTTTAATGTGTGTGCGCCGCTGCAGAGAGACAACATGGCGGGAATCATCAAAAAACAGATTCTGAAACATTTATCCAGGTATGTAACATAATGTTATTATATAATAAACACACACACACACACACA
>JAFMOD010000918.1:0-10548 GCA_019802435.1 Corydoras maculifer
GTTAATCTGCCGGCAACATCTTGATGCCAGATACCACAGCACACCTTCTGGGGTCTAGTGGGGACCAGGGTTCAGGACCAGGGCTGCTCAGAATGTTATGCCTGATCCATGCGTGAGGACATTTCGAATGCAGTACTGATTGTAGAGCAGTAGGGGCAGTCCATGACTCGGACCATGCTGCCAGGTTGCCCCGGCAATAAAACATTCACTCGAAAGCAAGCAAACACGTGATTTTTTTTCCCGCTACACGGCTATAATCGGTGAGTACGAACCTCCACGGTGTTGCTTCCTGACTTGTCATAGAACTCATGGTCTCCTGGAAAGGACAAACAGAACAATTAGAGCGAAGGTTCTGAGACGGAACTCCGGCGGTTACTGCGCAGAACATGTACCTGCGGGAGACATGGGTCTCGTGTGGAGCTCCAGCTGAGTGCCGTTGTTCTTTAACTGGCTTCTGACCAACTGCTGCCTCTCTAATTCCCCTACAACACACACACACACACATGAATCAAGTGCTTTCAGGCCCCGCCCATCCACTTATCCACAAGTCCTCGCTGCCACTGACATTCGATCCGTATCTGTTCCATCTCGGCCACCTCGGCGATGCTCTCCCTGAGGTCCTCCACGAACTTCAGCAGCTCCTCGGCGCTCTGAGAGCAGAAACTCACCACCTGCTTCTTCTCCGAGGAGAACGGAGACAGGATGGTTATTCCGTGAGGGTAATCTGGGAAAAAAAGAGGAGGCACCGAATACTCATGGGGTGAAGGGACGGAAACGGCAGAGGACATTTGAGTTTTTGGAAAAATGGATAAAAAATATGACTCCATTAGACTCCTGAATGTGAGCTGTGGTTATTGTCATCAAGGTGTTAGCAGCAGATCATTTGACTCCTGGACGTTGAGGTTCCTTGAGCAAGGCCTATGACCCTGAATGCCCCAATAGGAAAAAAGTGCAGGTTCAGACCGGTGGGATGCTTGCATAAAGAGACCCACTGCGCCTTGGTCCTCACAAGTTCACTCACTCTACTAGGGCCGCGGGTGGGGGTGGGGGTCACATAATCATACAACGGAGAATATTTTTCAACAATCTATTGCTGGGCAAATACTCAGTCACACACACACACACACACACACACCGACTATACAGAGGCAATTTAGAGCATTCAATTGACCTTAAATCCAGGTTTTTGGACAGTGGGAGGAAACCGGACAACCCAGAGGAAACCCACGCGGACACGGGGAGAACATGGAAACTCCAGCCAGATTGGGTGTTTCCACCGATCTAAACCTGCAGTTTGCCCCATCGGGGCATTTAGGGTTATGGGTCTTGCTCGAGGCGGCACGGTGGCTTAGTGGTTAGCATGTTCTCCTCTCAGCACTAGAGATTCCCAGTTCGAATCCCCATCTTGGTGGAGTTTCCATGTACTCTCCGTGACCGCGTGGCAACCTCTGGGTTCTCCGGTTTCCTCCCACAATCCAAAAACATGGATCAAGTCGAGTTCTCCAAATTGCCCCATATAGAGTGTGTGTGTGTGCGTGTCTGAGTGAGTGTGTGCCCAGTGATAAATTGCCCCCCCTGTCCTGGGTGTATCTGCCCAGCGCCCAAAATGTTTTTCCCTGGATGGGCATGGAGAACCCGCCCCCCCTAATACAGGATAAAGCGAAGATAATGGATGAGTGGATGGATGGATGGTCTTGCTCGAAGGACCTCAACATCAAGGAGATAAAGTATCTGCTGCTAACAACTTGGTGCCAGCTCACCTTCAGGGCTCTAGTGGAGTCTGTGAGATCAGGGCAGGGTTGTAACTAATAAACTCGAAGAGGCAAATGATTATCTCGCGATGAACCTATCGGCATGTCTTTGGAAATATAATGAGGCGGTAAAAGTGGCGCACAGTGCACGCTGCGGTCGACTACAGACCACATGACCTTACACTCGTTTTCGAACAGGTGGAACTGCATCCCCAGGAGACCCATGGCTTTGCAGAACACGTACGTGGCCGCGCTCTTCTTTTTGGGACACAGCTTGAGGATCTGCGGACAGACGGGACATTCTGGATTCAGCTAGCCGTCCGCGTCTCGTAACACGCGGTGGTGTGTGTGCGCGGGCCTTACCACGATCAGGTCGTTGAAGAGAAAGACCTCCCTCTGATGCGCCGCCTGCTTCTGAGGCTTGTTGACGTCGGCGATCTCGTACAGGCGGCTGCAGCACACCAGCCTCCGGTGGGGGACGGCCAGGATCTGAGGGCAAATCGGGAATCAGTGCATAGTATACTCCACCACCTAAATCCCACCTGATCTGTGAGTGTGGTTTATTCATTCATTCATTATCTTCTGCCTTTATCCTCTATTAGGGTTGTGGGGGGGGGTTCCCATGCACATCCAGGGGAGAATGTTTCGGGTGGAGTTTCCATGTTCTCCCCATGTCCGCGTGGGTTTCCTCTGGGTTCTCCGGTTTCCTCCCACAGTCCAAAAACTGATCAAGTCAATTGAATTAATCAAATTGCCCCATATAGAGTGCGTTTGTGTGAGTGAGTGTGTGCCCAGCGATATATTGGCGCCCTGTCCTGGGTCTATCTGCCCAGCGCCCGAGACATTCTCCTGTGGATGGACATGGGGAACCCCCCCGCGACCCTGATAGAGGAAAAACGGGAAGATAATGGATGGATAAACGTTAAATGGCAAACTTTACCGACCTACAAATATCTAAACAAACAAGTAGCTCCTCCTATTACTCTGTACCCTCAAAGTAGCTCTTAGCTCTTAGTAGATGTTTAAAATGGTTGGCGCCCCCTGCTGTAACCGAAGAACGCCGCCTTACCGTCTTCATTCCCTGAATGCTCTGCTCCACCCGGCTGACGTAGGTCACGTGGTCCTCATTGGAGCGCAGCTCTCGCTGTTGGATCCGTTCGTAAATGCCGGCCACCGTCTCCCGGGGGATGTCCGCTCCGTCGTCCACTCCTGTTAAGAGCACATTAATGAGAACGGTAAGTTCGGGTTCCTGTGGAGGTTCCTGTGAGGTATGTACACATGAACAAGGTGTAGAAATAAGGAGAACCAAAGAGTGTTTGGCTTTTAAAGTCGGGAAGAGAGAGCTGGACATGAGGGCAACTGTTTTCAACGAGTGTAAAATGAAATCTAGGTACTTTGGAAATATGACAAATGGCGAGACCATTTCGCACGACATCACCCTGAACTAAGTTGTTGCTAAAAGTTGAAAAATATATTTAATATTTAAAGTTCAGCAGCACGGTGGCTTAGTGGTTCAGCATGTTCTCCTCTCAGCGCTTGGGGTACTCGGTTCGAATCCTCATCTGGGTGGAGTTTCCATGTTCTCCCCGTGTCAGTGTGGGTTTCCTCCGGGTTCTCCGGTTTCCTCCCACAGTCCAAAAACATGGTACAAGTCAATTGAGTTCTCCAAATTGCCCCATATAGAGTGTGTCTGTGTGAGTGAGTGTGTGCCCAGCGATGGGTTGGCGCCATGTCCTGGGTCTATCTGCCCAGCGCCCAAAACGTTCTCCCCTGAATGGGCATGAGGAACCCCCCCGGCGACCCTAATAGAGGATAATAATGTTAAGTTTTAAAGATTTGCAGAATCTAAATGCACTCTGACTGTAAAGTCTGGATTTTAGTTTCCATTAAAGGTGAATGCACCATGGTAAACTTTTGTATTAATATATTTAGAATTTTTTGTTCATGGATAGGGGCGGCACGGTGGTTTAGTGGTTAGCATGTTCTCCTCTCAGCACTAGGGATTCCCGGTTCAAATCTCAATCTGGGTGGAGTTTCCATGTTCTCCCCGTGTCCATTTGGGTTTCCTCTGGGTTCTCCGGTTTCCTCCCACAGTCTAGAAACATGGATCAATTCAATTGAGTTCTCGAAATTGCCCCATATAGAGTGTGTTTATGTAAGTGAGTGTGCCCGGCGATAGATTAGCGCCCTGTCCTGGGTGTATCTGCCCAGCGCCCGAAACGTTCTCTTCTGGATGGGCATGGGGAACCACCCCCATAACCCTAATAGAGGATAAAGCGGAAGATAATGGATTGATGAATATTTAGAATTATTTGTTCATGGATAGGGGTGGCAAGGTGGCTTAGTGGTTTAGCACGTTCTCCTCTCAGCACTAGGGATTCTCGGTTCGATTCTCAATCCTGGTGGAGTTTCCATGTTCTCCCCCTTGTCCGCGTGGGTTTCCTCCGGGTTCTCCGGTTTCCTCCCACAGTCCAAAAACATGGATCAATTGAGTTCTTCAAATTGCCCCATATGGAGTGTGTGTGTGTGAGTAAGTGTGTGCCCAGCGATAGATTGGCGCCCTGTCCTGGGTGTTTCTGCCCAGCGCCTGAGACGTTCCTAATAGACCCTAATAGAGGATAAAGCAGAAGATAATGAATGGATGGATGATTACGGAGTTTCTGTCGATTGGATGAGGCGTGTCCTGGTATATCGGGAAATCTTTCTAACTGCCCAATATGAATGATGTGATGGGCAGGGCCATTGGTACTCAGACTGTGAGTATGAACCACAACATGGAAACCATTTTGGAGAAGCTTTCGGCGTTGCACACAAGGAAACTTTGGAGACCAGACTAAGACTGAGACATTAACGCTCAATTTCTGTGAGACTTATATAAACATTAAGTCTTATTTCGCTGAGTCAGCACCGTGTTATGAGAACTTAGCCTTCAGGGGCGAGTTGTTGATAGCTAAACCTCCCCCAGAAGAACCTATGCTACTAAGTCCCGATACCTGAGACTGTTCCAGGGACAAATACTGTGTCGCTGTGACAGCTGCGAACTGAACACACAACCCCCCACCCCCCCAAGCCTCCACGGCTTTACTCTCTGGGTCTGGCAAGATGGGCCTGAGCGATGCATTAAGTGGCAGCTGGTCCAAAAACCTGATTATGTCTGTGTCTATGTTGTTATATATGTGTTTTGCTTAAAGTGTTTTTTTTCCAGGTTCCCAAATTGTAATCTTAGTTTTTTATTATTATTATTATTATTATTACATTCATTTTTCATTCCTTATCTTCCGCTTTATCCTATATAAAAGTCGCGGGGGGGGCGACTCCCCATCCAGGGGAGAACATTCCCATCCAGGGGAGAACATTTCGGGCGCTGGGAAGATACACCCAGGACAGGGTGCCAATCTATTGCTGGGCACACACTTACTCACACAGACACACTGTATATGGGGCAATTTGGAGAATTCAATTGACCTTCATCCATATTTTCAGAAACCGGAGGAAACCCACGCAGACATAGGGGGAACATGGAAACTCCACCCAGATTGGGATTCGAACCGGGAATCTCTAGTGCTGAGAGGAGAACGTGCTAAACCACTAAGCCACCGTGCCGCCACAACCCTTGAATCAAATTAAATTAACTAATTTTATTTCAATTTAATTAACTATCCATCCATTCATCCATTATCTTTCGCTTTATCCTCTATTAGGGTCGCGTGTGGGGGGGGGGGTACCCCATCCAGGGGAGAACGTTTCGGGTGCTGGGCAGATACACCCAGGACAGGGCTCCAACCTATCACTGGGCACACACTCATACACACACACTCTACATGAGGCAATTTGGAGAATTCAATTGACCTGATCCATGTTTTTGGACTGTGGGAGGAAACCGGAGAACCCAGAGGAAACCCACACGAACACGGGGAGAACATGGAAGCTCCACCCAGATGGGGATTCGAACCGGGAATCCCTAGCGCTGAGAGGCAAACATGCTAAACCACTAAGCCACCGTGCCACCCTTTAATTAACTAATTTGTGGTAATTAATACATTTTGGGTGGCACGGTGGCTTAGTGTTTAGCACGTTCGCCTCTCAGCGCTAGGGATTCCCGGTTCGAATCCCCATCTGGATGGAGTTTCCATGTTCTCCCCGTGTCTGCGTGGGTTTCCTCCGGGTTCTCCGGTTTCCTCCCACAGTCCAAAAACATGGATCAAGTTAATTGAATTCTCAAAAATTGCCCCCTATAGAGTGTGTCTGTGTGAGTGAGTGTGTGCCCAGCGATGGATTGGCGCCCTGTCCTGGGTCTATCTGCCCAGCGCCCGAGATGTTCTCCCCTGGATGGGCATGGGGAACCCCACCGCGATAAGAGGATAATAGAGGATAAGCGGGAGATAATGAATGAATGAATAATACATTTTGTTTTCTATGGGTGAATTGCCCGTTTTCTACAATTTTTTTTTTGCTTCACAAGCAGAATTAATGGAGCATGAAGATTCAGACACTCTGACACATCTCCTTCCCCCATGAAGCTCAAAGCAGCCCATCTGGCACCAACAGTCACACAAACATTACCCGTCCCAGCAACTGACATCCCTTTCCACCCCGGGACTCACCTCGGAGGTTTCGGATGAAGTCCTCCAGCAGCATCTTGCGCTCGGGTTTGATGTTGGGACTGTACATGTCGGTGTTGAGCAGGACGATGGCGAAGGCCAGGATGAAGATGGTGTCGGGGTTGTGGAACTGCTGAACCACGTCGGGGTTACACATACAGTACCTCTGACTGAGACAGGGAGGAGGGGGGAGAGAAGATGAAAGGAAGAGCGAGTGCGTGACAGACAGGAAGAGACAGACCTGAGGAAATAAACGAGGCCGAGTGACAGTAATAGTGCACTTAGTCTGCCTCATGCCTCAGGCTTTGGATTTCACCATTTCTTTTTTTTTTTCCTTTCCATTATGACTCTGTGGTTTAGAAGAGTCTGAGGAAGCCATTATCCCTCACACACACACACACACACACACAATTTCATTAGTCAGAAAGCATGCTGCTCAAAAATCCGCTCCTGAGCAGCATGTTCGTCGGCGAGAAACATTTTCCAGCGGAGGCATAACCCAAATTACGACATCCGGCGCGCCGTGGGAATGAATAATGCACGACGAGTGCTGCTGAGTCCACAACGAGACCGAAAGAGGTCACGCCGCCCAAGTTGGGTTGCTGTTCCTGCAGAGTCAGAGCGACTTGGAATATTTGGTTTGTTATGAACACAAGGCAACATTTGCGCTTGTGTGTTGTCACAAATAATTTCCAGCATCACCTGACTTCGAGTACTACCTTACACCCTGCACGTGTTGTAAGGCGAATTGGAATAGGGCGTCACCTATGCGATAAAATCCAGTCCTGAAAGCAGATGCTGATGCGTATAGTGCGAAGAGGTCGCCAACTTTCTGCAGCGTCAATCACTCCAGAACTCCAAACTTCACGTGGCCTTCAGATGAGCTGAAGAGTGCAGAGTGCAGAGAGCTTCATGAATGGGTTTCATGGCCGAGCAGCTGCATCCAAGCCATACATCACCAAGTGCAATGCAAAGCGTCGGATGGAGTGGTGTAAAGCACGCCGCCACTGGACTCTGAAGCAGTGGAGTGACAAATAACGCTTCTCCATCTGGCAATCTGATGGACGAGTCTGAGTTCGGCGTTGCCAGGAGAACGGCACTTGTCTGACTGCATTGTACCAAGTGTAAAGTTTGGTGGAGAGGGGATTGTGGTGTGGGGTTGTTTTTTAGGAGCTGACCCTTAGTTCCGAGATATTTTGGACGATTCCATGCTCCCGATTTTGTGGAACAGTTTGGAGCCGGCCCTCTTCCAACATGACGGTGCACCAGCAAACAAAGGAAGGTCCAGAAAGACATGGAGGACAAAGTCTGGTGTAGAGGAACTTGACTTTACGTGGCCTTCTTATTAGCTCAAGAACAAGTGCAGAGAGCTTCATGGAATGGGTTTCATGGTCCAGCAGTTGCACCCAAGCCATACATCACCAAGTGCAATGCAAATTGTTGGATGCAGTGGTGTAAAGCACGCCGCCACTGGACTCTAGAACAGTGGAGACGTGTTCTCTGGAGCGACGCATCACACTTCTTCATCTGGTAATCTGATGGACGAGCCTGGGTTTGGCGGTTGCCAGGANTCAAGAACAAGTGCAGAGAGCTTCATGGAATGGGTTTCATGGTCCAGCAGTTGCACCCAAGCCATACATCACCAAGTGCAATGCAAATTGTTGGATGCAGTGGTGTAAAGCACGCCGCCACTGGACTCTAGAACAGTGGAGACGTGTTCTCTGGAGCGACGCATCACACTTCTTCATCTGGTAATCTGATGGACGAGCCTGGGTTTGGCGGTTGCCAGGAGATCAGCACTTGTCTGACTTCATTTTGCCAAGTGTAAACTTTGGTGGGGGTAGTTTTTTAGGAGCTGGCCACTTAGTTCCTTAGTTCCAAGACATTTTTGGCGATTCCATGCTCCCAATTTTGTGGGAGCAGTTTGGAGCCAGCCCCTTCCTCTTTAACATGAGCACAAAGCAAGAGCACAAAGCCAGAGCACAAAGCAAGGTCCAGAAAGACATGGAGGACAGAGTCTTGTGTAGAGGAACCAGAGGGTTTCCATGGTCTAGCAGCTTCATCCACGCCATACATCACTAAGTTCAATGCAAAGCGGCGGATGCAGTGGTGTAAAGCACGACGCCACTGGACTCTAGAGCAGTGGAGACGCATTCTCTGGAGTGATGATTTGCGATTCTCCATCTGGCGATCTGATTGATGAGATATGGCAGTTGCCAGGAGAACGGCGCTTGTCTGACTGCATTGTGCCGGCTGTAGAGTTTGGTGGAGGGGTTGTTTTTCAGGAGCTGGGCTTGGCCCTTTAGTTCCTTAGTTCCAAGACATTTCAGACAATTCCATGCTACCAGTTCATTTATCCCGAGTAAATTCAAAAGTAATTTGCAGCGGCAGCCATACATGCCAACAAGGGACCGTGTATAAAATGCAACCTCTGCAGAAAAATATTCTAGCAACCTAAAAGCAACACATGACTTGGAAGACCTTATCTTACACCCTGCATGAGGTACAAGGCGAGGCGATGATCGTTACTATCATACACCCCACCAAATGTCTATTTTCATGTGTTGTTTAAATAACAACGCTGCCGATGAATATAGTTACCCCAATGGGCGTGGATGTCTCAAAACAAGGTATGAATGCCCAGGTGAACGCGACTTAAAACAACCTCTCCGGACGTCAAAAGTCAGATGTCGGTCGCTATCTCTGCGGTGGATCATCACAGGCCAACGCTACAACACTGAATAGAATTGAACGCTATTTAATCTGATAGGATTTTTTCAGAAAATGCAGATACATAGTCGACACCAGGGGTTCTCAACCGCCACATGTTCTCACGGTCAGTAAGTTACCACCCACTTTTATAGGATACAAACCAAATGAATTTATTTTGGAATAGTAGCCCTAATTTATTTTTTAATTTTTTAATTTGTTAATAAACGAATATCCACATTTTAAATATACCGCGTTCGATTTGCATTTCACAATTTTGTCTCCGAAAATCATCACAAATTTAAAGAGAACATTTACTTGTACACGAATGGTTGTTACCATGGCAACAAGAAATCAGCCTGCATCTGACACGTGCCTCTCTCTGTTTTTTTTTTTTTTTTTTCCGAAGTAAAATCCATTCGCAAACAATCTGTAAAATCCAAAATCAATCAAAACTGAGGCGCCGAGTTCCATTTAATTCAACGTAAATACAATTACTTTGTTCTAGGGACTCCAAAATACATATTAAAACACAAAACACATTTTAGAGAGAATAATTGTCGTGTTTAACACTAAAAACAGAACAAAGAAATAAAATGTATGTAGTATTTTATGTTTGTTCATAAAAATGGATTTAAAAGATGTTTTAACGTTTAATAGAATGGCGTTCTCATTTCCCACAATCTTACTATTTTTGATCCAAGTGAATAACTTTTCGACATCTTCGTAAGTGCATTAACAGCATTTGCTACATTAGCTTCTTTATCGCTTCATATTTCATCACAGTGGAAGTTGTCGCATTGTGCACGGTGACTTCATTTAGCCACGCTCATATTTTTGACTGATTTCCTTCTTCATCGTGTTTCTGTTTTAATCCTTTGACAGGCTGCTG
Organism: Corydoras maculifer; assembly: GCA_019802435.1. Lineage (NCBI taxonomy): Eukaryota > Metazoa > Chordata > Actinopteri > Siluriformes > Callichthyidae > Corydoras > Corydoras maculifer. Next base: position 9,954 of record JAFMOD010000918.1, read on the forward strand.
GATCTGGAAACGTTTTTTGGTCACATGAAAACGCTAAAGGTAAAACGCTAACTCCACTTTTTCTTCGCAACGGAGACTTAACGGGGGCGATGTGATTAGCAGATGGCACATAAACACGCAATTAAATCCAAAGCAACCGACGAAAACAGAGATGTCATTTTTCGCAGAGAAATTCGGCAAATACGAAATCCAGTGATACGAAAACCGAGATTCCATCGTACGTATTTTTACGTATTTGCCTAGAACTTATCCCATGTGACCCACCATTTAAGAACCCTGGTCTACAACAACAAACCCAAAAAACACTCATGAATTCTGTCCCAATGATGGAAAGGACACCTGGCCATGCTCTAAATCAAGCTTGGGGGGGGGGGGGCATTGGTGACAAAAGCCACCTTTATAGTTGTAGAGTATATAAAACTCCACAGGGTCCTAAAGAGTAAGTTTGTCCAATGTTGTGGTTACGCTAAACACCCCCAAACACACACCCACACCCACCCAGGCGTCCATGCCTCGCTCACCTGAATGCCTCGATGAGCCGCTCCACCTTCTGCGCCTCACCCTGCACCCGCACATGCGCCTGGAACTTCCTGAG
>JAFMOD010000918.1:11785-14285 GCA_019802435.1 Corydoras maculifer
GGTGGCCAGCGGTCAGCGACTGAGAGCTGACTCCGGATCAGTGAGGGGTTCTCATGTTCCCTGAGGCTGTGTTCCAAATCAGTTTTATGGCGTCACAATTTGATGTTTGGGGTTTGATCACATGATCAGCCAGGATACAGCAATGTCCTAAATGCAGCTGAAACCCATTCCATGAAGTTCTCTGCACTTGTTCTTGAGCTCATCTGAAGGCCAAATGAAGTTTGGAGTTCTGTAGTGATTGTCTCTTCAAGGTAAATTGTTGGCGAACTCTTCAAGGTAAACTGAATTCTCCAAATTGCCCCATATAGAGCGTGTACCGAGCAATAGATCTGCCCAGTGCCCGAAACGTTCCCCTAGATGGGCATGGAGAACACCCCCCCCATGACCCTGGTAGAGCATTAAGTCGGAGATAACGCACTGGTGGCGTCCTGTCACAGTTCCACGCTATTAATAATAATAATAATAATAATAATACATTTTATTTATAAATGGCGCCTTTCAGGGCACTCAAGGACACTTTACAAAAGTTAAAGGGAACACAATAGTTAAAAGGGACATGATATAAAAGGGGATAAAATAAAATAAACAATTCTTTGAGTCTGCATCCAGGGGTTCTTGATTTTATACCCCTGTGACCATGGACCAGGTGATTGGAACACCTGATTCTGATCATTTGGGTGGGTGAGCAAATACTTTTGGTGTATATAGTGTATATGCGCGACGCCGAAGGTGTTTATTCTTCGGGTATCTAAATTATATTCCTTTAGGAACAAAGTCTGGGGCTGTTTTTTATCACCCGTCGTTTGCCTTTACAATGTTTCCTCATTGAGGGACTAATAAAGGCATCATCATCATCATCATCATCATCATCACTCACTCGAGAACGTCTCTGTTGAACTGCCGCTTGCTGTTGCCCAGGAACTCGCCGATCATCTGGCGGCTTAAGCCCTTCCTCTGGAGCAAGAAGTGAGCCACCCCGATCGCCGTGTCGGGGATGAAGCCGCGGGAAATCAGGAACTGGATCCCTTTGTCTGGATTTCTGCAGAGGAGGTAAAAGTGGGTCACGACATCACTCGGAATGATATGTGTGCAGTGTGTAGTGGGTTGCTTGTGTGTGTGTGTGTGTTTGTGTGTGTGTGGCTTGGTATACAAATGTCCATCATGTAGATTCTGTCAGCATTATTTAACATCCCGCTCCACCAGCGAGGCGCAAGAACTCTTCCATCATGTATGAGCCGCATGTGAGAGCCACCGCACGTGGCTCCTCCGCGCCGGAACGTTCTCCGTTTGCAAGTTCTCAAACACGGCCGTTCCGTCCGCTCGCACCCGTCCCTTTTGGAATGATTCAGACCTCACGGGGGCGGCACGGTGGCTTAGTGGTGGTCATGTTCGCCTCTTAGCGCTAGGGATTCCCGCTTCGAATCCCAATCTGGGTGGAGTTTCCATTGTTGTTCTCCCCGTGTCCACATAGGTTTCCTCCGGGTTCTCCAGTTGGCCAGTTGGCCGCTCAAGGAGGATGAGTCCCCCACTGAGTCTTGGTCCTCCCAAGGTTTCTTCCTTGAATAACAACAGAAAAGGGAGTTTTTTCTTGCCACTGTCGCTTCGGTTTGCTCTTTGGGGGTTTAAAGGCTTTTCATTCTGTAAAGCTGCTTTATGACAATGTACTGTTGTAAAAAGCGCTATATAAATAAATAACTTGAACTTGAACTCCAGTTTCCTCCCACAGTCCACAAACTCAATTGAGTTCTCCAAATTGCCCCATATAGAGTGTCTGTGTGTAAGTGAGTGTGTGCCCAGTGATGATTGGCGTCCTGTCCTGGGTGTATCTCCACAGCGGCCAAAACGTTCTCCCCTGGATGGGCATGGGGAACCCCCCCCCCGACCCTAATAGAGGATAAAGCAGAAGATAATGAATGGATGAATGGATTCATGTGTTGTCATCAACCCCTCTGCGACCCAAGTAGAGGATTGAGCGGAAGATAATGGATAGGGTGGCACGGTCGCTTAGTGTTTGGCATGTTCTCCTCTTAGCGCTAGGGATTCCCAGTTCGATTCCCCACCTGGGTGGAGTTTCCATGTTCTCCTCGTGTCCGTGTGGGTTTCCTCCAGGTTCTCCGGTTTCCTCCCACAGTCCAAAAACATGGATCAAGTCAATTGAGTTCTACAAATTGCCCCATAAAGAGTGTGTCTGTGTGAGTAAGTGTGTGCCCAGTGATAGATTGCCCCCCTGTCCTGGGTGTATCTGCCCAACGCCCGAGACGTTCTCCCCTGGATGGGCATAAGGAACCCCCCACGACACTAATAGAGGATAAAGCGGAAGATAATGGATGGATGGATGGACTTCACGGAGCATTAATGGCGCTGAAGACCTGAAACGGATCATGTGACTCCGAGATGGAACTAAGAACCGATTGGCTGGCGGTCAGCGGCTGAAAACTGACTCTGGATCAGTGAAAGGTTCCATCCAGGGAAGATTTTTTTTGTTTTGGGTGCTGGGCAG
>JAFMOD010000918.1:19285-31272 GCA_019802435.1 Corydoras maculifer
CCCCCCCAAAATGGCACCAGACCCCCATGAGAAACCAACCTGACCTACATTTACAGTTTTTTTATTTCAACGGCATCTGAATGGTGGACTTTCTGAAAGATAATTACCTCTGCTTAATTACATTTATCACATGCTGCGGCTGCTGCTTCACCAAAATCTCCCTGGAGCTCCCTGGATCTTTCTGGATCTCCCTGCGGCTCCCTGGATCTTTCTGGATCTCCCTGGGGCTTCCTGGATCTTCCTGGGTCTCTCTGGATCTCCTTAGGTCTTTTGGGATCTCCTTTGGTCTCTTGGGATCTCCTTGGGTCTCACTTGCTCTGCCTGGATTTCCCTGGGGCTCCCTGGAGTCTTCTTTGATTTCACTGGGTCTGTCTGGGTCTCCTTAGGTCTCTCTGGATCTCCATGGGTCTGCCTAGAAGTTCCTGGGTCTCCTTGGGTCTCCCTGGTTTTCACTGGGGCTCCCTGGATCTCCCCAAGTCTCCCTGGATCTCCCTAAAGGCTTATTTATGCTCAACGTTAAATACGGAAACGGATACGGACGGAGCCTTTTGTCCGTACTCTGCGTTCATTTCGTACGTAATTTGCACGTTTTCTGAAAGCTTGCGGATGCGGACAGGACAGAGCAATACCACTGGAAACCGTGGGGGCAGTGCATGATGCGACCACTTCCATATGTACACAAAGAAGAAAAACATGGCAGAACTTTTTGAAGACAGGTTGTGCGAGTTGGTGCGCAATTTTAATCATTTATATGATTTTACTTCGCCCGGGCACAGGGACAAACAGTTGTTACAAAACAGCTGGACATTGAAAAGGAATTAAAAATCCGAAAGTATTGAAAATGACGTTCGTCATCAATTTCCTTCATTGGGAGAACAAGTGAATAAAATCCTCCATCCAAATGTCGACCTGTTCAGTGGCCTCACAGACCACCGCCGTCTAGAACGCTGCCTTTTCTCGTTTTTACAGTATCTACAAAATCACAAGTTCCTCCGCCGTCACCATGTTTGATTTTTACTCTAAACTGCCCTCTAATGGATGTAGTGTTCAACAACCATATCAACGGAGCTGACACAAGGAAGTATGTGGGCAGTAACTGTTATATCGCATGAAGCGCACGCACACATTTCCGTACGCAAAGGGAGTATAAATGAGGCTTAAGTCTCTCTGGATCTCCCCAAGTCTCCCTGGATCTCTCTAAGTCTCCCTGGATCTCCCCAAGTCTCACTGGATCTCCCCAAGTCTCACTGGATCTCCCCAAGTCTCCCTGAATCTCCCCAAGTCTCCCTGGATCTCCCCAAGTCTCCCTGGATCTCTCTAAGTCTCCCTGGATCTCCCCAAGTCTCACTGGATCTCCCCAAGTCTCACTGGATCTCCCCAAGTCTACCTGAATCTCCCCAAGTCTCCCTGGATCTCCCCAAGTCTCCCTGGATCTCCCTAAGTCTCCCTGGATCTCCCCAAGTCTCCCTGGATCTCCCTAAGTCTCCTTGGATCTCCCTGAGTCTGGCAGAGCCCCCCTTCGGCCTCATGAGATCGTACTCAGTAGTCGATCATCACCTTACATCAACGACTATAACGTTCTGTCCACTGAGGTCGCATTCAATCACAGTAGGGCATCCTCACCTGGAACAGCCAATGGGATCAGCCTCGTGAGCTTCGGGGGCAGGGCAGCAGAACTGGTGGAGAACGGTCTGACTCCTGTAGAAGAAAACGTAGGACAGACACGTCAGCCCGTCAAAGCATCACAGAACATACAGAGCGACTCGGATGTCGTCGATTATCGATAAGCTAGCGATCTAGTTCTAGTGAACCCACTCAGCTCTAGGTTACGTTTGAATTTACGCGACAGGTCCCCACAAGCAACGCTTGCTCCACGTGACTAAGGGCTCCCCCTAGTGTTACGAGGCTGCTCGAAAACCAGGCCACTGCCCCCTTTTTTTATATTTTGCAAATAGGTGCAGGGTCCGAGGTAGACAACTTTTGCGGATGAGCGGCGATAATGTAGCGTCACCTGACCTGAACACTGTTTTAATTAATTTCGTCATTCGTGAGACGACGAGGAGGGCGGCACGGCGGCTTAGTGGTTTAGCATGTTCTCCTCTCAGCGCTAGGGATTTCCGGTTCGAATCCCAATCTGGTTGGAGTTTCCATGTTCTCCCCGTGTCCGTGTGGGTTTCCTCCGGGTTCTCCGGTTTTCTCCCACAGTCCAAAAACATGGATCAAGGTCAACTGAGTTCTCCAAATTGCCCCATATAGAGTGTGTCTATGTGAGTGAGTGTGTGCCCAGTGATAGATTGCCCCCCTGTCCTGGGTGCCTGAAACGTTCTCCCCTGGATGGGCATGGGGAACCCCCCCGCGACCCTAGTAGAGGATGAAGCGGAAGATGATGAATGGATGGATGAAGACGACGAGGACACATGTGGCCAACCAAGGTACTGCAGGCTTTACGGGCACGTTTTTCAGAATGGGAACTCCTGGCCACCACGTAACTCTTGGTTTTCCAGGGGAAATGAGGAGTGGAGTGGGCAGAGGTTCCGACAGGGGGTCGGAGAGGAAGAGTGACCGCTACAGCTCTATTGCGGGCAACGCAACCGGACGCTGAAAATGGAATGATACGTTATAGCTATACTCTGGAACGCGGGACATTAGAACCCCCCGCAGGCCAACAGCGTTAAAACTCCGTGTATGTCGCTGCACGTCCAGCATTCCGACATCCACCCCGGGGCAGTGTGATGGGACCGTGGCAATGCGAGGAAGGGACGTTAGAGGGTAATTAACGCACCGAGCCGAATGGGGTGGAACAGGCAGCGGGGTGTGAGATCGACGTTCCCTGAGGATGGTAAGTGTAAACATTCTGATTTTGTAAAATCATGTCAAATCCCACTCGAACAAACGGCCATGAGGGCGGAGACAAAACCCTCCATCTTGAGCTTGAAGGTTCCCGCTAATGTTGGGAATGTACATGTGGTGCAGCATGGGAGACGCACTCAGGCGGATGAGGGTGGAATAAAAGAAGCTTTGCTCTCTCGCTGACTCTCATTTTTTTTCTCTTTTCTTCCTGCACACGCAAACACACACACACACACACACACACCAACACACACAATCTCCATCTCTGTAGTGGATTAGGAGGCAGCTGGCGGATCAGTGCAACATGCTCTATGGGAATTTGACTTTAATGCTTGACTTAATGCGGAGTGTGTAACTGTGTGTGTGTGTGTGTGTGTGTGTGTGTGTGTGTGTGAGCATCCAAGTACGCAAACGTGTGTGTATGTGTAAATGTATATATGTGCTTATAACACATAATATATGTACAGTGTGTCTTATGTGTGTGTTGTGTTGCTTGATGTGTGTGTGTGTGTGTTTGTGTGTGTGTGTGTGTGTGTGTGTGGCAGAGGTCACGGAGGAGAGACCGGGGTTGCCAAGGAGAGAGCGATGTTGCGGAGGAAAGAGCGAGGTGATATAGACATTGTGCAGAGGAGTGCCCAGTCCCTCGTTTTCATTGGTTGCCACAACTACAATAATCCCTTACCATTATCAGTTGCCACAACTACTTTAATCCCTCATAAACGGCGATTGCTATAACTATAACTACTATAATCCCTCTTTGTAAATGGTTGCAACAGCTAATTCTCTCATAGTCATTGGTTGCCACAACTACTATTATCCATCATAAGCAGCAGTTTCCCCAACTAATTTTAATCCCTTATAAATTGCAGTTGCCACAACTACTATATCCTTCAATGGCATTGGTTGCCAACACTACTATAATTCCTTATAAGCAGTGCTTGCTACAACTACTATAATCCCTCAAACACGATGGTTGCCACAACTACTATAATCACTCAAACAGCAGTTACCACAGCTACTATAATCCCTCATTTTCATTGGTTGCCTTAACTAATTGTATCCATCAAAAACAGAACTTGATGCATTTTATATAAACCCATATTTTCATTGGTTGCCCTGACTACCATAATCCCTCATTAACAACAGTTGCTATAATTACAATAATCTTCATTTATTTATTTAACCTTTAATTATTATTAGTTGCCACAATTGCTATAATCCCTTATATTTATCGGCTGCCATAACTACGATAATCACTTATAAACAACAGTTACCACAACTGCTACAATCCCTCATTTTCAGTGGCTGCCACAACCAATTTAATCCCTCATAAACAACTGTCCTCAAATCTTCCCTAATCCCTCATGAACATTAGTTGCCACGGTGAGCATAATCCCTCATACATAACACATCCCCGGGCCGGCCATGTCTTTTTCACTTTATGCTAAATGTGCAGTGCAGATGAGATTAGAGCTCCAGGTCAGACTGGGGGCTTTCAGGGCATGAGGGGCACAAAAAAAAAGACCTAATCCTAATCCCGTCCTGAAGATCATTAGCAGGAGCTTCTACCGGGACAACAGGAGTGAATTAAACACCCGGAGGTGTCGGCGTGAAATGAAGCAGGCGGGTGACTGTAATCCAGATGTTAATCCCGCTGATCATGGATCAGGAAAAATGCGGCGATGGAGCGAACTGCGGAACGGTGGCTTAGTGTTTAGCATGTTTAGCAGTTTCCATGTTCTCCCCATGTCCATGTGGGTTTCCTCCGGGTTCTCGGGTTTCTTACCACAAGGTAAAGTGAATGCTCCTAATTGCCCCATATAGAGTTAGAGTGTGTGTCTGTGTGAGTGTGCGCTGAGTGTGTGCTCAGCGATGGAATGGTGCCCTGTCCTGGGTGTATCTGGATGGGCTCCCCCCCCACGTGGAGGATTATGGGGAACATAATAGATGGATGGATGAGTTTTCATGTTTTTCCTGTGCTGCTCTTAATTGCCCCTATATAGAGTGTGTATGTATCTGTGTAAGTGTCTGCCCAGCATTTTTAAGTTGCCCCTATATTGTTTATGTGTATGTATTTGTGTGTAAGAGTGTGTGTCTGGTTTCCTCCCACAGTCCAAAAACATGGATCAAGGCAAACTGAATGCTCCAAATTGCCCAATATAGAGTGTGTGTCTGTGTGAGTGAGTGCGTGCTCAGCGATGGATTGGCGCCCTGTCCTGGGTGTATCTGCCCAGCGCCCGAGGTGTTCTCCCCTGGATGGACATGGGAAGCTCCCCCAACACCCCCTCCCCCATGAGCCTAGGATTAAGGGGAAGGTAATAGATGGATGGATGAATGCCTCCGAGTTTTCATGTTCCCCCGTGTCCGCATGGGTTTCCTCCTGTAGTCCAAATGCATTCAAGGTGAATTGGCTGCTCTAAATTGCCCATATAGTGTGTATGTGTATGTATTTATGTGTAAGAGTGTGTGTCCAGTTTCCTCCCACAGTCCAAAGACATGGATCAAGGTAAACTGAATGCTCTAAATTGCCCCATATAGAGTGTGTGTGTGTGTGTGTAAGTGTGCATAGCGATGGATGGATTGCCACCCTGTCCTGAGTGTATCTGCCCAGCGCCCGAGACGTTCTCCCCTGAATGGACATGGGAAGCACCCCCCATGCCTCATTCCCCCCAACCAACCCCTCCACCCCCTCCCCCTGTAAGCCTAGTGGAGGATTATGATGAAGGTAATAGATGGATGGATGGATGGATGCCTCCGAGTTTTCATGTTCTCCCCCTGTCCGCATGGGTTTCCTCCTGTAGTCCAAAAGCATGGATTCAAGGTCAATTGGCTGCTCTAAATTGCCCCTGTATAGTGTGTTGATGTATCTGTGCAAGTGTGTGCTCAGCGATGGATAGATTGGCGCCCTCTCCTGGGTGTATCTGCCCAGCGACCAAGACGTTCCCTGGATGGACATGGGAAGCACCCCTATGCCTCATGTGCCCAGCATTTTTTTAATTGCCCCTATAGTTCCTCCCACAGTCCAAAAAACATGGATCCAGGTAAACTAAATGCTCCAAATTGCCCCATATAGAGTGTGTGCGTGTGTGTGTGTGTGCTCAGCGATAGATAGATTGGCGCCCTGTCCTTGGTGTATCTGCCCAGCGCCCGAGACGTTCTCCCCTGGATGGACATGGGAAGCACCCCCCATGCCTCATGTGCCCAGCATTTTTTTTATTGCCCCTATAGTTCCTCTTACAGTCCAAAAAACATTGATCCAGGTAAACTAAATGCTCCAAATTGCCCCATATAGTGTGTGTGTGTGTGTGTGTGTGTGTGTGTGCGCTCAGCGATGGATGGATTGGCGCTCTGTCCTGGGTGTATCTGTCCAGCACCCGAAACGTTCTCCCCTGGATGCCCCCACCATGCCCCATGCACCCCCCCCTCCCCCCCGCGAGCCTAGCGGAGGATTAAGGGGAAGATAATGGATGGATGGATGGATGGAACTGCGGCTCCTAATCGTTATGTAATCTCGATCACCTGGCTCTGGCGGAATGGAGGCGAAGCCCGGAGAACTTACTCGGAATGCGGCGGGCCGCTTCGGCTGAGCGTGGGGTTCTTCTGGAGAACCAGGGAACGGCAGCGCGACTCCCCGCTCGCCTCCTCCTCAGCAGCGGAGTCCGGGATGGCACCTGTGGGCGCCGCGGGCACCAGCTGCATGTCCTGCGGGGCATGGCGGCCGCTCGGCGGGGGAGGCGTCGCGTCTCGGGCGGATGAGGCGGATGAGGTGCGGGGAGGCGGCCGCGGCCGGGCGGGGTGCCGGTGAGAGGCGTCGCGCAGCCGGCGGTTTTCGGCCGCCAGCTCCTTCAGCTTGCGCTCCAGCGTGTCGATGCGCCGCCGCTGGGTCTGGATCAGGCCCTGCTGGTTCTGCACGATGGTCGTCAGCTCTTTCAGGTAGAGCACCGCCTGCAGCGGGTTCTCCAGGAGGCTCGCCATGCCGCCCAACGCTCCGAGCTCGACGGCCGGGGTCCGGTGCGCCCTCAGCCGCACGCTCACCGAGAATGCGCGAGAGGATGAGAGGCGGATGGAGAAAACACCCCTCCCGCCGCCATCATCCCGAATCCAACGCTAGGTGGTGCTGATGAGGCAACGTCCAGAAAGAGGCGAACGGATGAAGTGACGTCAGAATAAAATCACTCAATTACGTGAAATGTACTATCGGCACGGTGGCTTAGTGGTTAGCATGTTCTCCTCTCAGTGCTAGGGATTCCCGGTTTCCTCCGCATTCTCCGGTTTCCCCCCACAGTCCAAAAACATGGATCAAGGTCAATTGAGTTCTCCAAGTTGCCCCATATAGAGTGTGTGTGAGTGAGTGTGCCCAGCGATAGATTGGTGTCCTATCCTGGGTGTATCTGCCCAACGCCCAAAACATTCTCCCCTGGATGGACATGGGGAACCCCCCCCCCCCTTGTAGACCCTAGTAGGTAAAGTGGAAGATAATAGATGGATGACTGCTACATCCATTATCTTCCGCTTTATTCGCAACCCTAGTAGAGGATAAAGCAGATGGATGGATAATACATTACACGTAATACCCATCCATATGCTTTATTCTCTACTAGGTTCCCCATGCCCATCCAGGGGAGAACATTTCGGGCGCACACTCACACACACAAACACACTCTATATGGGGCAATTTGGAGATTTCAACTCACCTTGATCCATGTTTTTGGACTGTGGAAGGAAACTGGAGAACCCGGAGGATAGCCACGCGGAAACGGGGAAAACATGGAAACTCCACCCAGATTGGGATCCGAACCGGGAATCACTAGCACTGAGAGGAGAACATGCTAAACCACTAAGCCCCTTATTAAAATCCATCCATCCATTATCTTCCACTTTATCCTCTAGCAGGTCACAGGGGGGGGTTCCCCATGCCCATCAAGGGGAGAACGTTTCGGGCGCTGGGCAGATACACCCAGGACAGGGTGCCAATCCATCACTGGTCACACACTCTCTCACACAAACACACTCTATATGGGGCAATTTGAAGAACTCAATTGACCTTGATCCTTGTTTTTGGACCGTGGGAAAAAAACGGAGAACCTGGAGGAAACCCACGTGGACACACGCTCAGCCGCACGCTCACCGAGAATGTGCGAGAGGATGAGAGGCGGATGGAGAAAACACCCCTCCCGCTACCATCATCCTGAATCCAACGCTAGGTGGTGCTGATGAGGCAACGTCCAGAAAGAAGCGAACGGATGAAGTGACGTCAGAATAAAATCACTTTATTACGTTATGTTCTAGCCATCCATCCGCTTTATCCTCTATTAGGGTCGGGGGGGGGTCCCTATGCCCATCCAGGGGAGAACGTTTCGGGCACTGGGCAGATACACCCAGGACAGGGCGCCAATCTATCGCTGGGCACACACTCACTCACACAGTCACACTCTATATTGGGCAATTTGGAGAATTCAATTGACCTTGATCCATATCTCCAGAACCCAGAGGAAACCCACACGGACATGTGAGAACATGGAAACTCCACCCAGATTGGGATTCGAACCGGGAATCCATGTTTTTGGATTGCAGGACTGACTCCCCCCCCCACTCAACCCAACACACACACACACACACACATACACACACACACACACAATATGGGGCAATTTAGATAGGGGCAATTCAAATTTGTATTGGTTCGCACAGCCGCCTCTCAGCACTGCGGATCCAGGTTCGACTCCTGATCTAGGTGGAGTTTTAGACTCCCACAGTCTAAAACCATGGATTTAAGGTGAAGTGGCAGCTCTAAATTTTTAATTGGCCATATAGTGTGTGTGTGTCTGTGTGTGTGTGTGTTTGTGTGTGTGTGTGTGTATTTGTCTAAGTGTGTGCCCAGCACCTGAAACATTTTCCCCTGGATGGGCATCAGGAACAGACACACACACACACACACACACACACACACACACACACACGGTGCTTCTCATGACACTGCCCGGCCGTTCAAGGAGGATGAGTCCCACACTGAGCCTTGGTCCTCCCAAGGTTTCTTCCTTAAAATTACTTAAATTACTTACTTGGAATTAATAGGGGCAATTTACATATCGGTGGTTCGCACATCCACCTGTCAGGACTGGGGATCCAGGTTTAAATCCAGATCTGGGTGGAGGTTCAAAACTCTGCAGCCCGACTTGTATTCAACCACCCAAGCGAACTCATGTCCCTCCATTACTCAATTCTCTCCATTGGCTCCCTGTAGCTGCTGCATTCAGTAAAGTCACTGACTCTAGCATACAGAACCATTTCTGGATCTTCCCCCTCTTACCTTCACTCTATCTTTTCTAAATACACTCCGACTCGTTCACCTCGTTCCAGTGATGATTGCCGCCTGGTGGTTCCACCTCAACAAGGAGCTCATTCTCACTCTGTGGCGTTCACCACTGCAAAATGGTGGAACCATCTTCCCAACTCTGTCCGTAAGGCGGATTTACTAAACAGTTTTAAAAACTACTGAAGACGCATCTCTTTAATAAATACCTGTTGTAAAAAAAAGTGTGTGTGTGGGGGGGGGTGGCGCAGCATCAAATAACAACCAGGTTTGATGAATTTACAGTGTAGTTGGTTTTCAGCATAACTTCTGACTTGTGATCTCATTTGCAAGTCGCTTTGGATAAAAGCGTCTGCTAAATGTAAATGTAATGTAAATGAGTTTCCATGTTCTCCCCGTCTGTGTGGGTTAACTCCGGGTTCTTTCCAGAGTCTAAAACCATGGATTCAAGGTGAATTAGCTGCTCTAAATGTTTTAATTGCCCAAAGTTCTGTGCTGACTGAGAGAACGCTGTTTTTTTAACAAGACCAAGTAAAAGGTTTGTCAGGAGTGGGATTTGAACCCACGCCTCCATGGGGAGACCAGAATCCTCAAGCGGAAGGTATGGAACCTTGAGTCTGGCGCCTTAGACCGCTCGGCCATCCTGACGTGGAAGCATCTGGGCGTCATTCTCCATTTAAGATAAACAACACGTGACGTTACGTGCTCAAACCGATCGATTATTGAGAGAGAAAGAGAGAGAGAGGGGGGGGGGCATTTAAGATGGGGCAATTTACATTTTTGGTGGCTCACACATCCACCTGTCCAGGTTTGAATCCATATCTCGGTGGAGTTTCCATGTTCGCCCCGTCTGTGTGGGTTAACTCTGGGTTCTCTGGTTTCCTTCAACATCTAAAACCATGGATTCAAGGTGAATTAGCTGCTCTAAATGTTTTAATTGCCCATATTTCTGTGCTGACTCAAAGAACTCTGTTTTTCAAACAGGACCAAATATATATATATATATATATATATATATATATATATATATATATATATATATATGTGTGTGTGTGTGTGTGTGTGTGTGTGTTAACTCCGGGTTCTCTGGTTTCCTTCAACACTCTACAACCATAGATTCAAGGTGAATTAGCTGCTCTAAATGTTTTAATTGCCCATATTTCGGTACTGACTCAGAGAACTCTGTTTTTTAAACAGGACCAAATAAAAGGTTTGGCTCGCACACACACACACACACACACAAAATATATATATAGGGGCATTTAAGATGGGGCAATTTACATTTTTGGTGGCTCGCACATCCACCAGTCCAGGTTTAAATCCAGATCTGGGTGGAGTTTCCATGTTCTCCCCGTCTGTGTGGGTTAACTCTGGGTTCTCTTCTAAAACCATTCAAGGTGAATTAGCTGCTCTAGATGTTTTAATTGCCCATAGTTCTGTGCTGACTGAGAGAACTCTGTTTTTTAAACAGGACCAAATAAAAGGTTTGTCAGGAGTGGGATTTGAACCCACGCCTCCATGGGGAGACCAGAATCCTCAAGCGGAAGGTACGGAACCTTGAGTCTGGCGCCTTAGACCGCTCGGCCATCCTGACGTGGAAGCATCCGGGCGTCATTCTCCATTTAAATCGATCGATTATTGAGAGAGAGAGAGAGAGGGAGAGAGAGAGAGAGAGAGGGGCATTTAAGATGGGGCATTTTATATTTTTGGTGGCTCGCACATCCACCTGTCCAGGTTTGAATCCAGATCTGGGTGGAGTTTCCATGTTCTCCCCCGTCTGTGTGGGTTAACTCTTCTAAAACCATGTATTCAAGGTGAATTAGCTGCTCTAAATGTTTTAATTGCCCAAATTTCTGTGCTGACTCAGAGAACTCTGTTTTTTAAACAGGACCAAGTAAAAGGTTTGTCTCACACAAAAAAAATAAATAAATAATTATTCATTCATTCATTCATTCATTATCTCCCGCTTATCCTCTATTAGGGTCGCGGTGGGGTTCCTCATGCCCATCCAGGGGAGAACGTCTCAGGCGGTGGGCAGATAGACCCAGGACAGGGCGCCAATCCATCGCTGGGCACACACTCACTCACACAGACACACTCTATAGGGGGCAATTTTGAGAATTCAATTAACTTGATCCATGTTTTTGGACTGTGGGAGGAAACCGGAGAACCCGGAGGAAACCCACGCAGACACGGGGAGAACATGGAAACTCCACCCAGATGGGGATTCGAACCGGGAATCCCTAGAGCTGAGAGGAGAACATGCTAAACCACTAAGCCACCGTGCCACAATAAATAAATAAATAAATAAATAAATATGTGTGTGTGTGTGTGTGTGTGTGTATATATATATATATATATATATATGGGCATTTGAGATGGGGCAATTTACATTTTTGTTGGCCCTCACATCCACCTGTTGAATCCAGATCTGGGGGGAGTTTTCATGTTCTCCCCCCACCTGTTCATTCTTTCCATTCCCTGGAGCAATTTAGCAGTTTTCACATTATCGTAAATGACAAAAATATCATAACAAAGGTAAAAGTATTAACAAAAAAGTTTAACAAAAACCTTACACCCGTCCGTGTGGGTTAACTCCGGGTTCTTTCCACAGTCTAAAACCATGTATTCAAGGTGAATTAGCTGCTCTAAATGTTTTAATTGCCCATAGTTCTGTGCTGACTGAGAGAACTCTGTTTTTTAAACAAGACCAAGTAAAAGGTTTGTCAGGAGTGGGATTTGAACCCACGCCTCCATGGGGAGACCAGAATCCTCAAGCGGAAGGTATGGAACCTTGAGTCTGGCGCCTTAGACCGCTCGGCCA
>JAFMOD010000918.1:48618-59026 GCA_019802435.1 Corydoras maculifer
TTAGGGCTGATGTTGCACAGATTAACAAGACGAGGGATTAAAGACAGGACAGAGGAGAACCGGATCAGACCGGATCAGACAGGACGCCCGGGACATGAGCAGCAATGCCTTACAGTGGGGGGGCGGGACACGTATGGGTCTGAATTACGCAAAATATTAACAATAACATGATGATTAAAGTCGAGGTGTTAAGCAGTACAGGTGTGAAAGGGGGCGGTACAGGTGTGATGGGGGCAGAACAAGTGTGGCGGAGGCAGTACAGGTGTTGTGGGGCAATACAGGTGTGATGTGGAGGCAGTACAGGTGTGGTGGAGGCAGTACAAGTGTGATAAAGGGCAGTACAGGTGTGATGGGGGCAGTAAAGGTGTAATGGGGCAGCAGTACAAGTGTGGTGGGGGGCAGTACAGGTGTAGTAGGGGTAGTACAGGTGTGGAGGGTGCAATACAGGTTTGGAAGGGAGCAATACAGGTGTGGTAGGGGGTAGTACAGGTGTGGCGGGGCAGTACAGGTGTAGTGGGGGCAGTACACGTGTGCTAGGGAGCAGTTGTGGTGGAGATGTGGTGGAGGTAATACAAGTATGGTGGGGGCAATACATATTTGAAGTACAGTTCTGGTTTGGGGCAGTACAGGTGTGGTAGGGGGCAGTACAGGTATGGTGGGACGCAGTACAGGTGTGGTGGGGCAATACATATTTGAAGTACATTTCTGGTTTGGGGCAATACAGGTGTGGTAGAAGGCAATACAGGGCAATACATATTTGAAGTACAGGTGTGGTGGGGGCAATACAGTTGTGGTGGTGAAGTACAGTTCTGGTAGGGGGCAGGTTTTGTAGAAGCCAGGTGAGGGCAGTAGAGGCCAGGTGCGGGCAGTTAGATGCAAGAGAAAGTCAGCAAGGGGGCAAAAAGGGCAGTAGATGAGGTCTCCACCGTTCGATGTAGAATCCGTCTTGGCGCTTTGTTTACTTTAAGTCCCGGACCTCCGCCGTCACACTGACCCCGCCGAGGGCCCCGCCGAGGGCCCCGCCTCCATCCAAACGTTCTCCACTTAAACTAATGCAGTACTGAAACGGCTTTTAAGTGGGCGTCGGTAAATCCCCCAGGGGGGCAGGATGACGGGTAGTCAATACGGCGGGGCTGAAAGCAGAAGCGCAGTGCCGCGGCGGGCCTCTCCACCGGGCGGAGACAACTCAGACCCTTGTTTATTACCTCCACGTCTCTTTTAGACGGCGGAGAATTACTTCTACGTGCCGGACCTGGGGCAGGTGCCCGAGATCGATGTGCCCTCCTACCTCCCGGACCTGCCCGGCATCGCCGACGACCTCATGTACAGCGCCGACCTCGGCCCGGGCTTCGCTCCCTCCGGCGCCGGGAACGCCTCCATGCCCGAGCTGCCCTCCTTCGGCACCGACTCCGAAGAGGTGGATGGACCTGGTGAGTGCCACCTCCCACTGTGATCTCCCACTGCCACCTCCCACTGTGACCTCACCCGCTTCTTCTTATGCCCTCCAGGCTCCCAGTTCCAATCGGCGCAGCCTCCTCCGCCCCCTCCGCCTCCACCGCCACCTCCACCGGAGTCTCCTCACATCGCCGCCTCATCTCCGGGAGCTCCCTCGGCCCCGCCCCCTCCACCTCCGCCTCCTCCGCCTCCCCCTGCGGTTTCAGGAGACCCCGGGAGCGGGGCTGGGCCCGGTCAGACACCACCCTCAGGTAGGGTCGTCTCGACAGTCGCCATAATACTGTTCCGTTTCAGGACGCCGTTAACGTTGGATAAACGTTCCACAGGGGTGAAAGGCGCCCCCACGGAGGTCGTGCAGCCGTCCGATGGCCGAGCCAGCCTGCTGGAGTCCATCCGCAATGCCGGTGGCATCGGCAAAGCCAAGCTACGCAATGTGAAGGAGCGCAAGATGGAGAAGAAGAAGCAGAAGGAGCAGGAGCAAGGTCAGAGATTGATTTGCTCGAAAGGGGGCGCTGTTGGGCTGAACTTCCCCTGCATAGCGACAGTGGCGCTCTAGTCATAGCCTGGTTGCTGCGTGAGGTGGAGCCCAAAGCTTCTTCACCCCTGGACCAGGAGAGCACCTCCTAAAGACCATGTCTGACGGGTGGGAGGGTGGACTGGGGTTCATAGCCTCAGAGCCTCGCTGGGTTCTCACACCGTCTCTTTTTGCAGTTGGAGCAGCAGCCAGCGGCGGCGATTTCATGTCCGACCTCTTCAACAAACTGGCCATGCGCCGGAAAGGTGAGCCTCCACCCGGTCGTCCAGCGCACCCACACCGGCCACTTTATTAGGTACACCGGGCTCCCTCCGAATGTGTGGTTCTCCTGCAGACGGTGGTCTGTTTGTTCCTCTATATTCCCACATACTGCAATCGAATGATCAGGGGGGTCATGTACAGGGGACTGTAGAGGAACAAATGGACTATGTTCGATAGAGACACGAGCCGGTACCTAATAAAGTGACCGCCAAATAGTTCATGAATGCTGATGGCTGAGTAACAGGATTCAGGTTTCTAACCAAATACAAATGCCCTCTAGTGGCCAAATAACAGAACACAATTTCAAAAAAAACACCAGCCGTAACATTTTATGTTTGTACTGTATATCACACATTCATACAATTGTGAAGCGCTCAGACGTGTGTGTTATTGTTAATGATGTCACGGCTGGACAAATGGCTTAGCCAATTAGATTTAAGGATTTGAAAAGAAGTTTTTTTAAAAAAAAAAAAAAAAAAGCAAAGCTCCTCATTAACGTTTCGGGCACTGGGCAAATACAATACATTGCTGGACGCACCACACACACACACACACACACACACACATATATATATCTCCATCCATCTATTCATTATCTCCCACTTTAGCCTATATTAGGGTCGGGGGGTTTCCCATGTCCATCCAAGGAAGAGCGTTTCGGGCGCTGGGCAGATACACCCAGGACAGGGCGCTAATCTATCGCCGGGCACACACTCACACACACACACACACTCTATATGGGGGGGGGGGGTCATGTACAGGGGACAATAGAGGAACAAATGGACTATGTTGGATAGAGACACGAGCCGGAACCTAATAAAGTGACCACTAAACTCGACGCCCTGACTACCACTGACCGTTCCGTGTCTGTCCCCATGCGTTCTCCAGGTATTTCGGGAAAAGGCCCCGGAGGTGGAGAGGCTCCAGAGGGGGGCACCCCCACGGGAGGTGCGTTCGCCAGGATGTCGGACGTGATCCCGCCCCTTCCCGCTCCGCAGCAGGCGGCCGCCGAGGACGACGACGGAGACTGGGAGGCCTAGAGGCCGACGCGGACGTTCTGATGCGGAACTCTAAGCACTTGGGGGGGGGGGGGGGGACAGACGGCTGCTACGGTTGATATCTCCATGGTGACTGACCGAAATAATTTTATAAATTCAGTATTAAAGCGAGACGGACGAGTGCGTGCTTTCATTTCGCTGCTCTGTGTGGGGGGTGCAGTCACGAAGGGGCCTTCCCTAAAGTGTTTCTTTGAAATAGTCCAAAAAGCGTGTACCTGGGTAACCAAGGTAACCAATCTCCACCACCTTAATCCCACCTCCACTCAACTTTCCATTCAGCAGAGACACAGCTTTCCCGTGGCAACCGCCCAACCCAGACTCCTCCACTGTATCACCAGATGGAGAAGTGTGATTGGTCCCTCCAGAGAACCCGCCCCCTTTGTAGCACTCTCAGCATCATCCATCCATTATCTTCCACTTTATCCTCTCTTAGGGTCACGGGGAGGGGGGTAAGGGGGGGATGGCCCACATGCCCCTCCAGGGGAGAACGACTTGGGCGCTGGGCAGATACACCCAGGACAGGGGAGGCAATCTATCGCTGGGCACACACTCACTCACACAGACACACTATATATGGGGCAATTTGGAGAACTCAATTGACTTAATCCATGTTTTTTCGACTGTGGGAGGAAACCGGAGAACCCAGAGGAAACCCACGTAGACACAGGCAGAGCATGGAAGCGCCACCCAGATTGCGATTCGATTTGGGAATCCCCAGCGCTGAGAGGAGAACATACTAAACCACTAAACCGCCGTGCTGCCCTCTCAGCATCATAAGAACCCTACATCCTTCCCACCCCACAGGGGCAACAAGTGAACCCCTCGGTGAGACAGGAACCCCATGAGACGCTTTATTTCACACAGGACTCTGAACCGGAGAACGAACCGAGTGCAAGCGCTTGAAAGATCAAAGGCCTTTAGATCCAAACCCAACAAAGAGCAGCACGAGCACATCTGCACCAGCTGTTCACCAAGACACGCCAGCATGGGGCTGGACAGAGGTTGTGTGGAGGTTGCATGACTGTTGTACTTGTGTTGTGTAGAGGTTGTATGGAGGTTGTGTAAAGAGTTTTATGGACTTTGTACTGATTTTGCATAAAGGTTTTATTGAAGTTGCGGTTGTACAGAGGATTTATGGAGGCTGCATGACTGTTGTACAAAGGTCACGTAGGGGTTGTACAGAGGTTGCATAACAATTGTAATTAGGTTGTACGGAGGTTGTGCAGATGTTGTATTAGGGTTGTGTAGAGGATTTATGGAGGTTGCATAACGATTGTAAATAGGTTGTATGGAGGTTGTGTAGAGGCTTTAAGGAGGTTGCATGACTGTTGTACTTACGTTGTGTAGAGGTTGTATGGAGGTTGTGTAAAGAGTTTTATGGACTTTGTACTGATTTTGCATAAAGGTTTTATTGAAGTTGCGTAGCGGTTGTACAGAGGTTGCATGACGATTGTACAAAGGTCACGTAGGGGTTGTAGGGAGGTTGCATAACTATTGTAATTAGGTTGTATGAAGTTTGTGCAGATGTTGTATTAGGGTTGTGTAGAGGTTGTACAGCGGTTGCGTAACGATTGTAATTAGGTTGTACGGAGGTTGTGTAGAGGCTTTAAGGAGGTTGCATGACTGTTGTACTTATGTTGCATAGAGGTTGTGTAGAGGTTGTGTAAAGAGTTTTATGGACTTTGTACTGATTTTGCATAAAGGTTTTATTGAAGTTGTGTAGAGGTTGTACAGAGGTTTTAGCGAGGTTGCATAACGATTGAAATTAGGTTGTACGGAGGTTGTGTAGAGGTTTCAAGGAGGATGCATAATGGTTGTACTTATGTTGCGTAGAGGTTGTACGGAGGTTGCACAACGATTGTAATTAGGTTGTAGGGAGGTTGCGCAGATGTTGTATTAGGGTTGTGTAGAGGATTTATGGAGGTTGCACAACGATTGTAATTACGTTGTATGGAGGTTGTATTTTAAGGAGGATGCATGATGGTTGTACTTATGTTGCCGAGAGGTTGTACGGAGGTTGCATAACGATTGTAACTAGGTTGTACGGAGGTTGTGTAGAGGCTTTAAGGAGGTTGCATGATTGTTGTACTTATGTTGTGTAGCGGTCGTATGGAGGTTGTGTAAAGAGTTTGTATGGACATTGTACTGATTTTGCATAGAGGTTGTATTGAAGTTGCGTAGCAGTTGTACAGAGGTTTTAGTGAGGTTACATAGAGGTTGTACAAAGGTCACGTAGAGGTTGTATTAGGGTTGTGTAGAGGATTTATGGAGGTTGCATGATGGTTGTACGGAGGTTGCATAACGATTGTAATTGGATTGTATGCAGTTTGCATGGTGTTGTATGGAGGTTGCGCAGAGGATTTATGGAGGCTGCATGACTGTTGTACTCAGGTTGCGTAGAGGTTGTACAGAGGTTGCATAACGATTGTAATTAGGTTGTACGGAGGTTGCATGATTGTTGTACTTATGTTGTGTAGAGGTTGTGTAGCGGTCGTATGGAGGTTGTGTAAAGAGGTTGTATGGACCTTGTACTGATTTTGCATAGAGGTTGTATTGAAGTTGCGTAGCAGTTGTACAGAGGTTTTTGTGACGTTGCATAACGGTTGTACAAAGGTCGCATAGAGATTATACCTCCGTACAATCTCTTTGCTTAGCATTGCATGGAGGTTGTGCAGATTACAGTTGTGTAGCGGTCATATGGAGGTTGCATCATGGTTGTAATTAGGTTGTACAGAAATTGTGTAAAGGTCGTATGGAGGTTGCATGCTGGTTGTAATTAGGTGGCATGGAGGTTGTACGGAGGTTGCATAGCAGTTGTTGGAAGGTTGTGTTAAGCTTGCATAATGAGTTGTACTGAGGTTGTATTGATGTTGTGTAGAGGTTGTACAGGGTTCAGAGTTGCTGTGTTTTCCGTTTCTCCAGAAAGAACTGCAAAATAAAACACAGAGACGACGGTTACACAAAAAACAGACAACTGCACGCAATGCAACATCTGCGTCCTGCGTCTTCAGACATCGAGACACATCTGAACGTGTTAAAGCAATACAGTACGAGAGGCCGTGGCTTTATTGTAATTAAATCACGGAAAATAGGTGTTATTAGTCCCGACGCGTAGCGGAGTACAGTTACACCTCTTTCCTGTGATTTATTCACAATAATACACAACGTCGAGTGTCTTATTGCGTTTCTAAAACATTTATAAACACACCCTAAAAAAAAAAAAAAAAACAAGGTTTTATAAATGCGTTTACTGAAAATCGTTAATAATTCGGTCTTCCGCAATGAAATCTAGTCCAGTTATTAAAGTTAACGCTGATCGCTGAGTAACAGGATTCAGGTTTTTCTAACAACCAAATACAAATGCCATCTAGTGGCCAAATTACAGAACACAATTTCTAAACAACAGCATTGTATATCACACATTGATACAATTGTGATGCGCTCAGATGTGTGTTATTGTTAATGAGGTCACGGCTGGACAAACGGCTCAGCCAATCAGATTTAATGATTTGAACAGAACTAGCTGTTTTATAAAAAAAAAAAAGCAAAGCTCCTCCTTAACATTTCAACATTTCGGGCGCTGGGCAAATACACCCAGGACAGGGTGCCAATATATTGCTGGGCACACCACACACACATATGTGTGTATATATATGTATATATATACATACACACACACACACACACACACATATATATGGGGCAATTATACATATATATGGGGCAATTTAGAGCATTGAATCCATGTTTTTTGAACTGTGGGAGGAAACCCACAGGGAGGACATGTAAACTCCAACCAGATTAGGAATCGAACCTGGATCCCCAGCGTGTCGTCCCTACAGTCGCCATCATCCATTAGAATGTATTCATTCAATTATTATCTTCAGCTTTATCCTCTATTAGGGTCGTGGTGGGGTTCCCCATGCCCAACCAGGGGAGAACGTTTCGGGCACTGGGCAGATACACCCACGACAGGGCCCCAACCCATTGCTGGGCACACACCCACCCACACAAACACACTTTACATAGGGCAATTTGGAGAACTCAACTGGCTCAAATCCATGTTTTTGCACTGTGGGAAGAAACCGGAGAACCCGGAGGAAACCTACGCGGACACGGGGAGAACATGGAGAATCCAGATGGGGATTCGAACTGGGGATCCCTAGAGCTGAGAGGAGAACATGCTAAACACTAAGCCACCGTGTTGCCTCCATTAGAATGTAAACCATACCATAATGTCCCATAAGACACCTTTATTTAGCACACTTACTATACTGCACCGCCACCCGTCATCTACGTTCCTCGTAATCGGTGTGTACCCTACACCCCGCTCACCCTTCTGATGCTGGCGAAGGCGGGACCGAAGCTGGTGTGTGCACGCGTGCAGGCTCGTATCCACTCCGGAAGCTTCTGTAGGGTCCCGGGTCGCGAGTAGCGGCGGTCGCACAGTACGATGCAGGCGTAGTCCTCTCTGTGGCGTATCGCCCGGCCTGGAGACAAAACGACCAATGAGAGCGCGGCAGATAAAAACTCGTCAGGGTTTAGGTGTTGAGTGGGGCGGGGCTTACCGATGGACTGGTTAACCGCCTTCATGCACAGGTTCTCGACGAGCGCTTTCCCAGGAGTTCTGCCGTCCAAACGGGGCTGAGGAGGAAGCACAGCGTTAGGGGGCGCCACTGCACCACCACCCGTCTATACTTTATACGGCAGAGAAATTAAGAGGCGGAGCTCGATTACTGACCATGTGCTTGTCCAGATACGCCATCTTTTCTTGCAGCTCCGGGGACTTGATGTTGGGATACGGCATCCCCACCATCACGATGCACCTGAACACACGACACGGCAGTCTGTCATCGGGAAGCAACCACCCGATCCCCCTCCAAAACAAACGTGGTGGCCACCCAAACTTGGGACGCATCATGTACAATGGAAAAAGGTATGATTGCAGGAATTGGACCGCTTCATGAGAAAGTTGCACCACCATGGTTCTGCATTGTGTTGTGTAGTGTGGTTAACCACCCGACCTTGGATGCATCACGTCTGCCATACTGCAAACACTCACATCAGTGCTCAGTCTCTAAAAAGGTACGATCGCGGGACCGCATCACGTCCACCACATTAAGAACGTCGCACCACCACAGTTCTGCGTCGTGTAGTTTGGTTAACCACCCGACCTCAGACACATTGTGTCCGCACTCTGACTGTAAAAATGTACGATCGCGGGATTTGGACCGCCTTGTGTCCACCTCATTAACAAAGTTGCACCACCATGGTTCTGCATTGTGTAGTGTGGTTAACCACCCGACCTCATATACATCACGTCTGCCATACTGCAAACACTCACATCAGCGCTCAGACTGTAAAAAAGGTACCATCGCAGGATTTGAACCATGTAACGTCTGCCACATTAAGGACATTGCACCACCACGGTTCCGCGACCTGTAGTGTGGTTAACCACCCAACCTTGGATGCATCATGTCCGCACTCTGACTGTAAAAATGTACCGCGTGACCTCCGCTGCATTAAGAACATCGCATCACCACGGTTTGGCATCATGTAGTTTGGTTAACCACCCGACCTCAGACGCATAACGTGCTCTTACCTGCCGAGGTCATCAGAAAAGTTAATCCCTTCACTCATCTTCCCTCCGACCACCGAAAACAGCAGCGCCCCCGAGTGGCCTCCCCCTGCCGCAGAGCTGGTGCATCGCTGTAAATCCCACACGTCAGAGTTATGACATCATAACATTGTGGATGATTGGATAATTGAATGATTGGATAGACCCCCCCCCTCCCCGTGTCACACCGACTCACCTGTATATACTTGGAGAACTCGGACAAAACCTGCTCCACCTGACTCGCTTTCTTCGGTTCCTGAAAAATCTGAAAATGCAAAGAACGCATTCTTTATTTATATTTATACAGCATTATTATGGTTGTGGCAACCACTGTTCATGAGGGATTATAGTAGTTGTGGCAACCACTGTTCATGAGGGATTATAGTAGTCGTGGCAACTGCTGTTCATGAGGGATTATAGTAGTTGTGGCAACCACTGGTGATGAGGGACTATAGTAGTCGTGGCAACTGCTGTTCATGAGGGATTATAGTAGTTGTGGCAACCACTGTTTATGAGGGACTATAGTAGTCGTAGCAACTGTTGTTCATGAGGGATTATAGTAGTTGTGGCAACCACTGTTTGAGGGACTATAGCAGTCATAGCAACTGCTGTTCACAAGGGATTATAGTAGTTGTGGCAACCACTGTTTATGAGGGATTATAGTAGTTGTGGTAGCCACTGTTTATTATAGTAGGTGTGGCAACCAATGACAATGATGGTAATAGTAGTTGTGGCAACTGCTATTTATGAGGGGTTATAGTAGGCAACCAATGGCAACGAGGGATTATAGGAGTCGTGGCAACCGCTGTTTTTGAAAGATTATAGTAGTTGTGGCAACCAATTTTCATGAGGGATTATAATAGTCATGGCAACTGCTGTTCATGAGGGATTATAATAGTTGTGGCAACCTCTATTTTTAAGGGATATTAGTCAAGGCACCCACCATTTATGAGCAACTATAGTAGTTGTGGCACCCACTGTTCAAGAGGGATTATAGTAGTTGTGGCAACCACCATTTATGAGAGCTTATAGTAGTAGTGGCACTCATAGTTTGTGAAGGATTATAGTAGTTGTAGCAACCGCTATTTTTGAGGGATTATAGTAGTTGAGGCAACCACCATTTATGAGGGGTTATAGTAGGTGTGGCAACCTCTGTTTATAAGTGTTTATAGTAGTTGTGGCAACTGCTGTGTGTGAGGAATTACAGTAGTCATGGCAACCCACGTTCATGTTTACCTTCTTTTTGGCGGCGAGCCGCTGCAGGGTTCCGTTCGTTTCCCAGTGAGACACAATCCTCCTCTCATACTCATAGGACGGAAAGAAACAGACCACGCCCCCTGGAACCACGTTACACAGGTTGGAGAGGACACGCCCTGTCTCCTCCATCTGACACACACACACACACACACACACACACACATAACACCTTTAAACATAACAGACAGCAGGGTTCAAGTGAGTAATGTTTAGAAATGGGGAATG
>JAFMOD010000919.1:12373-61669 GCA_019802435.1 Corydoras maculifer
GTAGGTCCTGTTGTGAAGGTTCTGATGTGTAACTGAAGCAGCAGATGATTTTAGTCGTGTTTTAATAAACCAGAGCAGCCTTTAACATCAGAAATCTTTTAATCTTCATAATCAACAAAGTTACCTTCAACATTCTGAAGCTCGTTGTTTGTGCAGAGTTGGGTCCTATCCCGTCTCAGCTTTGAGATCTAATCCAAAAGCAAAGAGTGAAGGCGTTTCCCATTGAAGATGGAAGCGCAAGGCGGTCTGTTCTCCTCCTGCTCTCGTTTGTCGTCTCTTTGTCCGCGTCATGCTTGAACTTCGTGATCGGTTCAATAAAGCCTTTAAATGATTTTCAAAAAGAAAGAAGAGAGAAAAAGCTCATAGAGTTTCAAATTAATTCCCGGTATCTGACATCGTCTCTGTCTGCACGATTCTATCTGCGTCAAAGAGCAAACAACACCAGATCTGCTGATCTCACAGCCATTATCTCCTGATATGGATAATTAAATTGGCAGCGTCAGTAATAGGGTTGAAGATACGGAGTTCTGGAGATACAGAAACATCTTAAACTCGTCGTATCTGCAGCTCAATTAAAGATGTTCAAATGTCGTGTCCCATGAAGTGCAATCAGCATCAGATTCCCTTCAACTCAAAAGTCCACACTCATCACACTTCCAAAGTTTGGCTTCATTAAAAGGAACCATGTTCTGTGATGTCACGCCAACTTCCTACAGAACTGCTTTAGAACCGAGGAGCGAGCGGCCGCTTCAGAGACTCGCTCTCCAAACACACGTGAAGGTTCACACAAATGATCTGCTCTGTTCAAACTCTAATCACTCATCAAAACGTCGCCAATTAAAACCGCGGGTTCTAAACGCAACTTCAAAAATAAATGATTGATTAGTTCTCAGTACGTTCAGGTTCGGCGCTGACTGGATCCTCAGCGTGGTCTTCTGGTCCGGTTTCATGTGATGAATGAAAACGTCTCCATCATCATCATCATGTTGAATAATCTGTAATATTAAAAGTTCTCTTCATAGTGTTTTAATTTGGTTTGAAGGTAGAACTGAAGTCGTGTGAGGTGTTTAATAAGGTCAGGTCAGGTCTTTCATTTGGTGCACAGAGAACACGGAGAGCCGGGATCAATATGACATTATCTGAGGAACATCATCCACCATCTGCTGAACAGCGCTCTGATGATCCTGCTCCTCCACACAGCAGATTATCTCCTAACCGTATCGATCCGTAGGTTCCATACGTCTCGCTGCTGTCGGCGTCACCGCTGCATCATCACACACCACCAGCCGGTTCAGCACATCACCTTCAGAAGGTTTTAATGACCTCCTAATTAAAATCCTCATTTAAATCGGAACAGCAGGGCGGGAGCTTAAGACTTTCTTTCATGTAGAACATCGACAAATCACAACTTTGTTTGTGGGTTTTGGTATAACAGCTATATGTATAGATCGACTGAGGCCTTGATCAGAACCCCCCCCCCCACCCAACCCCACCCCACCAACCACGATCAGTGCTGCTGCCACGCCACAGGGTTCACATTGGAACATCTGATGTTGCATGTTGTAATAATGCTTCTTGCGGTTCTTCTCAGGTCGCTGTTCCAGCTGTGGAGAGAACGTGGTTGGAGAAGGTACCGGCTGCACCGCCATGGATCAGGTCTTCCATGTGGACTGCTTTGTGTGCATGACCTGCGGCTCAAAGCTGAGAGGGAAGCCCTTTTATGCCGTCGACAAGAAGGCTTACTGTGATCCCTGCTACGTCGTGAGTACCATCTCCACCTCCATCTTCACCTTCATCTCCACCTCCATCTTCACCTTCATTTCCACCTCCATCTTCACCTTCATCTCCACCTCCATCTTCACCTTCATTTCCACCTCCATCTTCACCTTCATCTTCACCTTCATCT
Organism: Corydoras maculifer; assembly: GCA_019802435.1. Taxonomy (NCBI): domain Eukaryota; kingdom Metazoa; phylum Chordata; class Actinopteri; order Siluriformes; family Callichthyidae; genus Corydoras; species Corydoras maculifer. The sequence goes on from JAFMOD010000919.1 coordinate 14,280, forward strand.
CCACCTTCATCTTCACCTTCATCTCCACCTGCATCTTCACCTTCATCTCCACCTCCATCTTTACCTTCATCTCCACCTTGGAGTAGTAATGTATCATTAGCCTGACGGAGCTGCTCCCCACAGGTTCTGTAGATGAATGAATTGGGAGACCTTTTGAGATGTCCTGATTTTAGTGGATGGTGTGAGATGTTTAATACCTGATGGTCACCGTTCTATTTAAAGGTGTGGTTCTTCATTAGACTGAATATTTATTTGGTTACTGATGAGCTGATGGAGAACACATCACTGCATATAGAACTGATTCATGCCTGGCTGCAGATTCCCATAAAGCCCATGATGCAACAGCATTTCTGAAATGTAAATTCATGACGCATCACTTTGTTATTAAACCACGTCGACCAAAGTGGATCTCGGTGTTTAAACCGCGTTTGAATATTTATTAATAAGACACTAATTTTAGCTGCAAGCAGCAATGTGTTCAGCAGAAGTGGTGGAGTTAAAGGGGAAGTCTGGACACCCGGGGATCCCACAGCACACACACTCACACACACTCACACACACTCACACACACACACGCCACTTGTGCATTAGGGGAAAAGGGACGGAGTGATTTAGTAATCGGATTCTCAGCAGTTTTAGGGAAGGCCTGTGTAATTTTAGCTTTAAGGGAATTGAGGGACTTTTATTTAATAACCAACAGTACAGAACAGAGCTGTGTGTGTGTGTGTGTGTGTGTGTGTGTGTGTGTGTGTGTGTGTCTGTCTGTCCATGCGTGCATTCATGTGTGTGCGCGCATGCGTGTTCATGTGTGCGTTCATGTGTGTTTTTTGTCCATATGTATGTGTGCATCATGTGTGTCCGTGTGTGTAGTATGTGTATATATTATTGGCCCTTGTGTCCTTGTGCGTTTGTGTGCCCATGTGTGCATGTGTATATTGCATTCATGTTTTGCGCATGTGTGTGTGTATGTGTGTTACTGTTCCGTGTGTGTGTGTGCGTGCGTGTTTCCATGTGTGTGCTCATGTGTATATATTTCTGTTCCATGTGTGCATGTGTGTGTCCATGTCTGTGTGTGTGTGTATATTATTCTTTCCATTCTTTTTATTGTGTGTGTGTTTGTGTGTGTGTATATATTACTGTTTTGTTTGTGTGTGTTCTGTGTGTGCAGCAGGTCATAAGTCAGTCAGGTGTTATGATGATGATGATGATGATATTTCCATCCATTGTCTTTATCCTCTATTAGGATCGTTGTGGGATTCCCCATGCCCATCCAGGGGAGAACGTTTCGAGAGCTGGGCAAATACACCCAGGACAGGGCGCCAATCCATCACTGGGCACACACACACTCTACATGGGGCAATTTGGAGAACTCAATTGACCTCAATTGGACTGTGGGAGGAAACCGGAGAACCCGGAGGAAGCCCAAGCGGACACGGGGAGGACATGGAAACTCCACACAGATGGGGATTTGAACCGGGAATGCCTAGCGCTGAGAGGAGAACGTGCTAAACCACTAAGCCACCGTGCCACCCCGTTTGCTGATATAGCTGATTATAATTGATTGATCAGTCTGATCGTTATCTCATCAACATGCTGAAACAATCCAACAATACGCTCTCAATGAATCCTCCTCAGCGCTCGATGCGTCTGCACTCACACTAATTGTGGATGTCGTCTTTGGAAGTTCTCCAGCAGTGAGTCTGAAGTGGGCTGGATAATTGAAGAACTTTACTTCTGCATTTCATCAGCATAAAATGTTCTTCTGGCACCAGATCAAAAGGATCGGCAGAAATCTGAATTCCTTAATGAAAGTAATTTCTCCTTCTCTTCCTGCCGTCCTTAGGGTCGTACTCCCCCGTACGATCAGAGCGGAGACCGGGCTCTCCATAGAGACCAGGCAGCCAGCCCACAGTCAGCCGAGGGAACCTCTGAAACGAGGCCAGCAAGTCAGTCTAGGAATCAGGAGACTGTCCGAGCGGCAGTCTGTCCACACTCCGACTTCGGGCGGCTTTATGGGACAACCTGATGGGAGGCTGTAGAGTGATCGTCCTCACAGCTCCTGTAGGTTCATACGGTGTGTGTTGTGTTGTGAAGGGTTCTCTTTCGTGGGAGAACACAAATTGTGTGTAAACCATGTGTATGATCCTTCAATCGGTACTCCAGGGGTCTCCATCCTGCTGAGGAACATCCACGTTCTGTTAGGTAGCACTCAGATCTCCTGCTCAGTTCAGACGCTTTAAAACGTTCAGATCACACAATGTCTTCAAACACTGAAGGCCTGTGATTCAGAAAGCCGTCCACACCGGCAGCAGAACATCAGAACGCGCAGTGCCGGGGGCGGCTGTGGGATTTGTTTAAACAAAGCAGACTGTATTGTAATCTAGTAAAATGTCTCTTTGTCGCTGTGCAGAGAGCGGGTTCTGATCCGATCTGATCTGATTAGTGACCTTTGCATGTTCTATGGACGGTTCCTCTGCGTAACCTGCCTCCACTAGCTGAGTGACTGATCTGTTAATCCTGACACCTGGTTTCATTCATTCCTTTCAGTAACGATCAGGGAAGCCCGGGACTCTGATCTCCCGCATCGGCTTCCCATTTCATCTCACCTCCACTAACCCACAATGCACCGGATCAATAATCACGCCCACTGTGTCCTGATTCCGTTTCCTGACTTGTTTAAATGCAGTTTCATGAAGATAACGAATCTTCCCTGCATCTGCATGGAGTGTTATCAGAGTCCCGATGCATCTCACATCTCGCAGACTGAGTGATGGTCGATGTGGCAGCTCAGCTCAGTCAACCGTTCAGTTCCCTCACCATACGGTTCTATTAATCAGAGCTGCTCCTGGGTTGGATTTTAGGGAGGGACACATGCACATAGACCTTCCTGCCCTGTGCTGCTCCATTGCGCCCCCTGTTGGGACCACAGACAATGTGGAACCCTGTTTTTAAGATGTAAGTCTAAAATGCACACTGTTCTGTAAAACCAGGAGGTTAACTTTCATCTGAACATGATCTCTGAGATTAAATCCATCCTCGTGTTCCGTCTGTCCAGCAGCTGTTTGGATCATGAGATGAACTGTTGAGTCGTAAGATCTTCTGCAGTTCTGTACTGGAGTTATAAGACTTCACTGAGCGTGAAGTTACACTATTAATGATTAGACCTATTTGATTATTATTATTATTATTTCATAGTTAAAGATAAAGTCTTTCCATTAGAACATGATGCAGTAGTTCCTCTTGCTGCTGCCGGCCCCAGTGTTCTGAAGACAAAGCCGTCATGTTGGTTCCACTTCAGTAAATGTTCTGTGTTGGTGTGTAGTGTGTAGACGACATGTCGTCTGTAAACGTGAGCTGCGTGCTGGAACCTTGTTCTTTTTGAGATTTTCTTGTTGAGATTCAGCTCTCATTTGAAGAACTGCTCTGTTTGAACCAGCTGATTGGAGGAGAACCCTCAGAACCCTGTGGCGGGATCACTCCAGCTTGGTGGTGATGATGGCTGATGAGGGCGTGGTCTCTGTGGACCATCTGAAGCTCTGTCCGCTGAAGATGTTGATGCTGCTGGTGAATATTTAGAAACCTGAACGGAGATGTTGATGGTGCTGAAGCTGAACAGTCTCACAGCCTCCCTGCACCTCCTCCCACTCCTCTAACTCCCACTGGGTTCTGGCGGTGGCTGGGGAGTCCCATCTCACAGCGGCATTATGGGGAACTGTGTTACCCCCTGGCTCTGTTTGATGCTCTGCGTTGATCAGTAATGTGTCTTCCAATCAGATAATAGAACACAAACTGCTCTGAAGCCCTACTTTAAAAAGTACAGCAGCGCCCAAGAAGAACAGTCACAGGAAACAATAGAACCCACCAAAAACAGTGAGAACCTTAACACAGTCCATGTTATACTTGTCAGTCCAAAATATTAACTGCACTGAGCTTTAGTTAATTATCTACATTACATTTTATTAATTCCTCCGGGTTCTCTGGTTTTCTCCCACAGTCCAAAAACATGGATCAAGTCAATTGAATTCTCCAAAAAGTGTTTGTGTGAGTGAGTGTGTTCCCAGCGATGGATTGGTTCCCTGTCCTGGGTCTATCTGCCCAGCGCCCGAGACGTTCTCCCCTGGATGGGCATGGGGAACCCCCCTGCGACCCTAATAGAGGATAAGCGGGAGATAATGAATGAATGAATGAATGAATATTTTATTAAACTGTTTAAATGATTTCCAATGGCACCATCCCACTCTGTTCTGTTCTGAGGAACTAGATCATTCACCTTAATTCAGTTGTTTATATGAGGTATGATTTGGTGATGAGGTCACAGTGAACCCCACAGTCTGTTCTACAGAGAAGCAAGAGCTCGTTTCACTTATGGTGTAAAGATCAAGCACCTGGTCAATGTATCCTCTATTAGGGTCGCGGTGGGGTTCCCCATGCCCATCCAGGGGAGAACGTTTCGGGCGCTGGGCAGATACACCCAGGACAGGACGCCAATCTATCGCTGGATACACACTCACACACACACACACACACACTCTCTATATGGGGCAATTTGGAGAACTCCATTGATTTGATCCATGTTTTTGGACTGTGGGAGGAAACCGGAGAACCTGGAGGAAACCCACGCAGACACGGGGAGAACATGGAAACTCCACCCAGATGGAGATTTGAACCGGGAATCCCTATTGCTGAGAGGAGAACATGCTAAACCACAAAGCCACCGTGCCGCCAAACTTGTGAACTCATCAGGGTTAATACGATGTGATCAATAATGAACCTTTAATCTAATCTAAGGGATGATGGTGTTCTGAGGATCATCTCCTCTCTGTGAGGGGGACAACTAGGTTCCATTCTGTCTGAATCAGATCAGATGCCATGACGACCGCCACCTGTGAGGTCACTGCCCTCCCGGTGGGGGTGTGTGGTTCATGCGTTCGTAGGTTGTGTAATCTCAGCGTGTTTATACAGCGCAGCAGTTTAAGTTTTCATTTTTGGATGGTTGGAACGGAGCGTCTGAGGTTCTGCTCAGCATCCACTGGAACACATATCTGCTCTGACATGCGTTTACACACGGAATAAATATTTAGGATCTGACAAACTTCATCCTGAATGCACTGGCCAGTCTGATCCCCCCCCCTTCCCCCACACACACGTCTTTTGAGGTTCTAACAACAGGTACTGCTTCTGTTCAGGAACCTTTTGTTTGTAGAGAGCAGAACGTGTGTGTGTGTGTGTGTGTGTGTGTGTGTGTGTGTGTGTGTGTGTCTTGTTAATGATGACCCAGATCTCAGTTGCTTCATCATAATGCACACTGCCGTACAAACCGCTGAGTTGCAGGAAGTAATCTGGCTCTTTGTGGATCAAAGGTCCTGATGGTGGAGTAATCTGCTAAACTCTCACAGAGTGAGGTGAATAGTAATCTGTCATCAAAGACTGACTCTCTGCTTCAACCTCATTCCCATCAAACACACACACACACCTACCCCAGAACACAGGAACCTCAGGGTGTAGTGATGAGGGTGAGGTCACATCTGCTCCTCTGTCCAGAGAAACATCTCAGAATGAAGGGACAGGAACTCCGGTACGGGGGATGACCTCTCATCACCAAAACATCGAACAGGTTCAGATTAGTGGGCTGATCTGGTGAGGGGGGCAAACCCGTTAAATAGCCTCGTGTTGTAAAATCAGTCAGCATTTGTAAAAAGTTGCAGATGAAACTCCATCAGGTTATTAAAAATTAACCTTAAAATTAAACTTAAATAAAAAACTTAAATTAAAACCTTTATACTCTGATTGTATATGCTGAGGGCGGCACGGTGGCTTAGTGTTTAGCACGGTTGCCTCTTAGCACTAGGGATTCCCGGTTCGAATCCCCATATGGGTGGAGTTTTCATGTTCACGTGTTCCCACATGTTCCCACAGTCCAAAAACATGGATCAAGTCGATTGAGTTCTCCAAATTGCCCCATGTAGAGTGTGTTTGTGTGCGTGTCTGTGTGAGTAAGTGTGTGTCCAGCGATGGGTTGGCGCCCTGTTCTGGATGTATCTGCCCAGCGCCCGAAACATTCTCCCCTGAATAAGCATGGGAACCCCTCCGCGACCCTAATAGAGGATAAAGCGGAAGATAATGGATGGATGAATGAATGTATATGCTGATACAGCCGTCTACACTATCACACTGCTGTTATACACTCATACTGTTCTCGTAGGAGAACCCTCTGAATTATTCCTTATTAACCATGTCATCATTATTAATACTGATTAGAAGAGCTTAATTGTGGATTATGTCTACGCTGTTTAAATGACTAGGATACGTCATTGTGTGATGTAAGGTTCTGGCTCTAGTACATGTAGAACCTCATCAGTGAGACAGATAAAGGTTAGAGAGTACTGGACAGAACTACAGCTTTACAGCAGGGTACCTGTTCAGCGTACACAGGAACCATCCTTATGAGAGAGAGAGAGAGAGAGAGAGAGAGCAGCTTTGGATGTATCTGCAATAAAACTGAAAGTGGCCCCATTTAAAAAACCAATGTTCTGAAAGCTGGGGGGGGGGGGGGGGGGGGGGGGGGGGGGGGGGGGGGGGGGGGGGGGGGGGGGGGGGGGGGGGGGGGGGGGGGGGGGGGGGGGGGGGGGGGGGGGGGGGGGGGGGGGGGGGGGGGGGGGGGGGGGGGGGATGCTCGTTACTGCTTTAGATGAATCCAGGATCATAACTTCTGATCAGTGAGCATCTTTACAGCTGGCCCAGCTTTCATGTAATGATCACTGCAGTCCAGGAATCCTTCTGGAGGAAGAGTGAGCATGATTAAGAGACAGGTTCTAATCATCTGTGTGAATGATAAAAGGAGAAAGCCTTAGAACTGCCATGTTCAACAGATTACAGAATAATTTCTCTGCTTAAGGCTTTAAAAATCTTACAGCAGTAGGTATGAGGTCCCCACACAGTCATGGGGAGAACATGCAAAATACACACAGATAGAGCTCTGTCCTCTCTGCCTGAGGGGTCTTCCCTAAACTGCTCCTACAGAGTTAAGTCTTCCACAGTACGGGACTGTATGGTGTACCTCACGGAGTAAAAGGAGGGCCCTCAAATTCCTACACAGTGCCTGTGTGTGTGTGTGTGTATGTGTGTGTGTGTGTGTGTGTATGTGTGTGTGTGTTAACGTCAGTCTGCATTACAGACACAGTCCACAGCTGGAGCTCAGTACATTCGGATCTGATGAAGCCTGGCGTTTCTCTGAGGAGGAGTCCAATTAGAGGAGAAGTGAGGGAGTGCGGCCGTACCTCCTCAGCAGACAGGAGGAACCTTGTGCGTCGCCGCTCCCGTTGGTCTGTCACCGGAACACATGGAAATGAGGAACGTGTTCTTTAAAAAACATTCTACATTGGATCTTCTCGGAATTAGAAGCCATTATCATAAATGTTTCAGGAGTTTGGTGTCCTCCTTTCTCCTGTTTTAGTGGAGAAAAGGGTGACCTCTCCACCCCACCATCCAATGTCACCTCGAGACGAGGTTCTCAAAAGCACTTAGGCACGGCTCGTGTCATGTCACGTCACCCTGACTTGAGAAGCGAACGAGGCAGGTTCCGTTCCCAAAAGAGGGTTCCGTTTCTCTGAAGACTTCCAGGAAAAGCATGAAAGGAAGCGGCGTGGGGAAGTGATGGAATGGGTCGAGGAAGTGAGTTACAGAAACACAAAACTCCAAAACGCTGAAAGAGTGGAGCAAACACAGAACACCGACGGGGTTAAAGATCCAGACCGAAAACATCCGACTGAGAAGATACTGAGCAAAGAGAAGTAAAGGTGGAGGAACGTTAAATAAGAGGGTAGAACAAAGGAAGGAATCTGTGTGGGTGTGGTAGCTCAGTGTTTAGGGTGTTGAGTTATCAATCTGAAGGTTGGGGGTTCAAATCCCAGGTCCACTGAAGTTACCAATGTGTTATCAATGACCCTTAACCCTCATTGGTCCAGGGATGTTGGATAAAAGCGTCCAATAAATGACCAAATGTAATGTAAATGTAAACCCAGGTGAAGATGGAGCACAGTGGAAGAGGGAGTGGGTGGAGCTAACACACCATGATGACACCTGCTGGTTCCGGACCACCTTAAACCGTCCACCATCTGTCTGATGATGTTTAATATCGTTCCACATCTCACATCAGAGAACTCAACCTGCAGTCTAGTGTGGTAATGGACCTGGTTCTGCTGTTCCGTCTGTACTGCAGAACATCCAACCACGGTTGGTGTCCTTCACCCTGTTCTCTGATGATCAGGACCCCCACAGGACACATTGACATGAATAGGGACTGTGATGTCTGTAGTGAATGTATTGCATCCGCCTTAAATACATTAACCCTCACTCACGGTTTCTGATGCGAGTGAGGACACAGTGTTCGTGGACGAGCATGACGTTAGAATGTAGATCTGCTGTATCAAACACAAGGGGCCGCGACCGCAGAGGTGTGGGATTCTACTCGGCCGTGGTTCAGTGTGTGGGGTTCACCCCACCTTAATCCACCTTACCTAATCCGTCCAGACTTTGTTTGGCCTTCTGGCCAAAAATTTAAAATCTATAAGGAGTGTTAAAAGAGTGCTTAATGTTTTGGAGGTGGAACAGGGTGAAGTGCAGAGACACAGATGTGTGGTGCCCTCTGGTGGCAGTGGCAGTAATTGAAATGTTGTTCTGCTGTTCTTTTGTGAGTGACTCTGATGGATGTTTGATGTTCCGGTTCCTTTAATTTCCTTCTGAACATTATTAAAGTTAAAGCTTCCGTTACTGAGGGGCATTTAAGAACAACTTGTGAGTAATATCTACCAGTGTTTTATTTATATATACGGTATAACTGTAGTACCAACCTGTCTGATCGTAGTACCGATCAGCTCTGCGGGGTGTGGTGTTTTGGGTGCTTCATCCTCAGGGCTGTGTGAGGTCAGACTGCTCCTGTACTCCGTACTTTGACGTTTCTGCAGCAGAATTACTGATATGTGATTAATGAGGTTGTTCTGGATGAATCTTTATGATTTATATTAATTATTTGGTGGCGTTTGCACGACTGACTGTGTGTTTGATCAGGTTTTCTATTTTGTAATGTGACCAAGTTTAATGTTGAGGGGGGTTTATAGCCACTGTACTGATTTAATTATAGAACTCTGTTCTCCTGTTATGCTTTTATATGAAACTGTAGAAATGTACAGTCACTGCTGACTAAGTTCATTACCAGCTAAAATATGACGCAGCATTTCACACACACACACACACACACACACACACACACACACACACATCTCTGGAGTAATGATGCTGCTGTAATTGATAATCCCCGTGTGATGGGTCATTGTTGGATATAATTGTGAAGCTGGTCAGGGAGCCACAGGGATTGCTCTGCTGTAAATATGGCTCATTTCACATCCACAGCTTGAGGTGAGCATTAGGATGAGGGGCACGGGGGAGACGGCAGAGTCGTGAGTGGGCACCATGCCCGGCACCCACGGCTGAGCAAAAGACCAGAGTCATCAGAAAGCAGACATATTTACTATGAAGCCTCCAGGAGGAGGAGGAGGTGACGGATCACTTTGTTTATGACTGAGGGAGCAGACTGACTGCCATTCATGCTTTCATTTAGGGGATGTTCCTCACCTGCAGGTGGTAGATCACGATGTGCGTGAGGAGTACGCCCGGATCTCTGATGTGTTTAATTCCCACAGAATTTATTATTCCTGGAGAACCTGTTAAAGCTTAAACCCACTCCCACTAACAAGACTTCGGTGACTGAGCTCCATTCATCACCGTGATCTGTCGTTAAACTTTGCAGGCTGAGATTAGAATTCGGGCTCTCGGACTTTATGACCGAGGGGGGGGGGGGTGGTTACCTGTCAGATCTTTGAACATCATCCTCATCCATGTGCTACACGTTTCCTCACACATACAGATCTAAGGATTCTGTTTGTTTTCCTGTAGAACACTTTGGAGACCTGCAACATCTGCAGTAAACCCATCATGGAGCGCATCCTGCGGGCGACGGGAAAGGCCTACCACCCCCACTGCTTCACCTGTGTGGTGTGCCACCGGAGCCTGGATGGCGTCCCCTTCACTGTGGATGCCTCCAACCACATCCACTGCATCGAGGACTTTCACAAGTAAGGTTCATCCACCGTACACACACTAGAATACAGAGACATCCACCAATCAGGTGTATCCTCTGAGTCATGTGCTAAAAATGGGAGGGGTCATGGTGTTGACACAGAGCTCACAGATGAAAGGAATATACACAACTAGTTAAGGTTATAATTGGAGGGCACCCTGAGGGTAACCCCTTAGTGATCAGGGCATTGGGCTTTCAATCTGAAGGTTGGGGGTTCAAATCCCAGGTCCACTGACATTACCAATGTGGGTCCTTGAGCCTCATTGCTCCAGGGGGCGCTGTATCAATTATGCGTTTTGATCTTAACCAAGTTGGGAATCTGACCTGGTGTTGATTCTACAGGATCAGCAGCACTAACTACAAACATAACGACCCGAATGATCAAAGCTGCCGTTTTTGTAGCTGCTCGGTAAACGTCTGGCGCAGTGTAACTCCTTTTTAATCCACCGGGGGCGTTGCGTTCAATACAGAGTCGTTCAGATCAGATGAATTCATACCGCAGTCAGCGCCGGGGTGGATTTTTTACTTTTGTTAGTCCTCACGTCGACCTTAACTTACATCAGTCCTGATCATTTGTTAAATGTTGTGCCGACTGTAACCATGACGACTAGTTCCACAGCTCAGTCTTCATCTGATAGTCAGGGTTCTTCAGGGCGACAGAAAATTACACATAAGCCTCCGTTTCTGCAGCAACAGAACGACTGCAGAAACAAATTCAGCGACCTCTCGCACAGGAAGTTTACAACGATGTCAGAGATTGTTCTAAAGGCCCTTCAACTTTAACAGCAGCGAGGTCCATTAGAACGTCAGCAGAGATGGAGCTGATGGAGTTATTAAACTACAGGTCAGGTTTACTGAACACTGGAACTGAATCTGTGTTAAATACCCACAATCCCACTGAGAGAACACGTGACCAACTCTGCGTTCCGGTTCTACAAACAAAGCAGCTGGAACGTCACAATGTTAAAAACAGTCTGTTGGTACGACAATGGGAGAGGGTGGTACAACCAACTACCTTAGAGCCATGTGCTCTGTTGCTTTTATAGGACAGGAGCTTTATGTTTATTAGTAATGAGTCTGATTGATTTAAATATTTAGTTTTACTTTGATCTGTTGCCTAGCAACACTAAAACACACATCCCATGGGGTTTGAAGTGAAGAATTCATGGTGCTGACGCTGATCTTTAATTCCCCTGATCCGTTATTCATGTTCGGTCACCTCCACCAACCTGCACGCTGATGTAGTGAAGGACCAGGTCAGTTAGGTGGTAGATCTTAACCATATTTAAATGGACAGATTAGTGTTGCGCTGGTTCTGTGAGTGTATAATGAATCCCGGACTGTTTGGTTGGTTCTAAGGAGAACCTTCAGTAATCCAACATGTTCCTTAACAGAGATGGTTGAGGTGGATGTGAAGCAGAAGTGGGGCCTGCACATGATGAACTCCAACATCTGTGTTGAGGAAGCGAGAGGTTTCAAACAGAAGCTGTAAGCTGTGTAAACCGGGACAGGAAAGGCACTGTGTCGAGGAACGAGTGGCGTGCAGCCTCACCGCCGCGCTCTCGTACACGCCACTTCCTGTGAAACTGCAGGAGAAGTCGGAGCACCTGGCTGCACCAACACACCTGCTTCACATCCTCTCAGAACCTCGACCCACCTCTCTGTTCCGCCTGAGATTTCCACAGAACGTCTGTGATTTTCACCCCACAGCTCCTCTGTTCCTACATGGTGTTTTATAATAATCAGGTGGAGCACTGTGAGGAACTACATGACCCACTTAGAGTCTCATTTACATCAGTACTACAGAGTCTCTGAAAGTCTCTCAGCCAATAAGAAACCAGGAGCAGTGACATCACAGGGTTTTAGAGGTGCCTGCATCAATGACGTTGCACTACACTCATGTTCTGAAGGTTTCGTTTGACCTGGGATCCCCCAAGTTTCTTAGTGTTAACGTTTTGGTACAGTGATTGTACTTTTTAGACGGCCTCTTGCGGTTATAATCGTCATCTGCTGCAATTTCAGCTCTGTTAGTCGTCTTACATAAACACCTAAAGAGATGGATCAATAGATTCCAAATATATTCCCTGAAATATAATGATTGTCGGGGTGGCACGGTGGCTTTGTGGTTTAGTATGTTCTCCTCTCAGGATTCCCGGTTCGATTCCCCATCTGGGTGCAGTTTCCATGTTCTTCCCGTGTCCGTGTGGGTTTCCTCTGGGTTCTCCGGTTTCCGCCCACAGTACAAAAACATGGATCAAGTCAATTGAGTCCTCCAAATTGCCCCATATAGTGTGTGTGTGTGTGTGTGTGTGCGTGTCTGTCTGTCTGTGTGAGTGAGTGTGTTCCCAGCAATGGTTTCGCACCCTGTCCTGGGTGTATCTGCCCAGTGCCCGAAACGTTCTCCCCTGGATGGGCATGGGGAACCCCCCCGCGACCCTAATAGAGGATAAAGCAGAAGATAATGAATGAATGAAGAATGATTGTCGTTAGTTCTCTATTCAGTTGTGATTTATTTAATGTAATTTACAAAAAAATTTTATTTTGTTTGTAAAAGAGCAGCTTTAAAACGGGAATATCTGCCGAATGTGGAATCTCAAACTATATGTAAACAACCTGATATTCCTCAGAACTCCTCAGGTGGGTGAGCTCTGGTGTAGCGTGACCTCTGAGGCTGCGCTGCTGTGGATGGAGGTTTAAACTCTGCTCTCTGTGTGTCTGCAGGAAGTTTGCTCCTCGCTGCTCTGTGTGTAAGCAGGCCATAATGCCCGCCGTCGGACAGGAGGAGACCGTGCGCATCGTGGCCCTGGACAGGGATTTCCATGTGCAATGTTATCGCTGTGAGGTGTGTGTGAGACCATGCTCAGCGTGTAACTGTTGAATACTTTAGTGTCCTGTTGACCTTGTGTGTGTGTGTGTGTGTGTGTGTGTGTGTGTGCAGGACTGTGGCAGTCTGCTGTCTGAGGGAGATAATCAGGGCTGTTACCCTCTGGATAATCATGTTCTTTGCAAGAACTGCAACACGGGCCGCATCCAGGCTCTTACTGCCAAGGCCACCACCGACCTCTGAGTCTTTTATGCAAATCTACATAATATATAAAACATGATAATGCATTTATAATTATGTACTAACGTGGTATAAACCATGCACGTGCTATTATACACACCGGGATCTATAAATACTCCGGTTTGTGTCACTTATTTACTGTAAGCCCACAAATCACTGTGTTAAAGCAGGTTACAGTCAGTCCCTCTACTGTGACCTTTATATCCTCACATCCTCAACCTCATGTAATCACTGCAACCAGCTCAGACCTTCACCTGAGACAGACACCAGAATAACGTTCTGAGGGCAGTCGTTGAGCCGACTGAATATAAATACTGCACTCGCACCAGAAACCTGTGAGGTCACTGCAGCGGGAGGAGAGTGAGACAGCAGTGTGATGTCATTAACATCATGTACTGAGAACGTTTACTAAACCACAGAATGAAACATGATGTGAATGACGTCTAGTACAATCTAATTTAATAATATTGATGATAGAAAGTCAATTCCACTAACCGTGATGTTTAACAGGAACATCCTCTCATCTGTTACTGCAGCTTCCAATCAGACATCATGATTAGATTCAGAGTGCTGTATTAATAAACAGAGGGGAGATTTGCTGTGAGACAGTTCCTCAGTCATGATGTTGACGAGCTTCTGGACTCACCTGATCAGTTTAGGATCCACTCTCCAACCTCAGTGTCATCACCTGAGGATCAAATAATGATAACAGCTTTATTTACACTTCAGTGAGCACAATAACTGCCCTTTAACTCCATCATCAGTGATTAACACACACATCTCTTATTTCTTCCACCATTCATTTCAAAACGTCAGCAGCACCATTCTCCACCTGAATTGGATGGAGATTTGGTTACGACACTGAGGGTTTCTTTAACGTTTCTTTTAATATTCATCTAAGGTACGGTGATTATCAAACAGAATAAACGACTTATATAAGTGTAACCCTCCTGCAGTAGTGCAGTTTAATAGAAAGAACAGATATGCAGTCAGCAGTATTGATTATGATGGATGTCCTGGTTTAGTGCTTTATGTAGAACCGGAGGAGAGGAGCACTGATGGGATAGGTGTTAAAACTGTTAACCTGATAAAGAAACCCATTAACATTTCCAGAACAGGATTAAAGGTTCTCTCTGTGTTTCCACTCGAACGGTTCTGTTAGGAAATCTGTTCAGACATCAGAGTATAAAAAACTACGAGGAACTAAAGCTGAACAGGAACCTTTCCTTCACCCTCCCTCTGGTGTTCCACAGATTCTATGCATTGTATTATACACACACAGTTTAACACCTTTAACCCAAAGACATTCAGGTTACTGACCTTATCCCCCTCTGTATAAGAAGCATGCACTTAAACTCCTTTAAACATTCCATTACGAGGTTCTCTAATAACACTGGAACCAGTCTTTAGTCCGAATCATCAAACCTGAGAACAGTACTGAACCTCTGTCCATTTGTACCAACAATGACGTCACAGCAGGCAGTTGTCCATCTAGATTCTTCTACATTCCTGTATCCTCTCCATTAAAGGAACATGCTACATCACAAAGTTCCAGATTAGTTAGTGATTTTAGATAATGTGGCGTGAATCTGATGAAATAACTACGACTCTACTGCAGCACCTCCACATCACAGTATATAAGAACAATGGAACTCCGACTGCTTTGAGTTTCAGCTTCACCTGAAATTCACCTTTATTATTTTGTTGGATTCCAGGAGTTTAATATAAGCAGTGTTTACAATCTGACTCTGTGTGTATATGGTTGGATTATATAAGTTATAAAGACTAGCACTGTGAATGAGCGTTTACACCGCTGCTGCTGCACCCGGTTCCTTACCACGCTGCCTTAAATAGTGCCTTTAATAGAACATTACGATCAGGATCACTGCTTCATTTAAAACTCAGATAGAGCATGAGGAACACCGACGCTCCCATGACAATCAGAACAGACGTGCAGTGTTTAAATGTTAGTGTTAATGTGAGATCATTCCAACCAAATGTAGATTGAATGGCAGTATGATTTAATAAACCTGTCAGAATAGCAACCTTCGTTCTGGTTTTATACAATAATAATAATAATAATAATAATCTGCAGTTTCTTCTTCAATACTTGCATTGACACTTTATAATAATTGGAATGCCGACTTTTGTACCCTTTAGTAGAATCTGAATGCAGCTGTTATGCTACATCAGGTCCATCAGATCATGTGGGTTCTGTAGTAAACAGTTCTGGTTATTTTTAGTTACCTGGTGCTTTTCTGATATTAGATCTGCTTTCATGCTTTTATTTTGTAAACGTTGTGCTTTCTCATCACATGTTATTAGGAGTAAATGTAAAGTGACAGGTTTGATTCAGAACTGTATAAATTATTCCATCAAAGCTTATTCCATCAGACATTAAAGTATTAGGACACACACTCACTCACACTTACTGAATTCAGGTGGTTCATTCAGTTCCATTAGTACCGATGTAGAAAATCAGGCACCTACTCATATTTTGGACAAATGTAAGCTTCTAATTTTGTGGGAATAGTTTGGGGAAGGCCGCTTTATATACCACCATGACTGTGTCCCAGTCCACATATCACAATTGGCCGAGTTTGGTGTCAAAACATATGGCAGACCCACACAGTCCTGATCTCAACAGCATCCAACACATTTGAGGTGAACTAGAACTGAGATTATAAGATTATTCATCGAATGTTTCCTAGAGTCACATTCCAAAATCTCGTAGATTTATTTTTGAGAGTGGAAGCTGTTCTATCTACACACACAGAGACCAACATAGAACAAGATGTCATGCCGCCCCAATTCTTTTGTCTCTACAGTGTTTCAGGGGTCCTGATACACTGTTACTGTTCAACTACATCAAAGGGATCACACAGACAACTTCATACTCACTCAGCGAATCAGCATCAAGTAAATTAAGCACCACAGATCAGATCAAAAGTAATGTACAGGTTAATAGGTTTGGGCTGCCATATGAACAGTGAAGGTACACTGTGAACACTGGGTCAACACTGATTTAACATTCGGGTTTTCAGAGCAGTGTGAAATGAATGAATATGGAATGAAAGTTTCTGAATGATGTTCACACAGTTAATAATAATAATAATAATAATGATAACAATAATAATAATGTGCTTTCATCTCCCATAATCTGTATTATTTCCTTTAACTTTAATAAACCTGTCAAATCAATCTGCATTGTTCTGATTATTATTTTAGTTTTATTTTATTTTTTTATCAATCCGACGTTCACTGTTACTGTAAAGTCTGACTTCATAAAGCCACATCAGACACAACAATGCTGCTGGAGGTTTAAACTCCACTAATACCAGCACACCACACACCTGCACCACCATGTCAGTGTGACTGCAGCACAGAGAGTCATCCACCAGCTTAATAACACCTGCTCTGCGGGGGTCCTGATCATCAGAGAACAGATGGACTACAGAATGGAACTGTACAACTAAAGTAGTTGTAAAAGGAGTCCTCATACTTTTGGTCATATAGATTTAACTATAAGCTGTATCGATTAGTTTTCCATGTGATCATATTGGATGTAGTATGCAGCGACAGTCCTGATGTTCGGACCTATCCCTGCACCAGTTTCCTGAGCTCCACTCTGCTGTAAGTACATGTATTATTTTACACACCCGCCGTTTATCAACTTTCTGTTAACCGTGTTTTAAATCTTAACTTTCAGACCTGGATCCACCCCGAGGACACCGCTACTCCATCAGCCCTCTCCACTAACTAATAACAGAGAGGGAGAGAGAGTGGGAGGAGGTGGAGCAGGTTAGCTCAATTTACTCCACTCACACTTCCAACACCATGTCCTCAGAATATCATTCACTGCCTCCACCTTTAACAGAAGCACCACCACTGCAACCAGCACCTTCTGCTCCACCTTAATGTCCTGTCTATACCAGGTACCCCACAACTCGATCCCTGCATCACAGAGGTGCTTCAAACACAGTGCACCATTCATCCATCCACTCATCATGGTGTAAATCTGGCCTTTCCTCTCCACCTCCTCCAGGGATGTCTCTGCTCCAAAGTCCTTCTACCTGCAGTCCAAGGTAAACTGCATCACACACACATACACATACTGTTCAGCACATCCATCACGTTACTCAGTCCACCACCTCCACTCAACACCACTCTGCATATCAGCTGCTTTTTAATCTAGGTATTAAATCTGATCAGCAATTGATAATAATTAATAATGCTGCAGTTTAGGTTGTTCCTCCGTCACTTCTGTTGTTTGTTCTGTTTCTGATGAAAGCAAATAATCAAATATGACTGAATGTAAACGGACTACTATTATTTTACTGGCTTTGTTTTTTAAACAAATGTGAAAGTTCCAAACTGATGGAATTAAAGATAATGGTATTAAATTTGGTGAATGAGAGACGATTCCCTGGTGTGATGATGATGAAGAGAGTTTACAGGCTCTGAGCCCCGCTGTGCCAGACCCACAGACTCGGGTTCACGCCGTGACCTCGGCCGACCTCGCGTCAGTCTGACGGTGTATTTTCTGTTTATATATTTTCACTTCAGCATTTTATCTGCGCACTCAGGCATTCTGATGGAATCTGCCTGATGGGGTTCTTAAAATAATTTAAGGAGCTCCATGAGGGACCTTTCTCCCGCTCCCCTCGAGGCCCTTGATTTAATCCTTTCAATTTGTCATGTTCGCCGGCGCTCCAGGATCCGGCTGTAAGTCACCGGCTACTTTATTACTCGCTTCAGATTGGAGCAGTAATCCGAAACGCAGAGCCGAGCGAGGCGACGGCAGAGGGGCGACACGGGCGCCGTTATCTGAAGCGACGTCTATATCTGGTTTGGATAAATAAATGGCCGTGACCGTTCCCGCAGCGCCGTGTTCCCGGCTTTCTTCACGTCTTAAATCACGGGATAAGCAATCAGTGTCTTAGACGCCAAAATAAGAAATAAAAAAGAAATAAAATGGTTAAACGCTGAATTGCAGCCTTTCCCTTCGCGTCACATACTCCATCACCGATGAATCTAAACCTACGATGATGTTTAACAGCAGAACGTTTATTAATGATGGTGTAAAGATCAGAAATAAAGGTTAGAGTTCATTTATCGAGGTCAGGTATTTATTAAATATCATCTTGTTACACACTGAAGGCAGAAATCTAAATCAGACACCAGATATACCAACTGAAAAGCACGGTGGAGGCGGAATCCAGACTCAGAAAAGGAGCTCACAGTGAGAGAACAAACACTGATATTTTAAATATGAGGTTTTGTTATTGTTATTATTATTATTATTATTATTATTATTATTAAATTTGGACGGCACGGTGGCTTAGTGGTTTAGCACGTTCGCCTCTCAGCGCTAGGGATTCCCGGTTCGAATCCCCATCTAGGTGGAGTTTCCATGTCCTCCCTGTGTCTGCGTGGGTTTCCTCGGGATTCTCCGGTTTCCTCCCACAGTCCAAAAACATGGATCAAGTAAAATTGAATTCTCCAAATTGCCCCATATAGAGTGTGTGTGTGAGTGAGTGTGTGCCCAGCGATGGATTGGCGCCCTGTCCTGGGTGTATCTGCCCAGCGCCTGAGATGTTTTCCCCTGGATGGGCATGGGGAACCCCACCGCGACCCTAATAGAGGATAAAGCGGGAGATAATGAAAGAATGAATTATTAAATATATAATGATATGACAGCGGCGCAGTGGCTTAGAGTTTAGCATGTTCTCCTCTCAGTGCTGGAGATCTAGGTTATATAATAATGTGTGTGTGTGTGAGTGAGTGTGTGCCCAGTGATAGATTGGCATCCTGTTCTGGGTGTATCTGCCCAGTGCCTGGAATGTTCTCCCCTGGATGGTCATGGGGCATGACGGGACCGACAGGTTAAGGATGTAAGAGATGCTCCTGTATCTCTGCATGCTGTATGTACGGTAAGCAGTGTGTGTGTGTGTGTGTGTGTGTGTGTGTGTGTGTGTGTTAATCCTCTATTTACAAACACTCTGATGACTGGAATCCCTCTGGCTAACCCGATGTGGCCTACATAGGACGTGTGTGTAGACGAGTGTCAGTGGCTCCTGCGGGGGTGGGAGATGACATCACCAAGAGGCCGCCGCTGCGCCGCTGATGTGGATTTTGAAGGCTGAATTATTAATTATATTGAGGAACTGAGGAAGCAGACGACTTTAGCAAACATCACTTGTGCATAATCGTTTACATCCTGCATCCCCAGATTTACTTGGCGTTGAAAGCGGGGTCAGCGCCGACGCATCAGCAGACGGTCGTCCGCTCCTCCGGCGAGGGCACGGAGCCTCCCACGTGACAGCTGGTAGGAATGTTTTTAAAATATCAGCGTTTGTTAATAGCTGTAATGATGGAGGCACCACATGCTGGAACTCCAACACAAACAACACCGAGGTTCGGTTCAAAGGACATCCTGCAATTTAATAACACACGTTTCATCATTTCATCAGCCAGACAGCCGTCTGTTCTTGTTTGTTAGTCATAGTGCATACGTACTCATTAAACACTCTTATCAATGTCACTCTTTTACATCGACCGTCTTAAATCATATAGCTACACTCATACTTTACTATACACTGCACTAATCCAAACTAAACATGTTGTAGCCCGTCTACCTAAAGGTTTATCGTGTACATTCTAAGCTGCCGTTCTGCTTGATGCCCAAGACAGGGTCCCGGAAAAACCTGCTTAGTCCTTAAAAACATTCATTCATTTATTTTATACCTTCCGCTTAATCCTCTAGTGAGGTTATGGTGAGAGGAGATGGGGTTTGTTCCCCATGCCCATACAGGGGAGAACATTTCGGGCGCTGGGCAGATACACCCAGAACAGAATGCCAATCTATCGCTGGCCACACGCTTACTCACACACACACACACTAGGGGCAATTTAGAGTGCTCAATTAACCTTGAATCCATGTTTTAGGACTGTGGGAGGAAATTGGAAAACCCGGAGGAAACCCACTTGGACACAGGGAGGACATGCAAACTCCACCCAGATTGGAATTCGAACCTGGAATCCCCAGCACTGAGAGGAGAACATGCCAAACACTAAGCCACCATACCGTGCTGCCTCCTTAAAAACAGCCCTTTTCAAAAGTGTGTAGGAAAACAGGTTCTCCTGCAGGGTTGGTTCACCTTTAATGTGCGCTGCGTTGTTTTTATAAAAAGGTCAGCGTTGTGACCGCAGGCCGAGCCGCAGCCTGAGGGATGATATTTCCTCGCAGCCGCAGACTGAAAGGCATAATTTCCCCTTCGCTGTTGGTTTTCATTTTCCTCTCAGTGACTCGAGCCTCGGCAAACACAGCAATTAGCCCCGCGCAGCTAGCAGGCAGTTCATTAGTCTGTTTAGAAAACAAAATGATGAGATTATGCCGAGTAATTAAGCCCCCAGTTGTGCCACGGAAGTCAGTGTATCTTTGGCCTACAAGCGTGTTGCTCCCAGTTGATGATGTGCGGTGTTGTGGCCGCACGGCTCCGGTGAAGGGTCACGGGGTTGAACTCTGTGGGCCGTGTTTTGAATGATGCTGAACATTTGTGGGCGGGGTTCATCTCGGTATCGACCGCAAAAAAGAAAAAAAACGTCTAAAATCTATTAATTCTATTTTGACGTGATTTATGCAGGTTAACGATCATAAACTTTGTCATGTTGACTGAGGGCTGGCAGCGCGCTGGTACAGAGAGGTGGTGGATGAGAACAGTGAGAACACTAACAACCAGAGTAATGCTTATTACGGAAAATCATTTTTAAATTCTATAATGTAAAATGGGCAGCACGGTGGCTTAGTGGTTTGGCACGTTCGCCTCTCAGCGCTAGGGATTCCCGGTTCGAATCCCCATCTGGGTGGAGTTTCCATGTTTCTTCCCGTGTCTGCGTGGGTTTCCTCCGGGTTCTCCGGTTTCCTCCCACAGTCCAAAAACATGGATCAAGTTAATTGAATTCTCAAAAGATTGCCCCCTATAGAGTGTGTCTGTGTGAGTGTGTGTGTGCCCAGCGATGGATTGGCGCCCTGTCCTGAGTGTATCTGCCCAGCGCCCGAGATGTTCTCCCCTGGATGGGCATGGGGAACCCCACCGCGACCCTAATAGAGGATAAGCGGGGGATAATGAATGAATGAATAATGTAAAATGACAGAACACGTTCTGGTCTCAGTTCGAGACGTTACTGACTGCTGCTGCTGGTTATAAAAACTATATATAAACTACAATATATAGAGGGTGACACGGTGGCTTAGTGGTTAGCATGTTCTCCTCTCAGCGCTGAGGATTCCAGGTTCGAATCCCAATTTGGCTGGAGTTTCTATGTTCTCCCATTGTCCATTTGAGTTTCCTCTGGGTTCTCTGGTTTCCCACAGTCCGAAAACATAGATTCAAGGAGAATTAAATTGCCACATATAGTGTCTGTGTGAGTGAGTGTGTGCCCAGTGATAGATTGGCATCCTCTCCTGGGTGTATCTGCCCAGCACCCGAAACCTTCTCCCCTGGATGGGCATGGAGAACCCCCCCAATTATCCCCCCAATTCTGATTAAGATGAAGATAATGAATGGATGAATAAAACATATAGCAAAGACAAAAACAATTCAGTTCCACGATGAACCTGAACTCCTTTAGATAGTCAAAAAGTTAAGAACAGTCAGTGGGGGGAGGCTGGATGCCACTCCTACAAAACACTCAAAGAACATGACAATCCTCCAGTTGCACCTGTAAGTAGAGTGTTCTTTAAATGAGACAGACAGTGGGCAAAGGAGACGTATGAAGTGTGTTAAAGCTTTTTTCCACCAGCTACAAGCTTCAGATATCTTTTTAGTTTTGTCCTGACTCCTATTGACCCATTTCACAGCAGTAGGAGGTAAAGCTTAGAGTATCATTCACTATTTAACCTTCAGTCGAGTTTATAGAATGTGCAGCTCGTTATCGGTGATAGTGAGACAGATTCCCTCTCAAGGCTCCTGTCGAGCTCTGAACCTGAGCTTTATATACTGACCTTTAGTCATTGCTTTGATGTAATTACCTTTAAATTATTACAAAGACATGCATTAACCCCTTAACCTGATCTTATTTCTGCCATATAAACATACGAGTGCGAGACAGAAACTCAGGTCAGGCTCTGCAGCAAAACAACTGACTGGGACGTCTCATCTTCAATCCCCTACTAAATCGGGGAGGGTTCCCACATGCCCATCCAGGGGGAGCTGTTCCCTTATGGCCATCCAGGGCGCTGGGCAGATATACCCAGGACAGGGCACCAATCCATTGCTGGGCACACAGAGTGTGACTATATAGGGGCAATTCAGAGCAGCTAATTCACCTTGAATCCATGTTTTTGAACTATGGAAGGAAACCCATGCTGAGTACATGGAAACTCCACCTGAATCCCCAGTGCTGAGAGGCGGCTGTGCTGACCACTATGCCCCCATTCTGCTGATTTGGGAAATTTGTTTTCTGTTTCAAATTCATTCATTCATTCATTATCTTCCGCTTTATCCTACATTAGGGTTCTGGGGGATGAGGGGGGGGGGAGAATGCCCATCCAGGGGAGACCGTTTCGGTTGCTGGGCAGATGACATCCAGGACAGGGGGGCAATCTATCGCTGGGCACACACTCACTCACACACACACACTCTATATGGGGCAATTTGGAGAACTCAATTGACTTGATCCATGTTTTTGGACTGTGGGAGGAAACCGGAGAAACTGGAGGAAACCCACACAGACACGGGGAGAACATGGAAACTCCACCCAGATGGGGATTTGAACCGTAAATCCCTAGTGCTGAGAGGAGAACATGCTAAACCACTAAGCCACCGTGCCGCCCTGTTTTAAATAATTTTTACATATATTTAGATAAACTCCGTGTTCAGAAGGTGATTGCGTCATCACGTCCTAAAAGAACTGTTAGAATAACAGATCAAAGACCTAAAAAAGGACCCGACGCTTTGATTCTTCATATGTACCTCCAGGGGCAGCACAGTGGCTTAGTGGTTTAGCATGTTCTCCTCTCAGCGCTAGGGATTCCCAGTTCGAATCCCAATCTGAGTGGAGTTTCCATTTTCTCCCCGTTTCCGCGTGGGTTTCCTCCGGGTTCTCCGGTTTCCTCCCACAGTCCAAAAACTTGGATCAAATCAAACTCGAAACGATTCTTCCTATTTTTGCCTGTAAGTAAAGGTTTTTTTCTGGCCACTCTTCCATAAAGCTCAGCTCTATGGAGTGTATGGCTTATTGTGGTCATATGGACAGATACTCCAGACTCTGCTTGGGAACTCTGCAGCTCCTTCAGGGTTACCTTTGGTCTCTGTGCTGCCTCTCTGATTAATGCCCTCCTTGACCGGGCTGAGAGTTTTGGTGGGCGGCCCTCTCTTGGCAGGTTTGTTGTGGTACCATGTTCTTTCCATTTGATGATGATGGATTTGATGGTGCTCCGGGGGATCATCAGAGATTTGGATGTTTTTTCATAACCCAACCCTCACTTATACTTCTCTACAACTTTATCCCTGACTTGCTTGGAGAGCTGCTTGGTCTTCATGGTGTTGTTTGATTAGCTTAATGGTGTTGCAGCCTCTGGGGCCTTTCAGAAAAGGTATGTATATACTGACAGATCATGTGACACTTAGATTGCACACAGGTGGCCTTCATTTCACTAAGCATGTGACTTCTGAAGGTAGTTGGTTGCACCAGAACTTTTTTTAGGGGCTTCATAACAAAAGGGGTGAATACATATGCACATGCCAATTATCAGTTTTTTATTTTCATTCATTCATTCATTATCTCCTGCTTATCCTCTATTAGGGTCGCGGTGGGGTTCCCCATGCCCATCCAGGGAAGAACGTCTCGGGCGCTGGGCAGATAGACCCAGGACAGGGCGCCAATCCATTGCTGGGCACACACTCACTCACACAGACACACTCTATAGGGGGCAATTTTAAGAATTCAATTAACTTGATCCATGTTTTTGGACTGTGGGAGGAAACAGGAGAATCCGGAGGAAACCCACGCAGACACGGGGAGAACATGGAAACTCCACCCAGATGGGGATTCGATCCGGCAATCCCTAGAGCTGAGAGGCGAACGTGCTAACCACTAAGCCACCATGCCGCCTTTTATTTCTTACATTCTTTATATACATATATTTCTTTCTCATTTCACTTCTAAAAACGTAGACTATTCTGTGCAGATGCATCACATTCAATTCAGATAAAAAAAATATATACATACAGGTTGTAATGTAGTTAAATAGGGAAAAATCCAAGGGGGTGAATACTTTTGCAAGGCCCTGTAACTGCCCGAAACGTTCTCCCCTGGATGGGCATTGGGATCCCCCACCACGACCCTAATAAAGAATAAAGCCAAAGATAATGGATGGATGGATGTACCTCCAGAACGGCCTTTAGTCCCTGTCCAGTCCTGCATGACCATCCTGAGAGGCCACACCCCCCGAGTGATAATAATAATAACAGAGTGAATTACTCAGCTCACTTTGCTATCGCTCAGCACGTCCTCGTTCCCTCTCCCTGTGCCGGAGAGCGTGGTACATGTTCCGCTGCACTGTTGTTTTGATGAATGACTCAGAACCCCGGAGCACATGTGCATCCTCAGTATGCATGTGAGCCTTCACTCACATTAGCTATTTCCTGCTGCTCGTCTCTTCCAGCTATTAATCCATTATGAACTCCGCTCGTGGCCCTCATAAACGCCCGCAGCCCGATTCGCCTCTAATTCTGGCAGGTTGCGCCACTTGATGCCAGCATCCTATCAAAGCGGTGGCTCCTGGTTTTATGGCTCTGTTTTATAGCTCTATAACTTTATGGCCTTTTCTCGATACTGGAAACATGGTCGCAAAGCCAGGAGCCAACCTTTTACTGGAAAGGGTTTTTAGCTGATTTTATTTAACCCCGCTTTAGAATCCAGAGTATCATTAATGAAATTAAGACAATAAATCACGCGCCCTCTGTTTACATCTGCAAACGAATGCAGATACCTCGGAGAAGAAAAAGCAATTATATAGAATTGAAGTGTTCTGACTGGAACTGAACGGTAGATCATACCGTATGCAAATAAGTTTATGATGACCAAAAACGTAGGAAGGAATCGTGTTCTTAGTTCGTAGCTTTATTCAAATAGTATAGGAATTACTGATGTTCTGGTCATTAAGATGATCATCTCTAGATGTATGCTGTAGGTCTCTGCTCTCTTTAGGAACGTATTACACCTGTACGTTCTACTGTGGACCCATGTGCTTTGAAACTCTTATTCAGAGAGATGTAGACTCAGGTCAGACATGCACTGTGTAAAGGTTAAAAACACTTTCATATGCAAATTAGTAGGGCTGCAACTAACGATTATTTTGATAATCAATTAATCGGTCGATTATTTTTTCGATTAATCGATGAATCGGATAAATAAATAAAATTTAAATGTCTTTGCATTTACATTTAATCATTTAGCAGATGCTTTTATCCAACGATGGATGTTTTTCACTGAAATTATTCTATAGTATAGTATTATATTTAGTCATTTTATTCAAAATGTTTAAGTTAATATTTCCTGTAATGAATGAAAGGCACAATGAAAAAAATAATGTATCGTCTAAACATCCCTCACTTAACAACAAAAGTCAACTCCAAATAACACATAATACTCAGTTGCCCTCAGTAATGAACCAAATACTGTCTGTTCTGTAGCCTATTGGAAAAAATGAATTAACAAATGAACTAATTAACAATTAGCCATTGAAAAAAATTAATTAACAAATGAAAAAATGAGTTTCAGAATCAGCCCTGAACACACTGCTGTGGGTTTAGATCAGACACAAAGACATGTTTTCAGAAAAACACCTGATCCCCACCGTGATGCAGGCTGAAGCGATTCAACTGGTTTATCTCCAAAGGCCCTGAGCAACATGTTTACAAGACTTCTAACGTATCATGGACCACGTATTCGATCACAACACCACAACCAAATCTCAAAATGTGTTACTGAACAAAGCGTTAGGGTTTTACTGATCTAACAGGAAAGTGTGAAGCTCGGCGTTCAGAGTGATTCAGTATAAAGAAATGATCACAGATCTCCTACCTCCTCAGGCTCGGATTCGGGTCCATTATTGGACCTGGAAGGGACCTGTCCTGCACGGCTAGAGGCAAAGCCACACCTCCTGGTTCTGACATCACACCTCCTAATCACACAACAGGTTTTGATGAATTTATATTACAAACTAGGACCAAACCTACAGGCTGAATAAATGTAAATGATTTGTATAGTGTCATAAAGTTCACACAAAACACACAGGATATTACTATTGTTCTTAAAGGAAACTTCATATTATAATTATTTATTTACATATTTATACATGCTGAAATGTCTGAACAATTCTACACCATGAGCTCCTTTACATTTAACTTTCCCTTTGACCCAATGCTGGACAGATGTGTACAGATGTGTACAGGTGTGTATGGATATGTACAGATGTGTTTGGAGGTTTTATGGACTTGTGCAGCTGTGTACAGACGTGTACAGATGTTTACAAACTTGTACAGGGTTTTCTGATGTTTATGGATTTGTACAGACGTTTACAGACTTGTACAGATTTTTCTGATGTTTATGGACTTGTACAGATGTGTACAGACTTGTACAGATGTGTATGGATATGTACAGATGTGTACAGACTTGTACAGATGTTTCCAGAGGTTTTAAGGACGTTTACAGCTGTGTACAGACGTGTACAGATGTTTACAAACTTGTACAGATGTTTCTGATGTTTATGGAATTGTATCGATGTTTACAGACTTGTACAGATGGTTATAGATGTGTACAGGCTTGTACAGATGTGTATGGACTTGTACAAATGTTCCCGAATGTTTAATGGACTTGTACAGATGTGTATGGATATGTATAGATGTTTCTGGAGGTTTTATGGACTTGTACAGCTGTGTACAGACGTGTACAGATGTTTACAAACTTGTACAGGTGTTTCTGATGTTTATGGATTTGTACAGACGTTTACAGACTTGTACAGATTTTTCTGATGTTAATGGACTTGTACAGATGTGTACAGACTTGTGAAGATGTGTATGGATATGTACAGATGTGTACAGACTTGTACAGATGTTTCCAGAGGTTTTATGGACGTGTACAGCTGTGTACAGACGTGTACAGATGTTTACAAACTTGTACAGATGTTTCTGATGTTTATGGAATTGTACAGATGTTTACAGACTTGTACAGATGTGTACAGACTTGTGAAGATGTGTATGGATATGTACAGATGTGTACAGACTTGTACAGATGTTTCCAAAGGTTTTATGGACGTGTACAGCTGTGTACAGACGTGTACAGATGTTTACAAACTTGTACAGATGTTTCTGATGTTTATGGAATTGTACAGATGTTTACAGACTTGTACAGATGTGTATGGATGTGTACAGGCTTGTACAGATGTGTATGGACTTGTACAGATGTGTATGGATGTGTACAGGCTTGTACAGATGTGTATGGACTTGTACAGATGTGTATGGACTTGTACAGATGTACACCAAATGGTTATTCGGTGTGGTATTTAGTGGTTTAATATACAAGTGAACAAGTGGCATTGTTAACCGTTAGACAAACAAGAAAGCCACGAACCCTAAAGAGTGCACTAGAGATTAGTGTGAGATTTGAAGCCTCAGCTTTTTGCTTGTCCCCTGTATTTTCTGTATTATTGACAATAACTTTGAAAGCGTCGCTATTTAAAGCAGTTTAAATGCCATAAACTGTGTAATTATTCGATCAATAATTGGAAAACAACCGTCTGAGGAAAACGCCTCAGAAATGTGCCTTCAGTTTGGCACCGCGTTTAAACGTTGAAAGCATAAATACAGTGTCTTTAACATTCTAACAACAAAGATAATGTTATTAACAGTAATTAAACAAGTGTAATTAAGTAATTAACCGTCTCGCTCTCTCTGACGGTCCGACTTACGTGCTCCGTTAAACACAGCGCCTCACTGAGAGAGGACCCATCACGTGACCATACAGGGGCTCCACGTTGGGTGGGAATGGAAGAGCTGTCAATCATTCTTAACAACGTTTTCGTGTCTTCTCATTGGCTGAGACGGGCAGCAGGTCCCCTGTACCTGGTGCAGGTAACTCCTGGCTCCTGGATCTGATAATAAACTAATAATAAACTATTCTGAGCCACAGGAGCAGCACTGGTGATAAAAAGATCACTCTGCTTTCTTTAAAGCAGCACACTTTTAAAATAATACCTGCTTATGTTTGTGAAACGTTGCTTTGTCAGAGGATTTGTGTCTGTAGCTGTCAGTTCTAAGCCATGTTCGACGGCCTCCTCTTTTATATGCATTACAAGCCAGAAGCTCAGATCCTCCTAAATCCACTGACTTTACTTGCCTCCACTCCTGGGACCATCTGCTCTCACATAAGAATAACCTAATGGAGTTCTCATGAGTTGTTCGATCTCTTACTCCACAACCCTTTAAAATGAGGGATTCGATGGTCTGTGTTTGTGTGAAACTGTAAAAAAAAAAAAAAAAAAAAAAAAAAAAATCAGAGCAGAACGATGGCACATGGTGTGGTTTTAACTAATCTGAGTGGCACTGCGTGAAGAAAAGCTGATGTTTTGCAAACGTTTCCTTAAGGACACTCATCATTCCTTTTAGTTTTAATCTAATATCTGCTTTAACTGATCAGTATTTTGGGTTGTGACGTGATGGAACTGTACACATCCATATGAAGGTTAATAAAAAAGTTTAGGAATCATCTGAAATGTCCTGAAACTGGAATAATCAGATATATTACAGCTGGATCTCTACAGAAATTTCATCAGCTTTGGGACCCATTTCTGGTTTATGTTAAAATTGTATCTCCTCTTGCAAATCCTCTTGATTTCCCTTAGTGACTTTAAAGAATATACATATCTAATTTTTATATTTACAGGCCTTAGTAACAGATTTTTGTAATTGTAATGTAATTAGATCTCAAGATTTCTCATGTATTTATTTTGTTTCTACTTTTTTTTCTTTTCTTTCTTCAACCTCTTTTTTTTTAAATGTTCCTTTTTATTTCTTTTACTTATGATGTTATATGGGTTTTTTCTTAATAAAACTTTAATTATCAGATTGTTTGAAAAAGGACTCCTTTGAAATGTGGGGAGTACGGAAAATCAGAGGTGGGGGGGGGGGGTCAGTGCAATGTACAGTATCTGTATAAAGGCCAGATTGGGTTATTAATTGACCTCTTATACAAAGTCATTAATTGAGCATATAAATATTTAACCATGTGGAATAAAACCCCTGAATAATTAACTGACATTTCAGAAGCTGAATTATTGCATCACTCACTCGCACACTTACGATTTCGCTGGATCATGTTGAAAATCTCTGCAATATTCATGTTTCCACAATCTGCAGTTAACTTGAGCTTACTGATGTAAATTCATGACTGTTGTGTGTGTGTGTGTGTGTGTGTGTGTGTGTGTGTGTGTGTGCAAACATTCAGCATGGTTTTGTGATCTTCTCATTCTGTCCTTGTGCAGTTTGGTACCAACCCTTCATCTGAACCGGTCTCACACTCTACCTGTTGTTTCACGAAGTTCAGTTCTTCGAGACGCTCTCAACGTCTAGTGTAAAAGATGGAGGCACCTCACAGACTTGGTTTGGCCACGTCGCTCTGATGTGCAGCAGATGTGTGTATTTATTGATAATGCACAGCTCTAACCTGATAAAAAATTAATGTCATGTATAATTCAGGCCTTTCTTGTAAGAAGCCTTTTTTTCCTAAACACCCAAAACCCCAGCTATATATTTGTTGAGGAGCGATGTACCCACGCGGCCAGCCAAGTTTTACAGTTGAGAGAAATACACATTTTCCTTTGAAAATCCCTAGACTGAAGATTATTTGATCATGCATAATAAGTCCGGCCACAAATGGTATTAAAGCTTAAAATGCATATCCTTTGGATAGAGAACAAAGAGAGTCAAAACACTGGTTTGATAAATTATTCACATTAAACTTGTCGAACTCTCCTCCTAGCCCTGTGTTTGAAAATGTGCTGCTCCTAGATGTTTCATGCTCTTCTTCTTTCTGCCTGAATATCTAACAAAACCTGTTCACCAGCCCGGCGCTTATTATTCAGCAGTGAAGGCCAGAAGGCCCCTGCACCACCTTAATTACGCTTACTTCTCCTTTAGAGTAGGTTGTTTTTACTCTTTATTTTACCTTAGTTTCTCCTTTTAGCCGAACTTGACATCAGTTCTCCATGCGCCTCTACACCTGCGTCCGTGAAACATTCCTAAAATCGGGAGCCCGGTTATGTTAATGAAGGGACCGGGTCATAATTAGCGGGTTCGAACGGGTCCATTACTTTAGAAATATGATCTGAAAAATTGTAGCAGGGTGTGGATGAATGTCTGACCCCCCCCCGCCCCCCCCCAGCAGTGACCTGAACAAAGAGCTTGATAATTAAATTCAGGTAAAGTTTCAGAGAGCCTCCTCTTACAGTTTGATTGTATCCATCATGTCTTTGATGATCAGAGCCGTCGTCCTCTCTCTCCGAGCCGTGGTGGCCTGCAGCCTCGTCTCACCCTGAACGGCAGCGGGCTTCCTAACAATTTTTTCAGGGATTAGCTGGTTCTGCCTAAAGGGAACCGAGGAATTACTGTCCTGCCATTTGTAAATATTAGAGGAATTCTGTGAAGCTTGGCTTCCATTCAGCTGGATGGATTAACCATGAGCTGCTGATCGATGGATTCGTTAAAAAATAATGGGTCTACCTTCTGTCCTTTAAACAGAAGCTCAAGCCCATGCGGCGTCATTACAGCGTTAATACACAAACTGTAAAACTGCCGTGGCCCATTAGAGAACACTGGAACAGCGATGAGCTACTTAAACACGTTACACATTTGAAATGGGAACCATCGCTCTTCTGTTCTATGATTGAAGAAATTGAGAGTTTGCAAGATTTGCACATTACGATTGTAACCATTTTAGTCTCTTAGTTTTGTATTTTTTGTTTTTGTCAGAATCTGTGTCTCAATCATGTCTCATAAATAATAAGTTCCATGCAGAACACCCTCCTCCTCCGAATCTGTCTAATTAACCTCCAGCTGACATCAGGTATTATGCACTGTGCAATGTGGAGCAACAGCGACCTCTACAGTACAATTTACTAGTGCATAAGTGAAGAAAAACAGGGCGTGGAGGGAGGGAGGGAGGGAGGGAGGATTTCTTCAGAATTCTTCAGAAGAATTTTATCTCTAGTTGGTTAAGGAGACAAACAGGTCAGTATCTCTGTCCTCACCTGAGTTAGTGCACCACATTTCTGGGATAGGCTGGAGGAGGATGCTGGAAATAGAGGAGGCGTAAAATACGAAGACTGCAGTCAGACCATGATCAGAAAGTAAAACAACATGTTCATAAAAATGACATCTAATAAGATATAACACTCATAAAGTGCACAAATGAAATGGCTTCAACTCCAGACATCAGATCTGCATATGAAACTTCTGGGGGCCTGGACTGATCCAAGGACCTGGACCAAGGACCTGAACCGAGGTCTGATCCAGGACTGGAAATGAAGTTTCTGGAGTGAGTAACATTTGCAGAATTGTTGTATAATGTTTGTACGCAGGGTCCATAAATCTGCAGTTCCTCTCCAGTAGTTCATGACCTATAGATTCAGACTTCAGCCTGTTCCAACATCTGCAGTTCCTCAGAATCAATCATTCCTGGAGTAAATCAAACTTTAGTACGGTTCTGACTCAACCATGCACCCTGGAGCTTGATTTATTTCTTCCTCCTTCTTCTTCTTTTGTACAAAGACATAACAGGAGTTCGGGATGTGAACATCTGGCCGTGGCGACGAGCCAGGAATCCACTCGAGAGGATTTTTCATCACATTTTCAAGAAATTCCACAGATGCTTTCCAACGCCTGACTAAAACACTCCACTCCCTTCACTCTCTTTCTCTCGGCTTTGAGGATTGTCTTTATTGTTGTGTTTTTTTATTCCACATTTGACACAGACTTACTCCAGGCTTTATTACCGAGGCATTTCCTTAAAGAAGTCAGCAGCATTTCAAATAGTCTTTGTCTTCTAAGCTCGAAAAGCTCTGGGGTGACTTTTTTTTTTTTTTTGCTCCTCAGCTCCTTTTATCAACAGAGTCCGGGGTGCAGACGAGAAGGTGTCGAGGATGAAGGTGTGAAGGAGACATCGAGAAGATGTTGCAGGATGATGGCGTGGCTGCATGGCCTCGCTTTCTAACTGATGAGCAAGTGTCTTCACAGAAAGGTCACATGGAGCAGGGTGGAATCCTCCGGAGCCTTCGTCGTTCAGCCGTGAACACTCCGTGGAGACCCTCGAGCGTTTTAACGTCCACCTCACTTCTGAATCAGGCAGGTGGTTGGCCATGTGTTCGCCTATCTCCTTGCAGCAAGGCTTTTTAAAGCTGCACCGTCCGTGAGCAAAGTCCGGGTTTTTTTCTTTTTTCTTGCCCTTCTCTTATCAGACCCATGGGTCAGTCTGAAGTATGTGTAGCTCCCCGAGGAGATCATCTCTCAGTTCTCTGCTCCTTTTTCCCTAAGCTATTTTGGCGCTGCCTTTTAGTGGGGATCATTTGAATTCCTTTCTGGCGCTGTTCCTCTCTGATAAAGGCCTCTTCACTCAGTCAGCTGCTCTGTCAGTCCGTCACCCGTTTAAACCCTATCTAGGTCATACAAGCCCCTCACTCGCGCATCACATCCTGCCTCAGGATTCAGCTCTTAGCAGGCAGAGAAAATGTTCCATTTGATTTCCTCAACCCAAATGTGGTCCATCAGCCTGGAGCGACTAATCCCACGTTTACACTGTACAGACACCAGCTCTGAAACCCCGACACATCCTATCCCGTCACGTCTACAGGGGTCTCAGTCGGTTCTCCATTTCACACCTCTAACAGATTCCACTCTACTGAAGAGGGCCTTCCCCAAACTGTTCCACAAAGTAGCATTCAGACATCAAAAAAAGACATTTACATTTGGTCATTTATTGGACGCTTTCATCCAAAACGACTTACAAGCTGAGCACAGGGTTGATACAGCGCCCCCTGGAGCAATGAGGGTTAAGGGTCTTGCTCAAGGACCCACACTGGTAACTTCAGTGGACCTGGGATTTGAACCCCCAACCTTCAGATTGACAACCCAACACCCTGACCACTGAGCTACTGCTCCCCAAGCCCAACTATATACAGGTAGCTTAGTGTGCTACAGTACTTCTGTTTGGCTGCATACTGCATACTATTTATAAGCATAGTATTAGGCGGAAGGGTGGCTTAGTGGTTTGTCATGTTCTCCTCTCAGCACTGGTGATTCCCGGTTGGAATCCCAATCTGGGTGGCGTTTGCATGTTCACAGTCCAAAAAAATGTGGATTTAAGGTGAACTAAAGGCTTTAAATTGCCCCATACAGTTTGTGTGTGTGTGAGTGAGTGAGTGATTGGTGTCCTGTCCTGGGTGTATCTGCTAAATGCCCGAAACATTACCCTGCCCCATTCTGACCCTAGTAGAGGATTAGGCTTAAAATAATGAATGAATGAATGTGGAGTAGGGGCAGCACGGTGGCTTAGTGGTTTAGCATGTTCTCCTCTCAGCACTAGGGATTCCCGGTTCGAATTCCAATCTGGGTGGAGTTTCCATGTTCTCCCCGTGTCCGCGTGGGTTTCCTCCGGGTTCTCCGGTTTCCTCCCACAGTCCAAAAACATGGATCAAGTCAATTGAGTTCTCCAAATTGCCCCATGTAGAGTGTGTGTGTGAGTGAGTGAGTGTGTGCCCAGCGATAGATTGGCGCCCTGTCCTGGGTGTATCTGCCCAGCGCCCTAAACGTTCTCCCCTGGATGGGCATGGGGGGGCATGGGGGGATCCCCCGCCACCTTAATAGAGGATAAAGTAGAAGATGATGGATGGATGGATGTGGAGTAGTCAGTGTGTTATTTAGGATACAGCCTGTGACCCTCACTGAACCCGTCGTGGTTGAATAGTTAACGTAAGCCTGCTCGGTCACGAACGTCGTACGTGATGAAGCTGAATGGGATGACTCGGCATCTTCTCATCTTGAATGTAATGAAGCTCCCGAGACGTTTCCACGACCGCGGCGCCCTCTGGTTCCACGGTCACCAGTGGACCTGCGGAACACGCAGGAGAACTTGAAATGGTGTTCCAGCACTAAAATCTTATCTGAGCATCTCACTGCTGAATTACCTTGACCTTTCAGTTGCTAGGGTGCTCTGTTAATTCTGATCTGTAACTATGACAACCTGTCGACCGGCTGAGCGGCGGTGACGCACTGCGCCGATCGATGGCACGTTGTTCTCCAATGTGAACTTCTCTCACCCGCCGCTCGCCGTCCGCTCATTCACTCGCTGCTCTCCTCGTCACACCCCCGTTAGGGCCTGATTGGCTTCCGTGCCCTCGGCACCTACAGAGCTTTCCGGAACAAATTAGGCTTTGTTTTTCTCTCCGCGTCGGCTCAAATATAGCGGCGGTCCCGCTCCGCTCGGCGGGCCCGCTGCAGAACGACCTGATTAAGGCTCGGGTGGGGGCGCGGCGGGGCCCGCTGTACAGTATTCACACGCAGGTCAATCTTCTGGCTGAATGAGTGGACTCCAGCGCAGATTAACTTCACTTCTAAAGCACTTTGTTCCAGCAGAGCAGCGGAAATCTGAAGGGTTCCGGTTTAAAAGGTTCCCAGCTGCTAACCCCTCCCCCACCCCCCACCCCGGAACCTGGGGTCGCGCTGATGGACCGGGCTCTTTAAACCGGGTCTCGTTCCGTCTTCACTCGTCACCCGCAGTTCTGAATGATGGGTGGAACCTTCAGCGTTGGAGCTGCTCGCTGTGTTCCACGTGATCTTCTGAAATAATAAGAGATCCCAGGTCTCCGTTTGTGCTTATCTGACGTGTTCTCCGTGTTCTCCGTGTTCTCCATGTTCTCCATGTTCTCCGTGGGTTTGTGCTGGTTTTACTTGATGGTTCCTCTCGCAGTCCAAAGACATTTAAAAAGGTTCTGTACACAGGAACTTCAGAACCCCCCCCCCCCATACAGCAGAGTGAGGGGGTATCTGTCCTATAGTCACATTGAACAAACCTGTCTATCTGTATGTCTGTCTGTCTGTCGGTCTGCCTGTCTCTGTCTGCCTGTCGGTCTGTCTGTCTCTCTCTCTCTCTCTCTCTCAATTTTCAATTTAAAAGCTTTATTTGCATGACAAATATACATTTGTGTTGCACAAAGCTGGTTAACAAAATAAAATAAAAATAAAAAATATATAGAAAATAAAATAAAAATAAAAAACAATTACAAATTTACAAAATTACAAAAATGTACATAGTATATAAATACAATGAGGTATGATATACATGTATATAAATATTTCAATAAAATTAGAGGTGTGTGTGTGTGTGTGTGTGTGTGTGTGTGTGTGTGTGTGTGTGTGTGTGTTGGTTTGGTCACTCTCTGTCCCTCTCTTGGTGGCAGGTGTATACATACAGAGATGCCAGTACACAGCTCTCCCTGTGTTCCCCCAGTAGGTGGGGCAGTTTTTGTGTGGGGGTGAGGGAGGTGAAGTGGGGGGTGATGTGTGTGAACTTGGTGTAATATGTTTTTCTGATCTCTGTGTATCTGGTGCATTCGGTGAGGAAGTGCAGCTCTGTCTCAATTTTGTTCAGGGGGCATCGCTGACACACCATCTTCTCTCGGGGCAGCCAGGTCTGCCGGTGTCGCCCCGTCTCGATGGCCAGCTGATGTGCGCTGAGTCTGTACCTGGTCAGGGTGTGTCTCAGTCGGGGGTCCGTCACACGGCTCAGATAGGCTGCGGGTGTGTACGGCCGCTTTAGGGTCAGATAGCAGTCCATTTTACTTTGGGACTGACTTTCGGTTTCCCACTGGTTTAAATAATTAACTTTGAGTAGTTGAGTGATTTGGTTGGTCCGAATCGGGACTGAGACTTGGCGCTGATCCTGAGTCTGTGGTGTGTGAGTGTGTGTGAGTGTGTGTGTGTGTGGTGCAGCGGTGACTCAGGATCAGTTGGATGAGGGGACTGGTGTGTGTGCTCATCTCTTGGGATTGCAGAGCTTTATAATGATAGGTGGGAGGGTCGCTCTCTTTCAGGTGTTTGTAGAATTTAATTGCCCTTTTTTGTATTTTAATATTTAGAGGGTAACGGCCTAATTCTGCCCTGCATGCGTTGTTTGTGGTGTGTCTGTGCACCTTTAAGATTATTTTACAGAATTCTGCATGCAGGGTCTCAATTGGATGCTTGTCCCATTTGTTAGGTTGTTGCTGAGTCAGCGGACCCCACACCTCACTGCCATACAGGGCAATTGGTTCAATAACCCCTTCTAATATTTTAAGCCAAATTCGGACTGGAATTTCTACAGGGGTTTGTTGTTTTATGGCGTAGAAAGTTCTGCGTGCTTTTTCTCTCAGTTCATTCACTGCCAGGTTGAGTTTAAAGTTTCCAGAGGAGCTGATGGTGAGGCCGAGGTAGGTGGAGTGTTTTGCGTGTTGGATTTGCTGTGTTCCTAATGTAAATGTGTGTTTTGTTCCCTGAGAGCTGGATCTTTTTTGAAAGGTTAAGATTTTGGTTTTCTTGAGGTTAACTGTCAGGGCCCAGGTCTGACAGTACTGCTGCAGCAGGTCCAGGTTCTGCTGCAGACCCTGAGCGGTGGGAGACGGTCTGTCTCTCTCTCTCTTTCTCTGTCTGTGTGTCTCTCTGTCTGTGTGTCTCTCTCTCTCTCTGCCTGTCTCTCTCTCTCTGTCTCTCTTTCTGTCTGTCTGTCTGTCTCTCTCTCTCTGTCTCTCTTTCTCTGTCTGTGTGTCTCTCTGTCTGTCTGTCTGTCTGTCTGTCTCTCTCTCTCTGTCTCTCTCTGTCTGTCTCTCTCTCTCTGTCTCTCTTTCTGTCTGTCTGTCTGTCTCTCTCTCTTTCTGTCTCTCTCTCTGTCTCTCTCTCTCCCTCTGTCTGTGTCTCTTTGTCTGTCTGTCTGTCTGTGTGTCTCTCTGTCTGTCTGTCTCTCTCTCTGTCTCTCTCTCTCTCTCTGTCTCTCTCTCTCTGTCTGTCTCTCTGTCTGTCTGTCTGTCTGTCACTCTCTCTCTCTCTCTCTCTCTCTCTATCTGTATGTCTGTCTGTCTCTCTCTCTATCTGCATGTCTATCTGTATGTCTGTCTGTCTGTCTGTCTCTCTCTCTCTCTCTCTCTGTCTGTCTGTCTCTCTGTCAGTCTGTCAGTCAGTGATAGTTAACTCTGAGTGAGTGTGCAGCGGTGTGATACTGAACCCTGGGTGATGAAAGTCTGTACGGTTCTTTGTTGGTGGAACCTGCGCCGGGGTCCTAATGACTTTATTCTGAGACATTTTCATTCTTAATGATTTTATTTTCAGACATTCACAGCAGGTTTGGGCTGAGATATGAAGATCAGAAAGACAAATACAACAACAACAACTTTAAAAAACAAGTACACACAGCATGAAGGTGGACTTCAGATCAAATCACCAGGCCATATGTTATCATCCCCTTTATCCTCTATTCAGGGGGGGGGGGGGGGTTCTCCATGGCCATCCAGGGGAGAAGGTATCAGATTCTGGGCAGATACACCCAGGACAGGACATACTCACTCACACTATTTTCCAATGGGTTCTCTGGTTTCCTTCCACAGTCCAAAAAACATGGATTTAAGGTGAACATGAAGGCTTTTTTTACCCCATATAGTTTGTGTCTGTGTGAGTGAGTGTGTTCAGTGATAGATTGGTGTCTTGTCCTGGGTGTGTCTGCCCAGTTCCTGGAACATTACCCCCTGTCCCATTACGACCCTAGTAGAGGATTAGGCTTAAAATAATGAATGAATGTGGAGTAGTCAGTGTGTTATTGAGGACACCGTCTGTGACCCTCACTGAACCTTCAGATGATAAAGATAAAGAATGGATCTGTAGGTTCCGTATCTGCAGGTCATTTAGAATCAGAACTGCCGCTCATTATGAGATGAGGGTTTTCAGTGTGTGGGGTGAAGTTCAAAACATTTACATGAGGTTCTATTTACGTAACCATGTGTAGAGTGATGAGGAGATGCAGGCTGGAGAACCGTGACCCTGAATGACCGGTGGAACCTGCAGAACCCTATCTGACGGCGTCTGTGGGCGCTCACAAGGCCAGGCTGCTCTTTGCAGGCGAACGCCATTTATTCAGAATGTTTTGAAGCGAACCGTACTTTCCCTGAATGCCACGTTTCATTCAGTCGTCAGGTCGTCTGTTTCCATGGAAATAACTTAGCCAAAAGGAACGGCGCGGAACAAACAGGTCGAACGCACGGCGTTCTGAAAATAGCCCCGCCAGACGCAGCCCGAACCCGAGTCGCAATTACTCCCTCTAAAACTCGTTAGTGAAATCAGGTACGTCGCCGGTACCATCCAAAACGAAGAACTGCGGCAGGATTCGGGTGTGGGGGGTTCCGCTGACAGCCCTGAGTAAGAGAGCTTTAAAAGGTAATCGTTCTCCACCCCGGGGGCCGTTCTGTCAGCGCTTCTGAAAGCACTTCTGACACTTCTTATCCTCGCTACTTCAGTACGTTTTAAAGGATGCGCCGTGATGCGATGCTCTCGTGAGAGCCCGTCACATGTCAGGTCTTGTCACTTTACTTATTTAAACAGAACGTCAGGCTTCATCAGCGCGTCTCGCTTTCCCGGCCTAAACCTATCCCGTCAGTCTCCTGCTCTTTAAACGCAGATGATTTTGAAACCGTGATCGTCGCCGTCGTCTGTGGTTTCGGTGACGCTCCTCTGAACTCAGGGTTAAACCATCGATTTAAATCTGCCCGCGGGCCGCTGACTCCATTAACCCTTTAATCTTCATTCAGCAACCTCAATGCTCCACAGGGGGGCATTCCCCATGCCCATCCAGGAGAGAACGTTTCGGGCGCTGGGCAGATACACCCAGAACAGTGTGCCAATCTATCGCTGGGTACACACTCACTCGCACACACACACTCTATATGGGGCAATTTGAAGAACTCAATTGACCTTGATCCATGTTTTTGGACTGTGGAAGGAAAACAGAGAACCCAGAGGAAACCCACGCGGACACGGGGAGAACATGGAAACTCCACCCAGATGGGGATTCGAACCGGGAATCCCTAGTGCTGAGAGGAGAACATGCCAACCACTAAGCCACCATGCCACCCACCACACACACTCTATATGGGGCAATTTAAAAACATTCATTTTACCTTGAATCCATGTTTTTTGCCTGTGGGAGGAAACCCATGTGGACACAGTGGGGGCATGGAAATGCCACGCAGATTGGGATTCAAACCTGAAATCACAGAGCTGAGAGGAAAACATGCCAACCACTAAGCCACCGTGCCGCCCCACACATACCCTCCTAGAAACGGAAACATATAGACGAAAAGATGTCCTCCTGCCACAAAGACTTCTGTCCATGAAGAGCATTATGTAATTGATCACCCCTGAGTGACCAGTAGAGGCTGCTGTTGCAGCAACATTAAGCCTCTGGCTTCATCTGAAAGTCCATCACAACACCAACTCTCCCACATCAGCTTCACGTCTCTGTCTGAACGTTCTCCTCCCGTCCCGTCGCTCCGCAGAGCTTCCTGTTTACACCAACTCAACAAACTGAACTCTGTATGAGCCTCGTATCGGCCTCGGCTCCTTCTGCGTTATCTGCTAACGGGCGGGACACGCCCGCCGAGCGTTCCTGCAGGACCTCCATGTGCACATGGTTTTCATAACTGCACGTTTGGAAAAACAAAGTCATATTGTTTTTAAGAGGCTGTAATGTGATCCACACCACGGTTCAGAGGAGACCCTCACACTGAGAACGTTCTCCAAACAGACAGAACCCAAGGCGACGATGGGCGACGGGTCCGCCGCCGTGACGTCACTGACAGAACATGAGTCTGAATGAGTTGTGAGGACCTGCCGTGCGAAGGCCTCATCTCTGTCTGGAGACAGCGTCATCGAGACCATGCTGTCACCACTCGGCCCGATCCCAAGGTTCTCAAAGTTCTCCCTTAAAGACGACCCAAATTCAGGGCGCACAAGTTGAGAGCGAATTTTCGGGTCGCTCTCCGGATGGCAGCCACCAGCCAGAAGAAGAAGAAGACGGCTCCCGCGAAAGCCGAGCAGGAAATTCCTGCTTGTTCTTCAAAAGACGAAAGATCTCCATTCTGACAGACGTTCCAGAGTCCTTGTTAAAAACAAGTGAGCAAGGGCAACATGATGTACATGAGCAAACACATGAAACGGCATTGTGGGTTAAAATATCATCGGCACGGTGGGTTGAGGAGCTGATCCTGTCAGAGATCACTGCCGCTTTAAAATAGCACACGGGACAATGCTTTTCATCATCGGGCTCGGCGTGCAGACGCTCCTCCATGTTTATTCGCCACCGTGACTGAGGCAGGATGCCGATACGTCCTTCATCCTCCACCTCGTTCTCCGTCTGCGTTCTCCGTGCGGAGCTTTTGATCATTCTCATTTAAACCGAGTCTGTGGTTGGCGTCTGTGGGATGCTGCTTCGGGGAAGCGCCGGTCCGTTCCTGCCGGGCCATGCTTTGTGTCCCACCGGGCGATGGTCTGAACCTCGGCCACCTCAGGCTGGTGGAGAGCGAGTAAACGTCCTGCCGACTGAGGACACCCACTCTGACCTAAAAAACTAAAGTGAGAGCACGGACTATAAAAACAAAAGTTTGTGGACGCGCCTTTTGAAGGTTGGGGGAGGTTCATTCATTCATTCATCCATTATCTTCCGCTTTTTTCTATATTAGGGTCGTGGGGGGGGGGGGGTTCCCCATGCCCATCCAGGGGAGACGTTTCGGGCACTGGGCAGATACACCCAGGACAGGGCGCCAATCCATCGCTGGGCACACACTCACTCACACAGACACACTCTATATGGGGCAATTTGGAGAACTCAATTGACTTAATCCATGTTTTTGGACTGTGGAAGGAAACCAGAGAACCCGGAGGTAACCCACGCAGACACGGGGAGGACATGCAAACTCCACCCAGATTGGGATTCGAACCGGGAATCCCTAGCGCTGAGAGGAGAACGTACCAACTACCAAGCCACCGTGCCGCCTGGGGAGGTTCTTATAGGTTAGAATTTAGGGATCCTATCTTGAACATGTGCCTCAGACAGGCGATTCCAGCAGGTGGCGATATTTCAGTAATGAAACTTTTCTTATTTCTGTAAAGCCTGAGTATTATATATTATTTTACTCTGATCCAAACTGTTCATTCATTTCAGGTTCACTCCCTTCTACAGATCTAGTGCACTAGAAAGTGCATCAGCCATTTTGTGGTTGTGTTAAAATTAAAGTGATTGTAACCTAGTACGTATTTCACTACAGAAATCCCACAATGCATTGGGATGTGTAGTTTACACACAGAGTACAATACAGTGATGAGTGACCCCATGAGATCCACACCTTTAAAGGCCTCCCCATGGAGAACTGGTATCTCATCCACAGGACCAGACCAGTCGATGACCGATCAGATTCCACTCATTCAGACCGTGTTAGTTGATTCCTGATGGGATCATTTTCTTTAAAGTTTTCCAGGATTATATTGTAGGTTTATATTTTAGGATTATGGCGGCACGGTGGCTTAGTGGTTAGCATGTTCTCCTCTCAGCGCTGGGGATTCCCGGTTCGAATCCTAATCTGGGATCTTGCATGTTCTCCCCGTGTCCGGGTGTTTTTTCCCCGGGTTCTCCGGTTTCCTCCCACAGTCCAAAACATGGAGCAAGGTCAATTGAGTTCTCCAAATTGCCCCATATGTGTGTGTGTATCTAGTGATAGATTGGCGTCCTGTCCTGGGTGTATCTGCCAAGCGCCCGAAACGTTCTCCCCTGAATGGGCATGGGGAACCCCCCACCTGTGACCCTAATAGAGGTTAGAGCAGAAGATAATGAATGGAATTTAGGTTTATAATTTATAAGCGGTTTGTTGATTCTGATTTATTTTGTTTTTTTGGACAGATTCAGATTAATAGTTTATGAAACGGGTTTAAATCATAATCTTTTTTTCAGGATTTAATATAATAAAATGAAACATCGCCAGAATTATTCATGAGGTCATTATATAAATGAGGTCACCCCCTTTTTGGGGGTGAGGGTGCTGTCTGAGCTCTGATGTGAATGAGGCTCCAGCGCGTGCAGGTCTGTGTGGGTGGGATGGGATGTCCCTCAGGTTCGTCCCGGTGAGAGGTACGGGACGGGCCGGTGCTAGAACATTCCACTCCTGTAATTAGTGAATAAGACTTCAGATCTCAGAGGGATCAATAGCATTAAAACCTTGATAAAAGTGGCTGGATTTTTTTTCCCTGCTCCATTCAGAATCGTTCTGTCTGTTGATGTGCAGGGATAGGTTTTAGGAAGCTTTGATTTCCGAGGCCAATGTTAAAGTGAGCTGCTGCGCGAGGCCGCGCTGGAGAGCCCGGCTGCGGCGTCCTGTCCATACATGTGCTGTTTATTGGAACATTGGCTTGACAAAATGTTGGCAATATTTTTGGCCTGTAACATGAATATGATGTGGGACGTGTGTGTGTGTGTGTGTGTGTGTGTGTGTGTGTGTGTGTTCCTTGGCTGTCCGTGTTCAGGAGTTCTGGCTCAGTCTCAGGGTACAGCTTGTACTTGGCGAAAGTTGAAGCCCGAACTGTGACATCTATGATACACACAGAACAGCAGCCACACACACACACACACACACACACACACACACACACACACACACACACACACACACACACACTGACAGATGAATGCACGCAACCCAGATACTTTTTACGTTTATGGTGATTATACAAACTACAAAAGTAACAGGACACACCTCCCAGCATTCAGATTCAGATGTGTGACTCTCTTCGTCCTCGTCCTCGTTTGTCTCTTCATCATGTCAATCACATGATCCTGCATTCTGCTCTATGGTGTGCTTCACTTACAGAGAACAGTTTGGGGAAGGCCCCTTTTTAAACAACACTGTAAAGCTGCTTTGTACTAATGTACTAATATAAAAAGCTCTTTATATTTAAATGACCTGAACGTTTGTGCTTTATGACTGTGAGAGCTGTGATTGGATGGGTTTGGTGTAGAGGAGCTGGACCTGCAGCCTTTAAGACAGACGGACGGATGTAAAGGTACAATGCTGATACAGAAGTTCTTACATTTACATTAAATTTGGTCATTTATTGGACGCTTTTATCCAAAGCGACTTACAAGCTGAGCACAGGGTTCATCACAACATCTCTGGAGCAATGAGGTTAAGGGTCTTGCTCAAGGACCCACACTGGTAACTTCAGTGGACCTGGGATTTCAACCCCCAACCTTCAGATTGATGGCCCAACACCCTAACCACTGAGATACCACCCCCTAGTTCTTTAGTTCACTGCTGTTTAATGATAACATTATGGTCTGTGCTGTAAGCTCTTCTGTGATTGCTGGATTCTTTACTTTCTAACTCCTGGAACTGTTTGAATAGTTCTGGTTCTTTGTTGAAACCTGGACCCAATAAGACGAGGAACAAACAGAACAAATACCGACGTCCCCCTTCAACGTGCAGCTTGTCTTATTAAATCACACAGGCCACTTTTTAAACCCCACATTGTGTTTGTGTCCTTCAGCTCAGGCTCTGAAATAAAGCAGAGGTTCCAGCTGCTCATGGTCCATGTAGAGCTAAAGCTCTGATCTCCATTCAGCTGAGGAGGAGGAGGAGGAAGAGAAGGAGGAGGAAACACCGATCTGTAAGTCATTTAAGTAAGTCATTTATTTATATTGTTTTTTACAATCGTTCATCGTCACAAAGCAGCGTTACAGAGTTACAAACCTTTAAACACCAAAGAGCAAGATGAAAAGACAGCGGCAAGACAAAACTCACTGTTATGTTGATATTTTAAGGAAGAAACCTTGTGAGGACCGAGGCTCATCCTCATCCTCCATCAACAGTGTAGGATAGCCATGTGCAGATTGTTTGGTGATCATGTGACCCGTTTTTATTAATTGAAAACTATATAAGTCCATTGAGAGCGTCCTGCAGGCCCGCCGGTCCAATAGAGATCCAGGTTCTGGAGTGCTTCAGCAGAACCATGATGAAGAGCTGACCACACCTCCAGAAAATGAGGCAACACCTCAAACGAAGCA
The DNA here is from genome assembly GCA_019802435.1 of Corydoras maculifer. NCBI lineage: Eukaryota > Metazoa > Chordata > Actinopteri > Siluriformes > Callichthyidae > Corydoras > Corydoras maculifer. The sequence continues at coordinate 58,664 of JAFMOD010000919.1, forward strand.
GTGAAAAAGCAGATGGAGCTGATAAAGCAAACTAACAAGAAACTGTTGCTAAACTTTTGGCTGATGTTGAGCAGAAGAAAACCTTCCATCATCTGTGGGACAGGTTCATACTTCTGCTCTGACATTCTTTGGGAGCTGACGGCCTCGTTTCTTCCTCCAGGCATTAGAAGCTTTGAATCAGAATTCCAAACCTGAAGTTCCTCCCTGTCCTGGGGTCACGAGGTCAGCGCCATGTCCGCCTGTTCAGCCACGTCCATACCCCCCGTCCCCCGAACTGGAATCCTTCTCCATCCATAAGAGAGACGGTCCCTGACCTTAACACTGGAGTTCACTTTGCGTCTGCGGTTGCATCATCGCCGTCCTCACATTTAAATCATTAAACCATTTTCAAGACTCTTTTAAGACAGTCTCTCACATTCCTCGGGAGATATGAGTCTCGACCCTCAGCATTTACTTTATTACATTTAATTAAAACCTGTTTGGATGAAAAAGCGTCTCAGTGCCAGCTTTCATGTGGTGCCCTTGATTCTTTTATATCAATCGATCTGCAGGAGGACGCCGCTGAATCATTTGTTTATTCCGAGTTTATTTGGAGGTGGAAACTGCTTCACTCCCGATGCCTGATGTGGGAGGACATCAGGACGTGTCCTTAAACTCTCATTTATATATCAGATTCATTCTGAAGCTAAACTGAGCCCAGATCAGCAGGCAGGTTTATTTCAGGTGAGCTCATTAGTACAGACCCCATCGCCAGAAGATCACCAGAAGATCACCAGAAGATCACCAGAACATCACCATCACCAGAAGATCAGATGCAAACATCTAACACCTATCAGAAAGATGAGTCGTTATCCATCCATTCATTATCTCCCGCTTTATCCTCTAGTAGGGTCGCGGTGGGGTTCCCCATGCCCATCCAAGGGAGAAAGTTTCGGGCACTGGGCAGATAGACCCAGGACAGGGCGCCAATCCATCGCTGGGCACACACTCACTCACACATACACTCTATATGGGGCAATTTGGAGAATTCAATTGACTTGATTCATGTTTTTGGACTGTGGGAGGAAACCGGAGAACCCGGAGGAAACCCACACAGACACGGGGAGAACATGGAAACTCCACCCAGATGGGGATTCGAACCGGGAATCCCTAGTGCTGAGAGGCGAACGTGCTAAACCACTAAGTCAGTTCCTCAAACGGAGAACAGGCTTTAGTCAGTGTAGGTACGGCTGCTAGTGGACTCTACTGGTGGTGGACTCTGGTTTTGGAACGTTTCATTTCGCTCAGGGAGAAACTTATCAGTCTGCCTCATCTGCCCTACCTGCCCCACGGCATTGGGTTCAGGTGACCTTACACCGTCCTCCATCATCAGGGCGACTGTGCTGATGCGGTTCCACCGTCAGTCTGAGGTTCACATTTCTGACAGAACGTATTGATCTAACATCTGTATGATCTCAACATCAGGCTCTGAGGGAATGATTATTTATCTCTCAGATTATTTATCTGTGTCAGGTGTCAGTTTCTCAGATGATGGTCGTCCTCTGTCTCCTTCCAGCTGATGAGGATTTCTTTAATTAAATCTTAAATCAGAACGAATGAAAACCTCGTTCAGCGTTTCTGATAAATATATAATTAGTACAGATATTAATATTTAATGAGACAAATACTATAAATCTATTTTAATTAAATGTTTCATTGGCATGTTCTCCCTAAGTCCATGTGGGTTTCTCTTTGTGCCAGATGTGTGTGTGTGTGTTTTCATCACTGTATAAGGTTTTATTCTAAAAGGTTATTCTTGTTTTTAAGGAGCCAATCGATGTTCCAATTCAAGCCAAACGCAGGGGATCAGACTAACTTAAAGCCTAAACCCATGGACCAAACCCGAGATAATGGAGAACCAATAATCTGAACCCCACTAACGATCAGGAACGGGGTGTGTGCATGGAGTCCTGTTCTGATCAGAGAGATCCAGCTCAAGTCTTCATTTAAAACCTGAACCAGTTCAGCATCAGCTTCCCGGCTCCCCGACTCCTCGGCTCTATGGCTTTGTGCTTGGGCTCCCCAGCTCCTTGGTTCCCCGGCTCCTTGGTTCCCCTGCTCCCGGCTCCCCGACTCCTCGGCTCTATGGCTTTGTGCTTGGGCTCCCCAGCTCCTTGGTTCCCCGGCTCCTTGGTTCCCCTGCTCCCGGCTCCCCGACTCCTCGGCTCTATGGCTTTGTGCTTGGGCTCCCCAGCTCCTTGGTTCCCCTGCTTCCGGCTCCCTGACTCCTCAGCTCTATGGCTTTGTGCTTGGGCTCCCCAGCTCCTTGGTTCCCCGGCTCCTTGGTTCCCCTGCTCCCGGCTCCCTGACTCATCGGCTCTATGGCTTTGTGCTTGGGCTCCCCGGCTCCTTGGTTCCCCCGCTCCTGGCTCCCCGACTCCTCGGCTCTATGGCTTTGTGCTTGGGCTTCTCGGCTCCTTGGTTCCTTGGTTCCCCGGCTCCCAGCTCCTCGGCTCCTGGCTCCCCGGCTCCCCAGCTCTGTGATTGGGCTCCTGATTTGGGAACACTCTACTTTGAGCATTTCAGAATGGTGTGATTTAAATTCTGAAGCACTGCGGTATTCACTGAAGGCTTCCTCCTGGAGCGTCTGATCACAGCCTACACCCTTCTGCATGTCAGCCGACATTTTGAAAAAGGAGGATCATTTGGAATGGTAAGTTTTGATCCTCTCTTGGATTCTGAATCCTCCACAGCAACCTGCAGACAAATCAAAGCACATCACGCAGCGCTGGTTTGATTCATTCAGGTCAACCAGTCATCCCTCTCACACGCACCACCTGCTAATCCTGATGGGACACTGCCACCTAGTGTCCAGAAAAGGGTATCTGCAGCTTTGTGTGCTGTGTTCAAACTCCACGATGAGCACACAGGCTGAATGGATGCTGTGTAGATGCTGTCTGGATGTATGGATGCTGTATGGATTTATGGATGCTGTATGGATGCTGTATGGGTGTATGGATGCTGTAT
>JAFMOD010000092.1:7470-12470 GCA_019802435.1 Corydoras maculifer
CACCCGTGGCAGGACACTTGTTCCTATATCCAGTTGCCTGGCCCTCTGCCACGCCCCCACACCCCTTCTTCCACCAATTGCGCTGCATGTTTTGGGTTCCCGGCCTGGTCGGCATGGTAACCGTGTTTACCGTTGCTTGGGCAACCAATCAAACACAGCGCTCCGGCAACAGGAAGAAAAAAAAAAAAAAGAGAGAAACTTCTCGGGGGGGGGGGGGGGGGGACATTCCCGTCTTAACAAACAAGTATTTTTACGGCGGCGGCCGGGTGGAGGGGGGCGCTGTGGGGTGAGCGGCGTCCAACGTTCAGAGGGTTTTTACTTCTTTTCGTCTATATTTCTGTCACAGACCTCACAGCACAGACCTCACAGACTAAAGCAGGGACAGACCTGTGTGTGTGTGTGTGTGTGTGTGTGTGTGTGAGAGAGAGTGTGTGTGTATCGCTGGCTGAAAGGTTAATTGGCATAACTGGAAAGGAGCTGAGAGAGAGAGAGAGAGAGAGATGAAAGGAACCTGAGGAAAAAAAAGGTGCGAGTTGAACAGAGAGAGAGGGCAAATGAGAGAGGGGGTGGGTGAGAGAGGGAGAGAGAGAGAGTGGGTGGGAATGAGAGGGCGGGTGAGAAATAGAAAGGGGGGGGAGAGAGAGGGTGGATAAGAGAAAGAGGGGGTGGGTGAGAGATGGTGGTGAGAGAGAGGGCGGGTGAGAGATAGAAGGGGTGGAAAAGGGCAGGTGNAGAGAGAGAGAGGACGGGTGAGAGAGAGAGGGCGGGTGGATGGGTGAGAGAGGGTGGAGCAGAGAGTGGATGGGGGGGGTGGAGACCACCTAAAGAAGGTGGTATGGTGAGTAACCTCATAACCTGTGTTAACACATTGTGACATCATCGCTCCATTAACGAGGTCACATGTCTGACTGTGCAAGGTGGTGACAGTGTGATGTCATCGGTGGATAAACAGTTTGGGGAAGGCCCATTTCAGTTTCCAACACAAACCCCCCATAAAGCCGCGAGTCATGAGGGTTAACTGCCCCCCGTACAGACCCCGGACCCTCGGCTGAGATGAATTGGGAGGGAGACTGTGAGGCGTGAGGCAGCGGGTGATGGGGGGGGGGTATACCTCGCAGTGCTCTCTGTAGATCCTCTGCAGCTTTTTCACGTCGCTCATGCTGAGGCGCTCGGGCAGCGGACACGACTCGAGGTCCAGCGAGGGGAACGGCGGCAGAGTGTGAGACACGTCTGCGGACAAGACCACAACAACAGCTCATGAAAGGGGGCGGGGCTACCTCCTCTGAGGTTCTACGAGGCTCCTCCCCATGCCGTACCGATGTACTGCTGGTGGTGCTGACTCTGCGCCGCCACGCTCTGCTCCGGCGTGCCGCCGGCGTGATGGGAGCCGAACGCGAAGCCGTCCCCCATCCGGTCCACCTTCTGCAGCGGCTTGAACCTGAGGACGGCACGGGAGGCAATGAGGCATGAGGCGCTGGGAACGGGTGCCACGCGGTGTGGGATGGCACGGGGGCCGCACCTGGGTTTCTGGTGGATGGGCTGCTGCCTCATCGCCATGTACTGAGGGTCCTCCTGGAGTCGGCTCAGGGGCGAGTCGGGCTTCACCCGAATCCCATAGTAATGATATTTGGAGTTGCCCCTGAGGAGAAATATTCGAAGATGAATCGGAAATCCAATTATGAAGGTTAAAACGTAAGTGTGCGGACGGGCGGGCGGGACGGACCTGGTGCCGAGACGGCGCGTGCGCAGCCCCATGAACACGGAGCGGATCAGTTTACCGAAGGAGGCGGCGTTGACCGGGTCCAGCTTCTGCTCCTGGCAGTGGCGCAGGTAGTGGTTGTAGAGGGAGCAACGGGCCAAACTCACGCCGTCCGCCGTCTCGTAGTTATCCAACAGCCACTGCAGCTACACACACACACACACACACACACAACCCAGATGTTACACACCGAAATCCAACCTCCAAACTCAAAAGGAAACGCAACTTCTGCTAAACATTTGCAGATCAGAGGGAGAAGTTGAACCGAGGCGCTTAAAGAGACGTTATGTAACATTTCATCAAAGACACGGGTTTCCCCTTCCAAGTCATCTCCATGATTCACTGACTGATTATTAGGAAATCATTCGTTTCCTTGATGATTAATGACTTTTTTTGGAGCCATTATTGTCCGATAAACAGGCGTCATCTGCACTGGGAGTGTGAAAACCGGTCGGTGGCCAATCATAACGCAGGCGTTTAACACTTCTGAAGTGGAATAGTAATAACACCGACGCCCTGATCTCAACTTACTGCATTAATTGTTTATTATTACAACTTATTAATTAATTGTTGCACATTGTTGCTTTTTAAAAAAAAATTTTAAAGACAGAATTTAACAAACAGAGTTGCTGAGAACAAGACAGTCCTCTCTTTGATGTTGAGGTGTCATTTTAAAGAAGTCAATTCATTTTGAATCAGTGTCGGTTCTTAACATGTCACATTCAGCCAACAGACTGACACCTCAGAGGTGGGTGGGGTTATGCAAACGTATATATATATATATATATATATATATATATATATATATATATATATATATATATATATATATATATATATATATATATCCGTGCATTGAAATGAGAATAGTCGAATCAATGAATCTAGATTCCTGTTCATGAAGCAGATCAGTATGATTCATTGACTCCCGAGTCATTTACCTGCACAGTCGACTCTATGATGTCACAGTAAGTATAATTGTCACTAGTCGAATAATTAAATATTAAAGCCGTCAGATGCTAATCTTGCTGAGTTTGAATTTAATGAAATAAAATTTATAAAAAAAATAATAATAATAAAAAAAAAAGTAAGAAAAAAAAACACTGAACTTTGATTCGTTGCCATCTTGATTCCAACGTGTTCTAAAAAACATGTTGCGCAGACAGAAGGGACAAAACAGTCAGCAAGCAGAGGCCAGCAGGAAGACGCAGAGCGCCGGGCGCCGGGCCCTGGGCGGGGCCCGCGGTACGTTTTTTTGGGGATCAGACTTACATGGCTGTTGAGCAGGCTGCTCTTGTGAGAGGGAATCCCTTCAGACTTATGGAGGTTTTCGATGGCCATTTCAAGCTACAGAAAGAACGGAAGCATGCAGAGCAGGGGACCGGGGGGGGGGATTTTGGGGGAAGGGGGGGGTAAAGAGTAAGACCAGGTAAGGGAAGAGAAGGTAAACATGGAAAAAAAAAAGGGGAAAAGAAATGCAGAGAAGAGAAAAGGCAATCACACTGTTAGCTGGTGCCAGATCAGTTTCCATTACAGTGAGTACGTAAGGGGCCTGTGGTGGGGCCCGCCGGCGACCGGGTCCCTCAGAACCCGAGGTTCTACCTGAGTCACGACCCCGTTACCTCCTAACTCAGTACAAACCCTTCGTCACAATGTCTCGTCTTCATTAACGACAAATTCGTTTGAGTTGCTGCTCCATGATTCATTTCATTTAAAAAGATGGGGGGAGGAGGGAGGGGGGTTCCTCCTGCGTCTACACCCATGGGGTGTGGGATTATGGGATGTCTGACATTCAGAAAGCAAGAGAGAGAGACATGATAATGAGGCGAGTCTGTGCTTGTCAATTCTCCAATTCAGCCTTCACTCACTAGAGGGAGCCCCATTTCTTTTTGACACATGGAAGGGGTCGACAGCGATGCCCCTCCATCTGCCCTGCAGCATAGATATGTATTTATATTAATAATAATAATAATAAATATTATCATAATAATAATGTGGGTTCGATGCTGGTGGAATAGTCTTGATGATGTTAAGAGGGACCGGCTCATCCGGCAGGAAACCCCACAGTTATCATTACAAAATCATTACCCATAAACACCGTGGAGTGGAAGTTGGGGGGGGGGGGGTGCAGGCTGGTGAGCCCAGTCTGAAGCATGCAGACGGTAACCCACTGTGTGATACAGCACAATTCCAACGCGCCGCGAAACCGCAAATTGTTAACAATGGCCATTTGTGAACGAGTTACTGAATTGAACACAGTGTTAAAAGTAATTTTAACTGTTGTTTCGAACCCATCCAAACAATTCCGGGGTTTTGAATTTTTTTTTTTTTTTTTATTTAAAAAATTTTTTGTATTTTTTTTTTTTATTGCTCTGAGGGCGGAGATTAACGGGACGGAATTTTTTTATCGGTCCTTCACGGCCGGTGTAAATGTGCTGTACACGTTAAAATTCCAGGCCGTCCCCAAACAGTTAAATATGAACAGAAATATAAACATAAAGATTGAAGACAGACAGGTGGAGGGGGTGAGGGGCGGGTCCCGACCACTCGTTCCGAGGGCCGGACACCGATGAAGTGTCTCCGAAACTTTAGAACCCTTAAACCTAGTGCACTTCCTTCAAACATACAGTTGAGGGTCGTACCATGGCCGAGGAGGAGCGCGAGGTCTGGGAGATGTGCTGCCGCCCGCCCTCCATCCCGCCGTGGATGAGGTAGGCGCCGCCGCTGGATATGATCTGGCTGCCGCCCACGTCCATGGCGATGCCCACCATGCCGTGGTTGGGCACGCTGCCGGACGAGGACACCACGGTGGTGATGGGGGTGCTGCCCGCCTGAGACTCGAAGTAGGCGTTGCCGCCGCCCTGGCCGTACAGGTGGGCGTCGTGGTTGTAGGAGTACGCCGTGCGGCTGGGGAGGGGGGGGGGGAAGGGGGGGGTTATCGTCATAGCAACCGTGTTTAAAATCCAACAAACATCGAATTAACAGGAGGTCTAATTAGCGCCGCGACACAGACGAACGCCGAGCGCCGTTTGGGATCCCACGTGGCACGCATCGACACACAAGGCGACTTACAGACGGGATAGGCATCAAATTCACCAACACGACTTATAACGCCGCGGTGTCCTAGTGGTTGAGCATGTTCTCCTCTCAGCGCTGGGGATTCCCAGTTCGAATCCCAGTCTGGGTGGAGTTTGCACGTTCTCCCCGTGGGTTTCCTCCGGGTTCTCTGGGTTTCCACCCA
>JAFMOD010000092.1:17470-23353 GCA_019802435.1 Corydoras maculifer
GCCCTGATCCTCGTCTCCGCCCCCGCCCGGAGCTTAGACCACGGTTCAAACGGCGGGTGGCCGCCTCGCAGAAACCGCGGCCGATGAGATCTCCGATTAGGGCCAAAGGGGTCGCCGCCTCGCGGCTCGGGCCCCGGCGACGCCCGCCGGCTTTTGACGGACGGCTCGGGTTCGCGAGAGGTGCTTAAAATAGAACGCCGGAGAGCCGCGCGCGTGACGGGATCCGCCTCGGAAGAATTAGCACCAAATACGTTTAGAAAAAATAAACAAATAAAATAAATAAAAGGCCCGGTTGCCCCTAGCGACGAATAACAAGGCACTTGGGTGAAATACCACAACAATCTGGCAAGCGAGCGCGGCGCTGCGTTTCGCAACGGGCCCGTGAAAGCATCCCGGCGGAATCCAAGCAGTTTCCACACAGCTGGGTGGGTCGGGTTCGAGCGCTTCGGAGTGACTCAATCAACAACACGCGAGCATCAGAACCAAATACACCGGAACGACACGGAATTCAGGGCGTCCACTAAATTATGGTCTGTGCCCTGAGGAGCCTCCGTGACCCCGGTGGCCATCGAACCCGCGTTCCTCCGGAAGGCTTTAAGAGGTTCGCTTTAAACTCAAAACAATAAACGTCTCGCCAAATTCATATACAGCATGTGGACAAAAGTATGAGGACACACCTTCAAATCGGGACGTTTTCACTGCGTCCCAGTGCATTCTGGGAGGCTGTAAGCGTCCGATCTTGTGTGAACAAATCCTAATAGAGCAGGAACGTGTTGGATGTGGAAGAACCCAACCCAGCCACTGCGAAACCCTTTCATCAAATAAAAAATAATTCATTCATTATCTTCCACTTTATCCTCTATTAGGGTTGCGGGGGGGGGGGGGGGGGGTTCCCCATGCCCATCCAGGGGAGAACGTTTCGGGCGCTGGGCAAATAGACCCAGGACAGGACGCCAATCTATCACTGGACACACACTCACTCACACACACACTCTATATGGGGCAATTTGGAGAACTCAATTGACCTGATCCATGTTTTTGGACTGTGGGAGGAAACCGGAGGACCCGGAAGAAACCCACGCAGACACGGGGAGAACATGGAAACTCCACCCAGATGGGGATTCGAACTGGTAACCCCTAGTGCTGAGAGGAGAACATGCCAAACCACTAAGCCACCGTGCCGCCAAATAAAAAAATAATAATTAAAAAAATGTATAAAAAAATTAAATAAATAAAAATTTTAAAAAATTTAAAACACACAACGTTCTGATCCTGCCGTCCGCAGAGTGATGGTGCTGTTTTTTGTTACAGAATAAAGTGTATTTAAGGCTTTTAAACATCACACCTTCACACCATGAGAGTTAAATATGCCGATATCAGATAAATATCAGTTTTATACGGGAAAATCAAAGAAAAGACATGACGGGAGAGGAACCAGGACCGGAGGAACGCTGGACAGAGAAAACGAAGGACGTGTGAGAAACGGCACAGCAACAGGTGACCGATCATTAAACCATGGAACAGGATGAAAGCAGAGGCGGGGTTCTGCAGGAACATGTGACATGGACTATATATAAATATATGTAAACATATTTATCTAGCTATCTATTTATACACACGCACATATATATATATATATATATATATATATATATATATATATATATATATATATATATATATATTATTACACACATGGTATATATAACTAAACAGGATGTGGAAAAAGGCGAGAGAGAGAGCACTCTAGTTGGATGCTCCCCTTCAGGAGTTGAGAGGCTAAACCGGTACCCATGAGACGCCCCTTTCTCCAGAGGGAGCCACTGAGGACTTTAATTAAGTGTGAGGGAGGCGGAGACGGAAGGTGAGATGGAGGTCCAGGCAGAGCCCAGTCCTCTCTGCTCGGATTTTAAAGAGATATTACATTCCGCTCCAGCTGATCCCGCGCCACAAAGGCGCACGGCGGGGGAACGGCGGGGTAACGGCGGGGCAACGATTCAAAAGGACGCAGGCGCTCCAGTGAACAGAACTGATCTTTATTACAGCACAGATGAGTTCACCCACCAAAAGGCCATTAACCTCCACCATCATCCACCATCATCATCATCCACCACCTCACCGCTCAGCGATCAAAACAGGGTCAAAGTGATCAAAACCCCACAGACTGACAAACCCGAAAAATGTAGACGGGATAGGACTTAGGAGGGATTTTGGAAATACAGCACTTCTAGCCATCAGCATTGAGAACCAGGACAACTGCAGGCTTCCAAAGTTGTGGAAACAGTTTGGGGAAGGCCCTCTTCTGTTTCATGACGGAGTATGGTGCATGGGGGGGGGGGGGGGGGGACTTAACCAACCCACGCAGAACCCAGAACCAAGGAGGCTTGATGTTCATTAAATATAATGATTTAAAACAGACAAGGTTTAAAAATATTTTTTCCTGCTTTATTTATGTTGTTATTATTATTATTATTATTATTATTATCATGGTTATCATCATGTGTCCCGTTTTTAAAGAGCTGAAACGAATCCAAGTGTCGATGCGTCAGTTTGCGCGCAGTTCTAAGATAAATCACATTAGCGGATAAATAAATGATTAGTGTTCTAATTAATATTAAGAGCGGCTCGTCTCGCTTTATTACACGAGCCGGGACTTAAAAGGAGCCTGAAAAACACATGCAGATGTTCAATTAGGCGGCCCAGCTCCGGTCTTGGCTCGTGTTTGCGTGCCGGCCCACATTGTTTGCAGAGCAACAACCGTCGCCTGTGGCAACACAGTCCACTCCCGTTTCCAGGAGCTTGTTGCTAGGCGACGGGGCAGAATACTTCCCAAACCAAACAATGCCTTTTTTTCTCCCCCCCCCCGAGTGCGAGCCCGTCTATCTCACATTAACCAGAAACTTACGACAATAAATATGTAACCTATTCATTTGATCCTGGGAGGAGGGGGTGGGGGGTGTTGGGGTGGGGTGGGGGGCGGACAGCTGAACGGGTTCGACTTTAATTATATAACTCCGCAGCGATTCCAGGAGTTTACTTTTTCAGCCTGCTGTGATCTGGAGGGTGTTTAATGTGAGAGAGAGAGAGAGGGGGGGGGGGTGAAATAAACTGGAAGAAGTGAGAGAGGAGCGCTCGCTTCACACCTCCACCCTCCAAAACCAACAATCCCTCCAGCAGCCGGGTTCGGGTGGGTTTTCCGACCGCCGACTTCATGATGCGTCAAGTTTTTTTTTAAATTTTTATTATTATTATTTTAAGACACATAGTAACGCGGAGAACCTTCAGACGACACGATGAAAGTCTCTGATGCAGAAAGAAACGTTTCAGTCAGCAATGAACAAAAGTATCGGGACAGACCCAACACTCAGCCGCTGAACTGAGGGGCAAAAAGTCGAGCACCCGGTGATGGGGTCAGTCTGTATGCATTTAACATTATTAGAACAGTTTGGGGAAGGACCTTCTGTGTTTTTAGGATGACCGTGCTGCAGGGAAATAGAACTGAGAACCAGACTGTGAGCCAAGATCATGAATGCATGGCGAATTTTAAAAAATTTCATTTAATAAAATAATAATAAATATATATTATACATACATATATACATATATATATATATACACACACACACACATCCATCCATTATCTTCCACTTTATCATATTTAAGGGTCACGAGGGGGTTCCCCATGTCCATCCAGGAGAGAACGTTTCAGGTGCTGGGCAGTTACACCCAGGACAGGGCGCCAATCCATCACTGAACACACACTCACTCACACAGACACACTCTATATGGGGCAATTTGGAGAATTTAATTGACTTGATCCATGTTTTTGGAGGAAACCGGAGAACCCGGAGGAAACCCACGCAGACATAGGGAGAACATGGAAACTCCACCCAGATGAGGATTCGAACCACCGTCGTGCCGCCCTATATATATATTATTAATGATAACAATAATAATACACAGGATGCTTGGTACTTTGGCCCACATGGGGTATCTGTGTAACACACACACACACACACACACACACACACACACACACACACCGAGCAAATGAAGACATCATCTCCACTGTGGAGGCTGTTTGTCAGCACGTCTCATTAATTTATGCCTAATGCAATGAGAGGCACGCGGGGGTCTGCAGATGGCATGAAGGAGGAAAGGAGAAAATAAGTGAAATGGAGAAGAGAGAGAGCGAGAGAGAGAGCGAAAGAGAGAGAGAAGGGAGAGCGAGTGAGCGAGCGAGGGAGAGAGAGAGGCCTGTGCACCTGACATGCTTGTGTTTTGGATCTTTTTTTATTTTATTTTAGGATCAGCTGACATCATCCGGACATCATCCCCACCTCCCAACGCTCTCTCATCAGCACCAGGCGGAGGGCTACAGGTGCGGCAGCATTTTTTTAAATCCTATATTAGGGTCGCGGGGGAGGGGGGGGGTTCCCTATGCCCATTCAAGGGAGAATGTTTCGGGCGCTGGGTAGATACACCCAAGACAGGGCGCCAATCTATTACTGGGCACACACTCCCTCACAAAGACACAGTCTATATGGGGCAATTTGGAGAATACAATTGACCTTGATCCATGTTTTTGGACTGTGGGAGGAAAGCGGAGAACCCGGAGGAAACCCACGCGGACATGGGGAGAACATGGAAACTCCACCCAGAACCGGATTCGAACCGGGAATCCCTAGCGCTGAGAGGAGAACATGCTAAACCACTAAGCCACCGTGCTTCCCTCATGGTACAGACAGTTTAGGGAAGGCCCCAGGTTTACTTTATTAAGTTTATTGTGCAAGAACTCGACCGCGAACCCTCGTTCCTCCCTGAAAAGAGGGAGCGCCCGGAGCGTGGCGGGATCCATTTAGACCGGGGGTGTCCCGGGGTGGGGGGGGGGGGTCCCGTGGGTGCCGATACTTTTTTGGGAGAACAAATAAAAAGGGAAAAGAAATAAAGCGGAGGGAAGAGAACCGAGGAGAACCCGCTAACTCATTCCCACCACACTCTGCCGCCACCTCGCTCCATCCATCACCGCGGCAGCCTGCCGTCGCCATGGAGACCGTTTGTTCACACTTACAACTCCCGGCTCCCCCGGACCCCTCTCCCCCTCTCGTGTCGTAAACCCATCTAGATTTCCACCCCCGGGGGTCGGCGCGGCGGGCGGAAGAGAGCGCTTTGCGAGAACGGCGGAGAAGCCTGTGGCCCGAACGTAAACACACACACACACACACACACACACACACACGAGTGTCCGTCAGCACCACCACCCCCCACCCACATCACGGGTAATGATGGATCTCCGGCTTTCTGTTGTCGCACCACCTTGTTTCCCGTAGCAACCGGGGGATTAAAGCGGGAAAGAAAAGAAGGACGTTTACTGATTAACTGCCATTTAAAGATCGCTACGGCAACAGGTGGCCCGAAATAACACGCCGTCTTAATTACAGTGTATCGCATCTTCAGAAACGTTCTCATGGGTCTCTTCTGATCTCTCTGTAAGTCTGTAAAACTCTCCCAATTTCTAAAATCTTTGGGCACCGTGGACCCGGACTCAACATCGCCGTTCCAATTCATCTCGGAGGGTTCGATGCACACGGAACTCATCCGAACGGGCCTTCACGGACCCGCCGCCTTTCGTGCACCGGGTCAGAAAAAAGTCCGAGGGCCTTCCCCAAACTGTTGCCAGCAGACTGCAGTCCTGAAGGCACGCACCAACGACAACACGACTTCGGAAAAACGCCACGCGAACCATTACGCAAGTAAAAATTTTAAAAATGTAAAAACGGGACGGTTCCCAGAGCAGCAACCTGCACCCCTGACTCGTCCATTCACGTTCTAAATGACGGAAGAAAGAACCGAAGAGAGCCTTTAACTGCAGGGTTCCACCAA
>JAFMOD010000092.1:36320-47805 GCA_019802435.1 Corydoras maculifer
GATCAAGTCAATTGAATTCTCCAAATTGCCCCATATAGAGTGTGTCTGTGTGAGCGAGCGTGTCCAGTGATAGATTGGCGTCCTGTCCTGGGTGTATCTGCCCAGCGCCCGAAACGTTCTCCCCTGGATGAGCATGGACAACCCCCCCAACTCCCCCCCCCCCTGAATGAGCATGGAGAACCCCCCCATTCCCCCTCCTGGATGGGTATGTAGAACCCCCCCCGCGACCCTAGCCGAGGATAAAGCGGAAGATAATGGATGGACGGATGGATGTCGCAGCCCTTGTGGTTGAGCTCCGTCGTGACAACCTGTTGCCGTCACTGTGTGTGTGTTTTTTGTTTGTTTGTTTCCGGCGCTAAACTAAACGATTAAAAAACAACATTTTGTTTCCGAACTGGAAAAAGTTAGAAGTATTTTTTAATGTATGTACGTGTTTTTAATTCCGCTTTCTCGGTTTCCATGGAGATACGACGACGACAACAACAACAACAACAACCGACACCACCGCCGCCGCCGCGCTGAAGTCGGGGTTTGTATCCGCCTCGCAGCGCTGCTCGGGCGGCCAGCCGGTAAACACCCGCGGGGCGGTTATGCTAAGCTAACGGGAGTAGCCGGAGTTTCGGAAAGAGTTTCGAAAGCGAGAGAAAAAGTTGCGGAACGCGAGCGAACGGCCGCCGCGTCGCCGGTGGAACGAACCTGCCGCCGGTGCCGCTCCGCTGTCACCGGTTTTGCGCCTCTTTCCGCGGTCCGCCGCTGGCCCGCTCGCGTCTGTTGCCGTCGCAGAGTTACTGTCTCCAGGACGACCGTCGCTAAGGAGCTCCGCGCAACTGTTGCTATCGGCTCCGCGACGTCAGGCTCCTCAGCCTTATAAAAAAAAGAGGCGGGGCCACGACGCAGGCCCCGCCCAGAGCCGGTTCGTACCCAGCCGACTCTTCCCGCCTCGAAGCGCGCTAAAAACAACAACAACACAACACGCGATTTCCGCCTCGACGGACCGCGTTTAACGAACATTAAAACAACATGTCGTCTCAACTTTTGTTGTGGCGATCGTTATGAAAGTCGTGGTGTGTGTTCCAGTTCCGCGCGAGCTGGAAACACGGTGGAATCGACTCCTCGTAGTCGACTCCTGTTTGGAATCGAATTCGTCGCTGACTTATTTTTGAAGAACTGTAATTCATTCAGGGCGGCACGGTGGCTTAGTGGTTCGCCTCTCAGCACTAGGGATTCCCGGTTCGAATCCCCATCTGGGTGGTGTTTCCATGTTCTTCCCGTGTCTGCGTGGGTTTCCTCCGGGTTCTCCGGTTTCCTCCCACAGTCCAAAAACATGGATCAAGGTCAATTGAGTTATCCAAATTGCCCCATATAGAGTGTGTCTGTGTGAGTGAGTGTGTGCCCAGCGATGGATTGGCGCCCTGTCCTGGGTCTATCTGCCCAGCGCCCGAGACGTTCTCCCCTGGATGGGCATGGGGAACCCCACCACGACCCTAATAGAGGATAAGCGGGAGATAATGAATGAATGAATAATTCATTCATCCATTATCTGTATCTTTATCCTCTACTTGGGGTCTATAAGGGTTCCCCATAAACATCCAGGAGAGAACGTTTCGGGCGCTGGGCAGATACACCCAGGACAGGGGGGCAATCTGTCACTGGACACGCGCTTACTCACACAGAGACACTTCATATGGGGCAATTTGGAGAACTCAATTGACCTTGATTCATGTTTTTGGACTGTGTGAGGAAACCGGAGAACCCGGAGGAAACCCACGTGGACACGGAGAGAACATGCAAACTCCACAGATTGGGATTCGAAGGAGAACATGCTAAACACTAAGCCACTGTGCCGCCCGGAACCATAATTCATCCGTCCATTATCTTCCGCTTTGTCCTCTACGAGAGTCGTTTCGGGCGCTGGGCAGATACACCCAGGACAGGGCGCCAATCTATCACTGTACACACACACACTCTATATGGGGCAATTTGGAAAACTCAATTGACCTTGATCCATGTTTTTGGACTGTGTGAGAAAACCGGAGAACCCGGAAGAAACCCTAAGAGGCAAACGTGCTGACCACTAAGGCCACCTGGCTGCGAAATCCAACAGAATATTCCATCCATCCATCTCGGGCGCTGGGCAGATTCACCCAGGACAGGGGGGCAATCTATCACTGGACACACAATCACACACACACACTCTATATAGGGCAATTTGGAGAACTCAATTGACCTTGATCCATGTTTTTGAACTGTGGGAGGAAACCAGAGAACCCGGAGGAAACCCACGCGGACACGGGGAGAACATGCAAACTCCACCCATGTTATATACATATATATATATATATGGTTGCGGTGGCTTAGTGGTTGAGCATGTTCTCCTCTCAACACTAGGGATTCGAATCCCAATCAGGGTGGAGTTTCCATGTTCCATGGTCCAAAAACATGGATTGAATTCTCTATGTTTTCTCCATTGAGTTCTCCAAATTGCCCCATATAGAGTGTGTCTGTGTGAGTGAGTGTGTGTCCAGCGATAGATTGGCGCCCTGTCCTGGGTCTATCTGCCCAGCACCCGAAACTTCCCCCTGGATGAGCATGGGGAAGCCCCCCCCCCCCACGACCCTAATAGAAGATAATGGATGGATATATATTCATTCATTCATTATCTCCCGCTTATCCTCTATTAGGGTCGCGGTGGGGGACACACTCTAAAGGGGGCAATTTTTGAGAATTCAATTAACTTGTTCCATGTTTTTGGACTGTGGGAGGAAACCGGAGAACCCGGAGGAAACCCACGCAGACACGGGGAGAACATGGAAACTCCACCCAGATGGGGATTCGAACCGGGAATCCCTAGTGCTGAGAGGAGAACGTGCTAACTACTAAGCCACCGTGCTGCCGGATGGATATATTTATATATATATTTACATTTGGTCATATATTGGACGCTTTTATCCAAAGTGACTTACAAGGTGAACACAGGGTTCATCACAACATCCCTGGAGCAATGAGGGTTAAGGGTCTTTTTGGGATTTGAACCTACAACCTTCAGATTGATAGCCCAACACCCCAACCACTGAGCTACCGTGCCCTTTGCAGCGGCATTAATAATATATAACCTTTAACAGAACCTTTATAAACCTGTTTTCTGATACAAAAGTCAGGCAGACTGCTGCACTTCTCAAATATGTTTATTCGAGGAAAAAAACGTTGTGAATTCGTTTAATTCCAACAACAAACGAACGAAATGGATGTAACGTGATTTTACACACAATGACAGACTGCCCCCCCCCACACCCACCCACCTGAAAAACACCTGTTCCTATGGTTTCAGTAATGAATCGACTCCGAATCTGAGCTTCGCAGTGTGTAGAGTCGACTCCTCGTGGCTCAAACCCCGCCCACGACACTCTCCTGATGTTTCCCGCGTCGGTCCGCGCTGGGACGCCTCCGTCACCCGCCGCCCTGCCGCTTCTGACTCTTTATGGATTGATTGTGACGTCATGTGTGTTTATTTGCTTTTCATTTTGACCTTTTTAAAAAAAAAATTAACGTAACTCTTTTGGATGCAAATTTCGGTTCTGAGTCGGTGTTCCAATTCATTCCAGGAGTATTTGAACCGTCGGGTTCAGGGTTTTCTCGCATTTTGGAGAATTGTATGCCTTTAAACTTCGTGGAAACAGTTCGTAAAAGGTCCCCGTTGCAGAATCATACAAAACAATTTACAATAAAAGCTCGGGAACGTTTGAGCCATTAAATCTTTACGACAGGTTTGGTATGAATTGGAACGGAGATGGTGTAGACATGACATCAGTAGACTGAGCTTTTCTGGATAAACGTATAAGAACATTTACAAATTTACTTCTAGTTGTTAAAGGACAGAATTTATAAAATATAAAGATATGAACCCTGTTGAGTTTAATGTCACGTGAAGACGTCTTCATACTTTTGTCCACTTTTTTTAGTTTACAAGTTTTTTCTAGTCTCGTGTACTTATTGCTGCTTGTAGTACTAATATCTACCGCTAGAGGTCATCACGACACCACGAATGAATAATGTTTTGTTTTTGTAATGTTTTGATTTTGTTCGTGTAAATAACACGACTCTAATGTTTAGAAATCCTTTAATATTTTAATTTTACGTTTTTAGTTACGAAATATTTAGTTGGATGTAGAAATAATAATAATAATAATTATTATTATTATTATTATTATTATTATTATTATTATTATTATTATTATTATTATTATTATTATTATTCATTCATTCATTATCTCCCGCTTATCCTCTATTAGGGTCGCGGTGGGGTTCCCCATGCCCATCCAGGGGAGAACGTCTCGGGCGCTGGGCAGATAGACCCAGGACAGGGCGCCAATCCATCGCTGGGCACACACTCACTCACACACACACTCTCTATATGGGGCAATTTTTGAGAATTCAATTAACTTGTTCCATGTTTTTGGACTGTGGGAAGAAACCGGAGAACCCGGAGGAAACCCACGCAGACACGGGGAGAACATGGAAACTCCACCCAATCCCTAGCGCTGAGAGGCAAACGTGCTAACCACTAAGCCACCGTGCCACCCTATTATTATTATTATTATTATTATTATTATTATTATTATTATTATTATTATTATTATTATCAGCTTTGTTCTTTGTTATTAAAAAGATTTTATTGAAAATATTTACATAAATTAGTTTTATTTAGTTTAAAAAAGCAGTTGTGAGGTCAGACACTGATGTTGAATCAGAGGAACCTGGGTCGCAGTCAGCGTTCTAGTTCATCCAAATGGGGTGAGATGGGGCTGGGTTTAGAACACGTCACATTCTTCCACAACAAACTCGAACGATCACGATTTAATGGACGTCGCGTTGGGGACCGGGACACAGTGATGCTGGAATAGAAAGGGGCCTTCCCCAAACTGTTGATAGCATACAGCTGTCCTACAAAATGTGGGAATAGGACAGACCCAAACCTCTACATTTAAATCGTATTAATCATTACCGCTGAAAGGTTGTGATACCCGATACGACCACCAGGGTCCGCTGTTGTTTGTTCTTCATCAGTTTAAGCGCAGTGTGTAGTTTCATTATAATGTTCACTTGTTTGATTTAAGCTGCGGCTGGTTCGGATCTTCTCTCTTTATTAATCGCAGTGAATTTCGTTTCCACGTCGTTTCCAGGCGACTGCAGCTCGGAGTCTCGTTCAGCTTCCAACACCGAGGTAAGTTTCTAATTACAGTCTCATTACCGGGTGTTAATCACTGCTTTATGACGTGCTATAACCTGGTTACGGGTTTTACTCAGTACAGTATAAACACGTTTTAACATATTATTAAAGATTTAAATTTTATTATAATATATTTAAAATAAAGCAGCAATAATAAAACATCGAGTCTGAGCTTCATATGGAAATTAAAAACCGATATTCAAGCTTCAAGAAAATTTTATTATCATTAATATCACGTGGTACATGAGATAAGAACGAAATGATGGGTCACGGACCCCGATTACCCTGTTATTTTAAAGTTATAATTAAAATATTAATTTTAAAGAAGAAAATGATAAAACTATGACTCTATATATATATATATAATATACAACTACAGATATGAATATAATATAGAATATTTTACCTATAAATATAATATATAAATATATGTATTTAAAGTATATAAAATAAATTTAAGATAATATATATATATATTGCCCAGCGATGGATTGGCGCCCTGTCCTGGGTCTATCTGCCCAGCGCCCGAGACGTCCTCCCCTGGATGGGCATGGGGAACCCCACCGCGACCCTAATAGAGGATAAGCGGAAGATAATGAATGAATGAAATATATATATATATATATATATATATATATATATATATATATATATATATATATATTCTAAAATCTTATCGTTATCGGGAGAGTTTGGTTGTATTTAATAGATTTCTATTGTAAATTATCGGGGGGGGGGGATGGGTTCCCTATGTCCATCCAGGGGAGAACGTTTCGGGCGCTGGGCAGATACACCCAGGACAGAATGCCAATCTATCACTGGACACACACTCACTCACACAGACACACTCTATATGGGGCAATTTGGAGAACTCAATTGACCTTGATCCATGATTTTTGGAGTGTGGGAGGAAACCAGAGAACCCGGAGGAAACCCACGCAGACACGGGGAGAACATGCAAACTCCACCCAGATGGGGATTCGAACCGGGAATCCCTAGTGCTGAGAGGCGAACATGCTAAACCACTGAGCCACCGTGCCGCCTTTGTTTTTAATTTATTTAATATTTTTTATCCACTGAACATATAGATGGACTTTGTAGTTCTATAATTCCATTCTGTAGTCCATCTGTTTCTCTACACACTCTGTGATTCTCGCTCACTCTGTTCTCTAATGATCAGGACCCCACAGAGCAGGTATCATTAGGGTGGTGGATGATTCTCAGTACCAGATTCTCTGGTGGTGCAGGTGTGTTGGTGTGTATTAGTAGTGTGTTTTGTGTGATAATGGCTTGGTTAATTCATGTAGACACGTGTCTGTGTGAAACTGCATCTCATTTAATATTAATGCTTCCTCTCCGGTGTCAGCGGCTTCGTCGCTCCATTGTTGTTCCCTCCATTACGACTCACTCATTTATTGTGGGTGCTGTCGTCATGGCGATCACCATAGCATTCTCACCTGGGGCCGTGGATGCCAGGCGTCGAAGATCAACATGGAACAGAAAAAAAAACATCTCCTTCGAGACCTTAGTGTTGATTAAATAAACCACGAAGGATGTGACCTGGACATGACCTGTCCAATCACAGCACAGGATGAATGTCAACATCCCCTGAGCTCCATGGAAACATCATTTGATATGGATTTCAGGATTCGCTTTACTCGCGTATATTAAAAACGTCCGGGGGGGGGGGTGATAAGACATTGGGGGATTTTCGCCTCAGGAGGTGTGGCCAGCTTCTCAGCACCACTATCTCCACCCTGGTGGGTCGTCTTGGGTTCAGTCTCTGTGGAAAAACGAGATTAGAGATTGAGCTGATATCGTCAGGGAGGTCAGGAGGCAACGCTGGTGGCGTTCGGGCGGCGTCGCCTCAGCAGGTTCCGAAACCGCTCACAGTTCCATATCTGACGTCTGGACAAAACATGAACGCGTTGTGGGAGTTCAAATGAAACTTCTGGCTCCAAAAGTTAGGACACGCCCCCTTTTCTCCTCTATTTATTGTCTTATTGTCCTCTGAAGATGGACTCTGTAGTCTACAATACAGTCTACAGTACATACTGTGTACTCTGTTCTAATGCTCAGCACTCCAATAGTAGCACCACAGAGCAGGGGTTATTGGGTGGGTGCATTAGTCCTATACCAGCAGTGTCACTGAGGTGTTTAAATAAAACTCCAGCAGCACTGCTGCACTAAAACCCCCTCACCACATCAGTGTCACTGCAGAACTGACAAGTTCTGACAACTGAAACAATCCACCACCCAAATGATACCTGTTCTGTGATGCTCCTGAGAACCAACAGGTTACTAACAACAACAAAAAACACAGCTGGACTACAGTCTATAATTATAGAACTACAAAGTCCATCTATGTGGTACGTGGAGGACATAGAAGGATGAAGCAAGAAGGGGGCGTGTCCTAAAGTTTTAATGGCCTGATTTTTTTAAACACTCTCTTGTTAAAGTGTGACCCACGTTTCTATTCAGACTCACATGACACTTCTGACATCGGGCTGTTGGACCTTCATACGGCAGTACTTCCTCAAGCCTGAAGGGCGGAGCCTCTTACGTAAATCGTTTTAATATGTAAAGGACGCTGCGCGGTAAGTGGTATTTGCAGAACGTGGCCTTCGGAGGAAGCATGAGCTTTGGTTGGACGTGCCTCCTCCGAAATTACACGGCGCGCGAATCGGAACGCCGATGTCAGGACGGTCGGGGAAAGTGGTGCGGATTTGCGCCGCACTGTAAACACTTTCTTTATTCGTGTCTCGCTGAATGAATGTGCCGCGATCGAGGCCAAGCGGAAATTAGGCAGAAAAAAATAATGATATAGTTATTTATATATGGGGCGGCACAGTGGTTTAGCATGTTCTCCTCTCAGCGCTAGGGATTCCCGGTTCAAATCCCCATCTGGGTGGAGTTCCTATGTTCTCCCCGTGTCTGTGTGGGTTTCCTCTGGGTTCTCCGGTTTCCTCCCACAGTCCAAAAACATGGATCAAGTCAATTGAGTTCTCCAAATTGCCCCATATAGTGTGTCTGTGTGAGTGAGTGTGTGTCCAGCGATAGATTGGCGTCCTGTCCTGGGTGTATCTGCCCAGCGCCCGAAATGTTCTCCCCTGGATGGGCATGGGAACCCCCCCCCCCCCGCGACCCTAATAGAGGATAAAGCAAAAGATAATGGATAAATAAAGTTTTCTATCCATCCATTCATCCATTATCTTCTGCTTTATCCTCTATTAGGGTTTGCGGGGTGGAGGAGGGGGGTTCCTCATGCCCATCCAGGGGAGAACGTTTCGGGCGCTGGACAGATTCACCCAGGACAGGACGCCAATCTATCGCTGGACACACACTTACTCACACAGACACACTCTTTATGGGGCAATTTGGAGAATTCAGTTGACCTTGACCCATGTTTTTTGGACTGTGGGGGAAATCGGAGAACCCGGAGGAAACCCACGCAGACACGGGGAGAACATGGAAACTCCACCCAGATGGGGATTCGAACCGGGAATCCCTAGTGCTGAGAGGAGAACCTGCTAAACCACTAAGCCATCGTGCCAACCTTTCTATCTACCTATCTGTAGTCCAGCTGTGTTCTTTGTTGTTGTTCGCCCCCTGTTGGTTCTCAGGAGCATCACAGAACAGGTATTATTTGGGTGGTGGATTGTTTGTTGTCAGTTCTGCAGTGACACTGATGTGGTGAGGGGGTTTTAGTGCAGCAGTGCTGCTGTAGTTTCATTTTTCCACCTCAGTGACACTGCTGGGATAGGACTAATGCACCCACCCAATAACCCCAGCTCTGTGGTTGTACCATTGGGGTTCTGAGCATTAGAACAGAGTACACAGTATGTACTGTAGAACACAAACAGATGGACTACAGAGTGGAACTGTAGAACTACAAAGTCTGTGAAACATGGAGGATAAGTGGAGCAGAAAAGGGGGCGTGTCCAAACTGGTTCTGTATATATTTATATGTGCAGTGAACTGTTGGCAGCGGGTTCGTTATTAAACCCGATCGACGGTTCTGTGGATAATAAATACCTTTATCCGATCAGGTCAGTTGCACTGAACACTCTGACAGCAAATGACTCCGCCCCCTTATGCAAATTATGCAAATTTTAACAGCCGCTCAGTCCACTGGGTTAAGGACTCGTCAGCGTCATTAAACACCCACAGCCCATAGTGCATCAGGGAAATAGACAGGTTGCTATGATGTACACTCTATGGACAAAAGTAAGAGGACACGCCACTGAATTCAGGTGTTACCCCAGACAGGTGTTCTGCATCCAGCCTGGTGTAGAAACAGTTTGGGGAAGGACCTGAATCTGTGACAGGAGGGTCCTTAATGACACTTATGGGATCGGATCATGAGTTCAAGTTCAAGTCATTTATTTATAGATTGCTTTTTTTACAATGGCTTTCTTTGTAAAAAAGCCATCCATCCATTATCTTCTACTTTATCACGGGGGTGGGGGGTTGTTCCCCATGCCCATCCATGGGAGAACGTTTTGGGCGCTGGGAAGATACCCAGGACAGGGCGCCAATCCATCGCTTGGCACACACTCACTCACATACACACACTCTCTATGGGGCAATTTGGAGAACTCAATTGACTTGATCCATGTATTTGGACTGTGAGAGGAAACCGGAGAACCCGGAGGAAACGCACGTGGACACGGGGAGAACATGGAAACTCCACCCAGATAGGGATTCGAACTGGGACTCCCTGGAGCTGAGAGGAGAACATGCTAAACCACTAAGGCACCGTAAAAACTAAAACTATTAATACAAGCAACAGGCTTAACTGGAAATGATGGTTCACGGTGGAGCTGATGGTACACTGGCACACACACACACACACACACACACACACACACACACACACACACACACACTCATTAGAACTCGTAGAACCTGTTCGAACCGGTTTCATCAGACGGTGGAAGCGATTAAGGGCTTTGTGAAGCTTTTAGCACCTCGTCACTCTGTAAATCTCGCCTCGTTGTTGAGTATTTTTTTAAAATTCCACTCGAGTTTTTTTTATTTTATTTTATTTTTTAAACGTAATCATTGGATCATTGGATCTCGCGGCGTGCCGGGTGCAGATGTGCACGTGCTGGGAATGTCTCGGCGCTGATGTCACCACAGCTGCATCATCATCTTCATCATCATCATCATCATCATCATCATCATCATCATCAGAGATGATCTGTAACCTGCAGTAACCTCAGCCTCGCGCCGACACGCACTGTGACGTCACAGTCCGGGGGCGGGACCCTACGCCGTGGTGTGAGGCCTCGCGGCCAATCAGCGGCTGCCATGCGCCGAGCGGCCGATAGGGGGAGGAGCGCTGGGGCGCCCCCTCCTGTCCGCGGTTTGAATGAGTGCGCCTCTTTCTCGCAGCCGGCTGGGGTTTTTTTTTTTTTGAGCGGGCGGAAGAGAGAGCTCCGGTGCCGGCGTTCTGCTGAGAGACAACCGGCCCAACGAGGACGAAACAGCGGGCTCTGAACTGTCGGTTCTACGAGGTTCTAACGAGGTTCTAAGCGGAACGCAGAGGCTCCAAGATGCAGTGTGAGTGTTTAACGCGTTCTGTGTGATTTACAGGTTGCTGCGTGGAGACTGGGTGTGACTCACTGAAACAACACACATACACACACAGACACACACAGACACAATGTGTGTTTTTTTCTTTCTTAAAATTCATCCTGTATGATTTAATTAAATTCCGGCGTTAGGTTTTTTTCTCTGAGTCTCGTTATCGTTTATTCTGCCGGTGAATCGTTTGTGTAACGAATCCCATCTGTCTTAATGCACTGAATCATTATAGCGAATCGTTTGGCGAAATCGATTCCGTGCGTATGCGTTATGGTTCTGGAAGGGGGGGGGGTGCCATATCCCCCCCCCCCNTGTTAACAGGCTGTTTGTCAGTTGTGTGTATGTGTTGAGGGTGTAACCCTGTCTGATTTGCATACACATGATGTTTATGTATATAAGGCTCAGGGGTGGGGGTGGGGTTGAGTATGGGTTTTTTTTAAAAAGTGCAATGGAAAGCACACTGTCCTTCCCCCGGCCCCGTGGGCCGAATTATAAAAATTTTTTTAACGGGAATATTCATTTCGGGTCGTTGAAGCAGACGCCCTCTCGTTTCAGCTCTGAGGTGTGAATCATACAGATGCGACTCATGAGTCATTCTCCTGCAGGTCTTAACGTTTTGATCCTGTAAGTCCGTCCTGCAGATGAACGTCGCACCGTGTTGCCAAATCC
>JAFMOD010000092.1:81130-104979 GCA_019802435.1 Corydoras maculifer
TAGTGGAGATCAGGGTTACGTTCAGTCTCACAAACCCAACATGAAACACACAGAGAAACGAGCACTGCTGACTGGCACAGCGTGATATCCCATAATGCTCCGAGCGTGCCCAGGGAGAGAGGAGAATGTCCTCCGTCGCCCCGGCGGTTCTCGGCCTCCCGCGTTACTGCATGTGTGTCGTATGTACATCTATAAATAGAAATGTGTAGCCTCGCTGTCGGTCCAGCGCCGAAACGGTAGTTCATTTAAGGAGCATGCATGATGAGCCACCCAACACCAATGGAACCCCACCGCCGACAGAACCAATGATTCTGCCAAATAAAGTCGCCTGCCTTCATTTTAAATCTGCCAAGGGCTTTTAAGATGTCACGAACAGTTTGGGGAAGGCCCTCAAACTCGCAAATACGCAAATCTGCCAAAAGCCATTGTAGAGTCTCCCTAAAAGATGAAGCCCTGATACCTACAGGGGGGCAGGAGTGATGGTTAGAACACTCCACTATACAGATACAGGTGCATGAAATCAAGCACCCACCCTGCTAATGTGGAAACAGTATGGGGAAGGCCCCGCTTGGAGTTTAAATGGCGTTAATCTGAAACCCAGAGCTCGTTTAATATTAAAGTTTTACAAAAACACAGTCGCGCAGCAGCAGTTCGGAATCAGAACGATCACGTGAACGCCCATCCGGATGAAAATCAAAAAGTTAGAAACCTACAGAATTGCAACGAACATGAAATCCAGGTTAGTGTAGCTACTGTAGCCGGGGGGTGTCGGGTTCCACTGGTGTTTAACGCAGTGATGGTGGCGATCACGGCGGCGTTCCTTTAACGAATCGAGCGGAGGACGCGAGCGCGGATCCGGGAGGTCAGATCTGGGAGGATTAGTGTTCTAGTGCTTCGTAGCATTATCTGCAACAGTACAGGATCGATCGGCGACGCACAGTACGACGGGATAGGCCCCACCGCCGCCACCCCACGTTCCAGGCTCGTAGTGGTGGGGGGGGGGGGGGGGGGGGTGAGCGAAATGTCTGCAGGGGGGGGGGTGGTCGATGGACTGAGCTAAGAATAACAGTCTCGGGAGGGTGGTGCACACGCGGCGACGGGTAAACGAGGATTAAAACGAGAAGAGAGAGAGAATAAAGAAAGAAAGAGAAATGAGCATATTGCATGTAATTATTGTA
Organism: Corydoras maculifer; assembly: GCA_019802435.1. Taxonomy (NCBI): domain Eukaryota; kingdom Metazoa; phylum Chordata; class Actinopteri; order Siluriformes; family Callichthyidae; genus Corydoras; species Corydoras maculifer. The sequence goes on from JAFMOD010000092.1 coordinate 82,309, forward strand.
TAAATCTCATTAAAAATACAGTTCAGATAATAATTAAGTACTTGAGTCACCACGGCCAAAAGTGCAGCAGAGGTATAGAAATAAGAATAGAACCCAAGATTCTTCGCATGAAAAAAAACACGCTCGCCAGCGCCCCCTTTTTGCTTCTATAGCCCAGCCTCGTTGTGGCTAAAGGAGAGTGAGTTCGTGAACTCGCACTCGAGAGTTAAAGGTTCAAATAGAAAGTTCAATTTGAATTTAGGAGATAGACACGCATACACACACACACACACATGTTCAGTTGGTTCTTTCAATCACTCAGTCACCAACACACACACACACACAATAACACACAGAGGGGCTTCTGGGAAGGGCACTGGGTCAGTGGTCAGCCTGCCAAACCTCTTAAAGCTAATCAGCGTGAGAATCCTTACCAGCAGCGACGGAGAATGACGATAACACGACGACTCGGCGGATAAATATAACACTAACGTTCTCCGGGCCGCCACCGGAGGCTGCGTACGTGCACGGGCCGCGTACGAGAGTCCAGAAAGGCGCCGCGGATTAACCGAGACGACACAGGAGCGGAACATTAAAGAATAAATCCCGAATAAACCCCCTCACTCCGATGAATCGATACGCAGCACACAGGACCCTCAGAGAACCCTCAGCATCCAGTCATGCAGTGGATTAAGATCCTGTTACTCAGTTACTCAGTAGGTCGTGGGTTTTATTGCCTTTACTGTAAAATATCACGTTTTTCCTATTGCTCAAGTGCGTTTGAGCTACAATTATAGTGGATCACTACTCAGCTTTGATTGACCGGTTGGATTTTCAGGAGCATCTGAAACCATGGCACCCGACAATCTGCATAGAATCCAATTAAGGTCGCTATGGTAATCATCATCATCATGAGGGTCTATTTAATTACGTACTTTAATCACGTTACCGTGTCGTCGTTATCGTATTCAGCATGACCTCACACGACTGCCCAAACTGTCGGCATCCTGTAAACCCTGAACATCAGGACAGGACAGTACATCAGTGTATAACCACGAGTTCACGGACGTCGCCGCTCCTCCGGGTTCGTGTTAGTGCTCAGTTCTAGCGAAGTGAAAGCTCAGTGCTACGGAACCGTCAGACATGAGGTAACTACACCAGGATGCGGACGTTAGGGGCAACACGGGGCCACGTGGGGGCGATGTCGGTATCGTTATCGTGATACGTTCTCTACGCGTGAAATGAAATTAAAATCAATTTAAAAAAAAAAAAAAAAAAAAAAAGGCAGCTATTTATTATTGAACGCCTTGTAAACCGAAGATGCATCGAAACGAGAATCTGAACAGGGCGTAGGCGACCTCCTTTAGGGTGAAGCCCATTGGCGGCCTTTCTGGACTCCGGTACTTGTCCCGGTCACACGGTGCACTTCCCCGTGGTACGGTTTACGCAGACATGATACGAAAAAGGACGATGATCCCCGAAACCTTTCACACATTGCACTACCTATGTACAGTATTTAAGGGCTTCTGGAAGGCCTAAATTGGCAAAAAAAACACAGTCGTTAATACTCGCTGGCGACCCGGGAGAATGCGGTCGGGAAAGAGACACTAGTTTTCAGGGCTTCAGCTTGAGATAAGCAGGATGTGTGCGCCGCGTGCCAGCGCCGCCTAGGGGGAGGGCGGGGGGCGAAGGCGGGGGGCAAGGGCGAGCCGGCACGGTCGGCTGGTTGGTAAAGGCACTAAGCACGAGCCCTAGACAACGATACATTCACTTCTCATGCCTGCACGTCTCCCTCTGTCAAAAATACTTCTGTACAAAAATAAAAATATTAAAAAAAGGTCAGGAAGGGGAAGGGGGCGAGGGGGGGGGGCAGGGGGGAGGTCGTGCCCTGGTGCGAGCATGGCTACGAGTAGGGGCAAATACAGGCCAGAGGAGGAAGTTTGCAAAGGACAGGAGTGAGGCGGGCGACCACGCCCACGCTGACGTGCGATAGGCGTGAAGGAGACCACGCTTCCACGGTCCCATCTTCAGTCCTCACACAAGAGACGTTCCGCATCGGACAGGCCTCCCCAAAAGGGACGCTTCCTCCCCACGCCGTGCCCCCTGCCCCGTCGGCGTGGGTCCCGGTCACTTTTCAAACTCGGCCGCCCGCCTCCTTTCGCGACGGTTCCTCCGGCCGCGCTTTCGAGCCCACCCTCGAGTCCAGAGCGGAGAAGGAGGGCACGGCCCGTCCCCTCGGACCGGCCGCCTCCTGTCACGTGGCCGTGGCCTCGAGGTAGCTCTGCAGTTTGCGCACCGTGGACTCGTCCAGCGAGAACAGGTCGAAGTCGAAGGTGGTGTTGGTAACGTTGAAGTGACCCGTCTCCTCGATCAGGTTCACGATCTGAAGAATAGAAAAAAATTAATAAATAAAAATAAAACACTTAACCGGCCAGCAGAGGTCGCCGGACTCCCACCCGTCACCCCCGAAACCCCGCGCTCACCCACCTGCTGAAGGACGTTACGCTCTCTCAGTGCCATTAGTCTGCGGTGCAGGTCCACCAGTTCCTCGGTGTACGCCTGCGGCGGGGACGAGAAAAACAGCGACACTGAAAGAAAACGACTAAAAAAAAAAAAAACAACCGAACAAACGGCAAAACCTTTTTTTTTTTTTGAGAACTCATCTTAGAACCGAACTCATTACCGGTTTTTGGACTCGATCCACAACGTCGCCGTAGAGACAACTGTAATTAGCTTATTCTGTAATTACCGTGGGTGGCGCGGTGGCTTAGTGGTTGGCATGTTCTCCTCTCAGCGCTAGGGATTCCCGGTTCGAATCCCAATCTGGGCGGAGTTTCCATGTTCCCCCCGTGTCCGCGTGGGTTTCCTCCGGGTTCTCCGGTTTCCTCCCACAGTCCAAAAACATGGATCAAGGTCAGTTGAGTTCTCCAAATTGCCCCATATAGAGTGACCGTGCGAGTGAGTGTGTGTCCAGTGATGGATTGCCCCCCTGTCCTGGGTGTATCTGCCCAGCGCCCGAAACGTTCTCCCCTGGATGGGCATGGGGGGACCCCCCCCCCCCCACGACCCTTACAGAGGATAAAGCGGAAGAATATGGATGGATGTAATTACCGTGTGATTGTCTTGTGTTACTAAACTGCAACATAAGAACAGCATCAACCTCATTAATTAACCTACAGCTAATTATTAACCTAACCTACACAGAACCTGTAGAACCTTCCGATTAATCGTTTTAATGTAAAGCAGAGAGGCAGCCAGCGTCCAGGTGGCTCGAGGTGAAGGGTCATCACTTCATCATCACACAGTATTCAGCTGTTAAAGGTAAATAATCTGTTTACGGTATTCAGTAGTTGGGTGTAGTTTGGTGTAGTTGGGGTGTAGTGTACAAACTGCAGAAGAAGAAAATTGGATTTACCCTTCCTACCTTGTCGTAGCCCTTCTTCATGGGTTTCTCTTGTCTTAGACAAGGGTCAGGACTCTTTCTACCCGACACCTGGAGAGGACAGAAAAGGAGGAGGAGCTTATACAGGGCCACAGTTCATGAATCATCAGGAGTCTAATGCGAGGAACAGAATCGCCGCAGGTCTATCTCTCTCTCTCCGTTTGGGTTCGGCAGTGACGGAACCCGCCTCCTCCGGTCACGCTACATTCCTCTCCGTCGCCGCCTCCATTCAACCTCGATCCCGTAAATCCCTCAACAACCCGTCCGTCGCACGCTGGCTTAGTGGTTTAGCACGTTCTCCTCTCAGCTCTAGGGATTCCTGGTTTGAATCTCAATCTGAGTGGAGTTTCCATGTTCTCCCCGCGTCTGCGTGGGTTTCCTCCGGGTTCTCCGGTTTCCTCCCACAGTCCAAAAACATGGATCAAGGTCATTTGAGTTCTCCAAATTGCCCCATATAGAGTGTGTGTGTGTGAGTGAGTATGTGCCCAGTGAGGTTGGCGCCCTGTCCTGGGTGTATCTGCACAGCGCCCGAAACGTTCTCCCATGGATGGGCATGGGGAACCCCCCCTGCGACCCTAATATAGGATAAAGCGGAAGATAATGGATGAATGAATGAATGAACCCGCCCGTCGTCTCTCATCTCGGCAACCGTACAAAAAGCAGCCAGATTACAGCGTGGACATTTCTCCCTGAAGCAGAGCCACGATGTCTGGACTAGGGCTGCAACAAGGGATCGATAAAATCGATAAAAATCGATTATGAGAAGTGTCGATAATGAATTTTCGTTATCGATTTCCGCGTTACTCGCGATGTGGTAACCGCTTACGTCACCCGCAGCGCTTCAATAACGCTGGGGAAAAAATAGGGGGTTGAACAGAACGAGGCGGAGTCTGCAAAACAAGTTGATAAATCGTAGAAATGAAACACTAAAGAAAGAAAAAAACGCTGAAAAAAAGCTTCCGTTTAAATCATCGAAAGCGTCACGCTGCACACAAAAAAATAAAAATGAATCGACCTTTGAGTTGGTTTTCTTCATAACTCCTGACTTGTAATGTTCTCATTCGTAAGTCGCTTTGGATAAAAACGTCGGCTAAACGATTAAATGTAAATGACATGGAAATTTTTTTTAGTTATCCAACTCATCGATTAATCGGGGGAAAAAAATAATCGACTGATTAATCGATTATCAAAATAATCGTTAGTTGCAGCCCTAGTTAGGACCAACACGCCGTCGACATTAAGAGGTTAAAAAAGCGGGCGGGGCGGGCGTCACACCTCCGCCCAGCTGCCGGTTGTTCGCTGACTCGGCACATGATGAGCCGTCATGTTGATAACGTGACCAAAAAAAAGTCTTAGAGCAGAATCCGGAGTCAAACAGCCATGTCTTAAGGTGTCCAAACTGTCCATCCACCCACTCACCCACCCGTCCCATGGGTCTGTAGTCCCTCTACCGAGAGCCTGTCAGTCAAGAGGTTCTAAAAACACGTTCCCATCTCAGCCTTATCGCGTGCCTCACCTTGTTATTAGAGGAGGGGTGTTTTGGGGGTGGCGGCGGGGGGTTTCGGCTGGGTCGGTGAGGACCCTCACTGCTGTCGCTCTCGCTGTCCAAACTCAGCCTGCACAGAAAGCAAGAGCCTCTCAGATCACAGGACACCTCCTCCTCAGTGAGCCAAAAAAAAAAAAAAAACAGGGACGGACCTGGAGTCGCGGTTCGGCGGGTTGTTCTTGACCGGCGTCTCGTCGTCCGAGCTGCTGTCGTCTTCGTCCGACTCTTCAGACTGCATGTCCTCCACCATCGAGCGCAGGGGTCCTGTTTAGATCCGAGTAAGAGACAAAATAAAGCGACGTTCTGACGGAACCCGGTGCTTTCACATCCGAGGAACCTTTCAGTCGGCTGGAACGGCAGGAACTTACTACAACTAAGGTTCTCAGATCCTTTCGCACTCAGGAATCAAGTGTGATGGGATAGCCCCCAGCCCCTCGCTGCTGTAACAACTTACACTTGTGGGAATTTGGCCCATTTGTCCAAAAAAAAAATTTTTCTTTAAAAAAAAAAAAAAGAGGCACAGTGGCTTAGTGGTTTAGCATGTTCTCCTTTTAGCACTAGGGATTCCCGGTTCGAATCCTTATCTGGGTGGAGTTTCCATGTTCTCCCCGTGTCAGCGGGGGTTTCCTACGGGTTTTCCGGTTTCCTTCCACAGTCCAAAAACATGGATCAAGTCAATTGAGTTCTCCAAATTGCCCCATATAGAGTGTAGAGTGTGTCTGTGTGAGTGTGTGTACAGCGATGGATTGCCCCCCTGTCCTGGGTGTATCTGCCCAGCGCCCAAAACGTTGACCTGAATGGGCATGGGGAACCCCCCCGCGACCCTAATAGAGAATAAAGCGTAAGATAATGGATGGATGAATTGAAAAAGAAAAGCATTTGTGAGGTCAGACACCGACGCTGGACAAAAAGACCTGGCTCACAATCAGCATTCTAATTCATCCCCATGGACAGGATTGAGATCAGAGTTCTGAGCGTGTTTTCACGTTCTCCTACGCTAAACTCATGAACCTTGCGGTGCACCTGGGTTTCATCATGCTGGACCTGCACGAGGCCTTCCCTAAACTGTTGTTACAACACTGAACGCATACGTACTACTTTTCAGTTGCCACGTTTACAGAACTTCTGAAGCCATTCTGAAGCCCCCCCCCCCCCCTCCAAAAGGTGGCTCCCCTAAAAGCAGTTCCCACAACCGCACGAGTGGGCTCACCTTGTCCTTGTTTGTGCTTCGGCTCGAAGTCGGAGTCGGAGCTGGACTCGGAGCTGGAGCTGGAGTTGGAGGGACTGGACGGAGCCGACTGCCGGAGAGAAGAAAGAACACGGAGACGTGAGCGCCGGGCGGAACGGACCGAGCGCACGCAAGAACACAGACGTTTAAAAATCAACGTGGCGCCGCAACGCTCAGTCTTCACCATCTGCTGCGCCGCTCGCTCTCTGACCTCGTCATCCGAGTTCGACTCGTCCGACTCCGGCGGCTTCTTCGGCTCTTTCACCTCGGGGACCTCGGGTTTGCTTTTGGGCCAGCGCCCCCTGTCCTTCGAGCTCTTCTTCTCACCTAAGCCCGACCCGGGGCCCGCAGTGGAGGACGAGACGCGGGGGGAGGTGCCGGGATAGACCCCGCCTCCTGACCCCTTTTGCCCTTCTCCTCCTCCTCCCTTTTTGGGTTTCTTGACACTGGACTTGGGAGAGTCGGCGTTGGAGGGTCGCTTGCTGGCCGATTTGCTCTCGCTCCCTCCCCCGCCCCCTCCCCCGGGGCCTCCTCCTTTGGGAGACATGCCCTCCATCTTGGGCTCCTTGAGAGTCAGCTTTGGCTCTTTGAAGGCGGCTTTGGGCGGCGCCTTGCTCTCCTCCTTCACTTTGATTTCCGGCTTCTTGGACGAGGAGAGGAACAGCGAGGACTCCCGGCCGCCTTTGCTGCTGTTGCCGTCGCGTTCCACGTCCCCCTTGGAGGCGCTCTTGCTCTCGGAGTCCTTGCGCGGCCGCTCGCGATGGTCCTTCGAGGCTTTGTGAGGTTTCTGAGGTTTGGAGAGGCTGCTGTTATCCTTACCGAGCTCCTACGGGAAGAGAAAACACCCCCCCAACGTTATTTAGGAGAACGAGCAGCAGCGGGGGGGGACGTGCGATCGATACGGACCTTGGGCCCCTGGGAGCTCTTGCTCTTCTTGGGGTCCGAAAAGGCAGACATGGGAATCGTTGGAAGCATGGGGTATTCTGGGCTCGGCCTGGACACCACCTCCGCCCCCTCAGGCACCACGATGAGCTGATGAAGGACGACATCGGCACGGCAACGGAAATAAACACATAGATCAATTAATCCGTTATTTTTAACGAGCGTTTCAGGATCTTGATTGAAAACCCGCAGCCTTCCCCCAGCGAGCAGCGGGTGGCGCTCTCACTCACCCCTCCGGCTTTGACCAGCTTCTTGCGGAAATCGCGGGTCGGGTTGTTAAAGGTGAGCTTCTCGCACCGGAGATGATTGACCGGTGGGTTGCCCTCCAGGTTCAGGAACAGATCGTAGTTGAAGAGAACCTTTTTCGGCTCCTCCTGTTTGGACACGGACATCGGGACCCCATTCAGACCGGAGAAGACGGAGTGCAAAAGTATTGGGACACCTACGTTCACGTTACGTTACATTCTCATTGCAGCTCTAACAGCTTCCTCTCTTATGGAAAGGTTTCGGAGCGAGGAAAAGGGGAACCGGGATTATAATCTCCATTCCAATTCATCCCAGAGGTGTTGGATGTGGTGGAGTGGAGGCTGTCCCAGTTTCAGAAGACGGAATATTTTGTCCCAATATTTTTGTCTATATTTTGTATAATAAAATGTATGAAGAACCGAAAAGGGAGCGACACAATGACCCAAAGAAGAGGAGGAGTCGAGATGATAAGGGACAGGATGTCCAGAAGAATAGGAATTCAGGAGGTTCGGACGTGCAGAGGCTCGGGAGAACAACTGGAATAATAAAAAAAACTCATTCATTCATTAACTCCCACTTTATCCTCTATTAGGGTCGCGGTGGGGTTCCCCATGCCAATCCAGGGGAGAACGTTTCGGGCGCTGGGCAGATAGTCCCAGGACAGGGTGCCAATTCATCGCTGGGCACACACTCACTCAGACACACACACTCTATATGGGGCAATTTGGAGAACTCAATTGACTTGATCCATGTTTTTGGACTGTGGGAGGAAACCGGAGAACCCGGAGGAAACCCACGCAGACACGGGGAGAACATGGAAACTCCACCCAGATGGGGATTTGAACCGGGAATCCCTAGTGCTGAGAGGAGAACATGCTAAACCACTATGCCCCTTGTCTATATTGTGTATAATAAAATGTATGAAGAACCAAAAAGGGAGCGACACAATGACCCAAAGAGGAGGAGGAGGAGGTGAGGGACAGGATGAGGGACAGGATGTCCAGAAGAATACGAATTCAGGAGGTTTGGACGTGCAGAGACTCGGGAGAACAACCGGAATAATAAAAAAAGATTAAAAAAAAGAATAAATAAAAAAAGAATCACCAAAAGTTTGGGAGGCTTGAGAATTAAAAAGTGGAAATGGTGAAGCAGAGTGTTCAGCGCGAGAGCAGAGGGGCGTCAGGAAGTCTTAAGATCACCTTTAACCACAGACGCCACGCTAAGAAAAAGGTGTTAAACTAAAAAGAGTAAGCTTAAAAAAAATTCAAACTGAGAGAGGAAGTGCCCCGAGCCGGGGCGTCCGGCGTGCACTCACCTTGTTTTTGAAGTAGACCTCGATGGGCATCAGGAACCCGGCGTACCCCGACTCCTCCACCTTATACGGAGGTTCTTTACACACTGCAAACAGGTCAGACCGTACAAGTCAACACCGATACGTTCAGACGACGACGCGGTCCAAGACGAGCTTCAACGGTGCCGCCGATGAGCCCATGTGACCGCGGCGTGAACACGTTCCGTTATCGAGTTCAGATCGAATGATTTCGGGACGTCGAGGGAATAAAAGTCTTTACAAAGCAACCAAGTGGCGGCAACAACTTCCACTCCGGGTGGCACGGGGGCTTAGTGGTTTAGCATGTTCTCCTCTCAGCACTAGGGAATCCCGGTTCGAATCCCCATCTGGGTGGAGTTTCCCCCCCCCCCCCCCCCCCCCCCCCCCCCCCCCCCCCCCCCCCCCCCCCCCCCCCCCCCCCCCCCCCCCCCCCCCCCCCCCCCCCCCCCCCCCCCCCCCCTGTGTGAGTGAATGTGTGTCCAGCAATGGATTGGCATCTTGTCCTGGGTATATCTGTCCTGGGTGTACCCCCCCCCCCCCACGACCCTAGTCAGGATCAAGAGGAAGATGATGGACGGATGGATGGAACTGTGCGTTTGTGTGTTGTGCGTTGGTCCGCTCACCTCTCTTGGGTTTCGGGAAGCTCTCGTGAAGACGAAAGATGACTTTGTCCACGAAGTGCTGGATGTCGCTGTTCTCAGGCCCGCGGACGAACACCATCCAGTCGTGTGTGAACCCCTCCGACGTGGCCTTCTTCCTCAGCTGAGCTCTGTGGCCCAGCTCCAGCTTCACCTGCACCGTGCACTGCAGACAGGAGACAACCGTGGGTATCGAAAAGGACGCCGACTCCTGCACCACCACACCACGATGCCAGACACCCCCCCCCCCCATCGTGCTGTCCAACACGGGCTCACGCAACATCCCATTCAAAGCAAGGAGGTCCAAACCCCGCTTAAACCAAGTTACGAAGCTCCAATCAGTCGTCCTGGGACCGACCCTGGAAGGGTCTGGACGAGCTGCCCGCCGTCCCGTCGAAGCGCCCGGACTAGGAGACAAAGCTCAGCCAACCGTCCTGCCGGCGACGGCCCTGTTCATCCTGTCCCCGCGTTGCCTTTTAAGACCACTGGGGGAGTTGACGAGATGAAATGTCTCATATCTTATCATTTTTTGGATAACATTAGATGTTAAGTAGTCCTTTCGTACACTTTCGTTTCAATGAGACATGCGACGAAAATCCAGGGATCAATTCAGTTTTGTAGGGGGCGCCCCACCACCAGCCTGACATGGCACACCAACACGGAGGATGATCCTCCACCACTGGACCTGGACCCCAGCACGCACTGTGGGTGAGGCCACGTCCAATAAATTTCCAGGAGAGAGAAGGCCCGTGTCACATGGGGGCCTAAGCCCTGACCCAGCCATGGAAAGAACTGGAATGCCGATTTTTCAAGCCAGGGCATCGACATTCAAACGTGCATGCCCTGCTAGGAACCAGAGCCATTTTGCAGGAGTCCTGTGTTCGGGAGGAGGGTTTAAGAGTCCTGGGTGTGACCGCCCTAGTATCTGGTAGATACCAGAACGTTGGGCTCCATCACCGTCCCCAGTCAGGTGTCCCCTACCCCCTAACCCTGTCTCCTGTCCCCTACCCCCTACCCCCTGCTATGCCCTGCTATGGACCAGAGCGATTTTGCAGGAGTCCTGTGTTCGGGAGGAGGGTTCTCCACAGTGGGTGCAGCCTCTCTGAACAGCACCCAATGCTGCTATACTCAATACCGGGATAGGCCCAAGTCCTGGTCAATAAACAGAACCAGGGACAGTAGCTTAGAAACAGCTCAGCGGTATGCTGCCCGCTTCGTCGCCGTTTCAGTTTAACTGGTATGGCTTTAAAGATTACCATCTCCACGTCGTCATGGAAACGAGAGGTACAGCTGCGCCGGCGTACGGTTGTGACGTCACAGACTGCGGATCAGATTACCCGCCGCTCGCCGCCACACGCGCAACATTTTGGTTACAGACTTCAAAGTGGCGCGGCTTCCGAAGAACGAGTGTTTCTTAAAACCTGCGTCGCGCTGAACTTCTCTGTAGTTTAGAAACTGCGCCTTTTCCGTCCACAGCCTACAACCGAGCACTGCTCTTTAAATACCAGCCCTGACCTCCGGGGGCGCCACCGCCGTCAAACGCAGCCGGTGTGAAAACGCCGAAGGTCAGCTGTGTTCTGACCACGAACACGGGGTGGGAAATTCAGAAACCTAATCGCAGTGATGATTAACAAAATTAATAAACGGTTAGAAACGGCAGCACGCTGGCTTAGTGGTTTAGCATGTTCTCCTCTCAGCATTAGAGATTCCCGGTTCGAATCCCCATCTGGGTGGAGTTTCCATGTCCTCCCCGTGTCTGCGTGGGTTTCCTCCGGGTTCTTCGGTTTTCTCCCACAGTCCAAAAACATGGATCAAGGTGAATTCATTCATTCATTATCTTCCGCTTTTATTCTTTTAACAGGCTTTTATAACCCGGTCTCCTGTCCCCTACCCCCTAACCCTGTGTCCTGTCCCCTACCCCTTAACCCTGTCTCCTGTCCCCTACCCCTTAACCCTGTCTCCTGTCCCCTACCCCCTAACCCTGTCTCCTACCCCCTAGACTGTTCTGGCTCAGGAGACACTTAAAGTAATTACCTGACTGAGAGGTCCCCCAGTCATGTGTCCCCTACCCCCTAACCCATTTCTGGCTCAGAAGACAGAGAACATCGTGGTGAGAACATCGTGCTGGGAGATCTAGAAACCTAATCGCAGTGACCACACCCATCGGCGTATAGACCATGAGACACGGAGGATGTTCGTTAGTCATACGGAGGACATCCCCGCGACGTGCGTGACTTTGATGTCTCCAAGAGCGACTGCGGGTTCCGACTTCATCGCGTTACAAAGGGGGGAGATACAAGTTGCCTCTCAACGCATCATCAGACGTACTGGAACAAACTCATTCCATCATGGCGGTCACAGGCGTCCATGAGGCTAGGTGAGGACATCAGAACATGCATTCTAAGCATAGAACATCAAACCAGATATAAGATCGTGTTCATGCCACGGAACGGCGTCCTTCCCATCGTCAAGAAAAAAAATAAAAAATTAAATCTCATCGTTCCTCCGGCGTCTTGTTATGGCTTTATTTACTTATGGTTCAGTCGGCATGACAACAGACCTCTAGGGCTATAACTAACACCAGGGCACCCTCTGGAATGAGCGCCGTTATAGTCTGCAACTTTTAATTTGCATTCACGCATGAACCTCCTGACTGCAAACTTTTACCGTATTTCCCGGACTATAAGGCGCACCTAAAAGCCTAAAATTTTCCCAGAAATCGGATGTGCGCCTTATAATCCGGTGCGCCTTATACATGTACCGAGTTCCAAAATCTATAAAAGTGTTGTTGTGCGACCGGGTGGTTTTATTTCCACACATCGCCGCCCTGCTGATCTGTGACTCCATGCGCGCTCATCTCACAGACAACGTGAAGTAAAGAAAATTAATTGAAAGCTCGCCGTCATTCCGGGAGGATTAAATAAAGAACTCCGACCTCTGGACATTGGTGTAAACGGGGCGTTTAAAGTAAAGTCGCGGGGGGCGTGGGAGCGATGGGTGATAGACGGCGAACACACGTTTACTAAAACTCGGGAGGTGGCGGCAGGCGAGTTACGCCACCGTCTGTGAAGGGATTGTGGACGCCTGGGCTGAGGTTTCTGCTGTGACCCTCGTCCGAGCTTTCACGAAAGCCGGCATCGTCGCTGAACAGCCGCCTGGAGACGAGACGGACTCAGACATCGATGAGGGGGACACCGGAGTGCTCGATAGTGAAGCTTTTTAATTCAGACACAGAAGACGAGGACTTTGATGCATTTGTGGGAGAAGAGGGATTAAAATAATGTGTGTTTTATCAAGTAGTAGAATAAACTTCAATTATAAATCAGCGTTTTGCATCCTTCACTTTTCTTGTAGATCTTTTGTTTTAGCGAGTGATTTATAATACAGAGCCGTACAGAATAAGTACCGTACAGAAATAGAGTCCCTAATTCAGACTGCGCCTTATAGTACGGTGCGCCTTACGGTCCGGAAAATACGGTAGTTTGTGAAAAGCTATAAAGGATGCCATCCCATAATTAAATTTACAGGGTAGACTTGGATGATGGTCACTATGGTTTCCGGCAAATCAAACTACATGCCTGTTGTTGGGTGTATGAATAAATACGCCGGCCGTCGACGCTCCCATCTGATTGGTCGAACGCAACACACACCGATTGTGCAGAACGTTTCTTTAAAATGGTCACCTCGATTTTCGACACCGGTCCTCACTTCTGATGCCGAACCTTTAATCGGACGTCCCTCATGGTCGAACATGCACCGTTCGTTTGTAAGGGGACATCAGTTTGTAATCGCACAATGTGGGCTTGTTGTGCATTGGAATCCCGACCCCCTGACTGACCAGCGGTCTGCTGTTCAAAGCGGGACGCTGCTATTTTTGGCTCGGTCCATTTTGTCCTTTTTTTTTTTTTTTTCCGACTGAGGGGGCGGCGGAGAGTCATCAGTGCAAATAAACCTCGGCGTCATCAGCGCGACATTGTGGTGCGTCCACACCTGCTATGAAAATCAGCGCTCGGTAGTCAAATGTGGACGAAACGCCGTCACGGCAAAATTAAAACCTCAATGGGGCGACGGTCAGAGATCAAACAGAAAATAAATTAATATAATAATAATTATTATTATTATAATTAATAATAATTATTGTAATAATTATAATAATAGGCTTAGTGGTTTAGCATGTTCTCCTCTCAGCACTAGGGATTCCCGGTTCGAATCCCCATCTGGGTGGAGTTTCCATGTTCTCCCTGTGTCTGTGTGGGTTTCCTCCGGGTTCTCCGGTTTCCTCCCACAGTCCAAAAACATGGATCGAGTCAACTGAATTCTCCAAATTGCCCCATATAGAGTGTGTCTGTGTGAGTGAGTGTGTGTCCAGTGATAGATTGCCCCCCTGGATGGGCATGGGGAACCCCACCACCACCCTAATAGAGGATAAAGCAGAAGATAATGAATGAATTAATGAATAATAATTCTTATTTGGACTGTGGTGGACACGACCGAACTCCCAAAACGCATCTTCAGTCAAACAATAAAAAGATCCTGGCTTTGATTTCATGTCAGAGCAGACATTCTACTTATTTTGTGGGGTTTTGCATGTTCTCCTCATGTCTGACTGGGCTGTCCTCGGTTTCCTCCCGCAGTGCTAAACCAGGAGTGTAGTGCAATGTGTTCAAACATGCACGGCATCTGAACTATAGAGCAACACCACCACCACCAGCACCACCAGCAACACCACCACCACCTTGATCAGGTTAACGGATAACAAAATAAATAAACGGGTGGAAACGGTGCCACAACGGTAAACGCGCTCCTCTCGGCTTAACAGCTAGAATGAACAATTTCTCTTATTTTTTGTTTCAGTGAGTTTGCATGTTGGGCTCCATCACCGTCCCCCAGTCAGGTTGTCCCCTACCCCCTAAAGCGGTCTCCTGTCCCCTACCCCCTACCCCTGTCTCCTGTCCCCTACCCCTGTCTCCTGTCCCCTACCCCTGTCTCCTGTCCCCTACCCCCTAACCCTGTCCCCTACCCCCTAACCCTGCCTCCTGTCCCCTACCCCCTAACCCTGCCTCCTGTCCCCTACCCCCTAACCCTGCCTCCTGTCCCCTACCCCCTAACCCTGCCTCCTGTCCCCTACCCCCTAACCCTGTCTCCTGTCCCCTACCCCCTAACCCTGTTCTGGCTCAGAAGACACCAAAAGTAACGACCTGGCTGAGAGGACACAGTTAAACGTTTACATTTTGCATGGGTGCGGTAGCTCGGCGGTCTGGGCGTTGGGCGATCGATCTGAAGGTTGGGGGTTCAAATCCCAGGTCCAGTGTGGGTCCTCGAGCAAGGCCCTTAACCCTCATGGCTCCAGGGATGCTGTGATTAACCCTGCGCTCACTGTGTAAGTCGCTTCGGATTAAAGCGTCTGCTGAATGACCAAACGTAAACGTAATTGGCATGTTCTCCCCTGCTGAGGAGTTCAAAACACTGCGGCAAACATGAAAGAAGCGCCGTGCGAGGTCCTCTAAGAACTTTTAGAACTTAAGAGGAACGAAAATATAATAATAGTGCGATCATGGGATAAATATGTAAGCAGCGAGTCTGCAGACCAATCACAGCGTCCACACATCGCACCCTAACCCTAACACACACACACACAACACGTATGCATGCCTGCCTGCATGCACATGTGCACATCTGTATTTGTCCGCGGTGTGTATGGTGTCGCCAGCTCGCTCTGTGTGTGTGTGTGTGTGTGTGTGTGTTTAGGAGGCCGGCCCAAAGCAGGAGCCACATCTGCACAGTGCGAACTCTGATCCCGTAACCGTCCATTGTTCCGAGGCCCGTGTGTGTGTGTGTGTGTGTGTGTGTGTGTGTGTGTGTGTGTGTGTGCGCGCGCGCGAGACCTCATACAGCTGAGTGTGCTTTAATATTAAAGTCGGTGTGTGTGTGTGTGTGTGCGCGTGTGCGCGCGTGCGACTGCTTTCTACCAAAGCAGCCCACACACCCAGGCCACAATGTGCGCCCCTGACCGCCCCCCCCCCCACCCCACCCAAAGTGCTGAAAAGCGGCCGGGGGCAGAGGATGCTCCGTTACCTGGTCCTCCATGGTCCTCGGCGCGGCGGATCCGGGGCTTTTATTTACAGCGGGTTTGTTTTGCCAGGCCGTTGTTCCCGACTCATTGTGTGTCAGTTTCAGCCCACCGAGAAAAAAAAAAAAAAAAAAAAAAAAGAGAGAGAAGAACACCGGAAACCCGGCGCGCCGCGCTGCGGCTCGGTCCCGAATCACACCCTGCTGCCTCCGCCCTCCGAAGGGTGCAACGCGCCCGGCGCCAACCACCGCATTCCTGTGCGCGGCGTCGGTGAGTGTGACGTCGGGGTTTCTCTCTAGCTTAATTTTATTGATGCGCCGCGTCACGGACTAACTCTAACCGCAACCCAAGTCGCATTAAAACTAGGGCGCTAGGTAGGGAGCACGAAGTCGCCTCGGACGTACGAGTCAGCCGGGTGCGACCGGCAGAGCGGGCAGCCAATCCAAGCGCCGCGCACATGGCATTATTGAAGTTCCACCAATCGAAAATGAAGCGGGGCGGGACTTCCCCGCAGGCTGCCGGTCGATAAGCCGGGGCTGCGCCTGGGCTGGTTTCGGGGCGGGCCGGGTATCAAACGGCCGCTCGCTGCCTACCGAGGGGAACTCGCGATGACGTAAAGTGAAGGCGGACACGGAGGAATCTAGTGCACTCGGTGTTTATGTATGAGGGCATTTGCGAGCGCGTTTGGTTACGTGCTGTTTGTTTCCCGCTATGATTAATCCCGCTGATAAATGTGATTTATTTACATTAAATAAACCTTAAAGAATAGAAAGCATTTTTAAAATATCACGTGGACGTTAAAACAGCGGATAAAGTTATTGATATTCTTTATATTATACCATTAATATAACATTAGGGCGGTGCGGTGGCTTAGTGGTTGAGCATGTTCTCCTCTCAGCGCGGTTCGAATCCTCATCTGGGTGGAGTTTCCATCTCCTCCCCGTGTCTGCGTGGGTTTCCTCCGGGTTCCTCCCACAGTCCAAAAAACATGGATCAAGGTTTATTGAATTCTCCAAATTGCCCCATATAGAGTGTGTTTGTGCCCAGTGATAGATTGCCCCCCTGTCCTGGGTGTATCTTCCCAGCGCCCGAGACGTTCCCCTCTGGATGGGCATGGAGAACACTGTGACCCTAATGGAGGATAAAGCGGAAGATAAGGGATGGATGGAATATAACATTATTTTTTTCTTTTATCCAAATCTATGTACACGATGTGGGGGTCTGCCATCGTGCTACCCCTTTCCCTCCCCCCGGGGCAACGAGGGTCAGGGGCTTCGTTTAAACACCCACTGGACGTGGGATTTGAACCTCCACAGTCAAAAGTATTGGACCCACTGCTGCCAGGGATCAGTATGATTAAGCATGCATTAAAAACAGTTTGGGGAAGGCCTGTTGATGCTCGAAGCAGGTCATACAGCCTGTCCTATGTCGTGGAAGAGCAGATTATTAACAGTTTGGCTTTTAATTAATGTGCATTTATGAATTAAACCTTGTTTTTTTTTATTATAATGTGTTAGTAAGTGTTTTATTAAAGCAATACGACCCTCGAGGTCGTGTATTATTGTGAATAAATCACGTAAAGGGGTGGAGCTGTACTCCACTACACATCAGGACTCATAACACCTCTTTATGGGATTTAATCACAATAATGCCATGTCCTCTCGCACCGTATGGCTTCATTAAATGACGATTAATCATGTGACTGAATTGCTATACAGGTTTATACAGGTCGTGGAGAAGTCGTGACGGCAGCCGACCTCACCGGCGCCATCTTTATAATTCCATTGCACACTGTAAATACATAGTTACATTTTATTTTATCTGATTTTATTTTTAAATTCTTACTCTAACCTACTTTTCTTATTCTTATCCTTTAAACAAATTTTATTTTCTGTGAAGAGGTCAAAAAAGAATTTCACTGCTGGCTGTACCATGTATAACCACGTATGTGACCAATAAACCTGATTCTGATTCTGATTCGTGTATTATTGTGAATAAATCACATAAAGAGGTGGAGCTGGACTCCACTACACGTCAGGACTAATAACACCTCTTTATGGGATTTATTCAGATTAATGCCACGCCCTCTCGCACCGTATGGCTTTCTAATTTATTCTTTGGCTGGAGATGATGATTCTGTGATGTTTGTGATGGAGAGGGAGGGAATAAAAAGCATCACAGCAGATTTATACGTACAGTACATATATATTCATATATATATTTTATACATTTATATATTTGAACATCGGGTTCTTATACAGCAGTCGTTACAGCACTTCATATACTGCATGTGATCAGCCACCATCACGGCTGAAACCTGAATCAACCACCTGAGAAAACACGAAAACACACACACACACACACACACACACCTGCATCATCTGGTTCCCCTGTTGCTTAGTAAACTTCATCTTCTCCAGAAAGTCAGTGAATTACAAACGTCCCAATCCGCGACGAACGTGTTAAAATACACGCCATTATCACAACATACACACATCCTATAATACTATACTCACACTCACTCACACTCACTCACACACACACACACACAGCTGAGGTCACGTTAAAACTGAGCGCACTGTAAACGCATTACAGCGACGGAGACGCCTTCATCCCGAACGGGCGTTTCTTCTTCCATTCACTTCGCAAGTTCCGCTCCTCCCACTAGCAGCATTTCTTGGATTTGGGCGTGGCCTTGAAGGAGATGTAGGGCAAACCGACGGCCCAGCTGTTACAGGGCCAGTACTGCAGGTCGGGGAGCGAGTATGGGATCTCCAGGTTGGCATCCAGGTAAGCGATGAGCGTGCTGGCATACGCCGTGGCTAACACGATCAGGATGTGCCTTTAAAGAGAGTATATATTAAAATATTGGTAGGGCGGCACGGTAGCTTAGTGGTTTGGCATGTTCTCCACTCAGCGCTAGGGATTTCCCGGTTCGAATCCCCATCTGGGTGGAGTTTGCATGTTCTCCCCGTGTCCGCGTGGGTTTCCTCCGGGTTCTCCGGTTTCCTCCCACAGTCAAAAAACATGGATCACAGTCAACTGAATGCTCCAAATTGCCCCATATAAAGTGTGTCTGTGTGAGTGAGTGTGTGACCAGCGATAGATTGGCGTCCTGTCCTGGGTGTATCTGCCCAGCGCCCGAAACGTTACCCCCTGGATGGGCATGGGGAACCCCCCCCCCCCCCCCGCGACCCTAATAGAGGATGAAGTGGAAGATAACGGATGGATGAATGAAAAATATCAGTGGCAAGGAGTCAGGTGGCATGTTCTCCTCTCCAGGGTTGAATCCAGATCTGGGTGGAGTTTGCATGTTCTCCCCACGTCTACGTGGGTTCTCTCCGGGTTCTTTCGTTTGCTCCCACAGTCCAAAAACATGGATTCAAGGTGAGTTGGATGCTTTAAATTGCCCCTATATAGTGTGTGTGAGTGAGTGCACAGTGATGGATTGACGCCCTCTTCTGGGAAAACCTGCCCAGCGCCCCAAACATTCTCCCCTGGATGGGCATGGGGAACAACACCCCCTCCCCCACGACCCTAATATAGGATCGAGCAGAAGATGATGGATAAATGGTCAGGCGGCAGAGTGGTGTTGTGGTTGGCATGTTCTCCCTCTCAGCGCTGGGGATCCAGGATTGAATCACGATCTGGGTGGAGTGTGGGTGTTCTCCCCGTGTCCATGTGGGTTTCCTCCGGGTTCTCCGGTTGCCTCCCACAGTCCAGAAACATGGATTCAAGGTAAAGCAGCTACTCCAAATTGCCCTCAGCTTAATTGCCACAATGTAGTGTTTGTGTCTGTGCCTGGTGATAGACTCCATCATGTTGTAGAAAGCTTTGCTGAAGCTGTAAGCGACGCCTGTGATTATGGGATGGCTGTTCAGTAGGCGTATGAAGGCGTGATGGTGCGGTGTGCAGATACTCAGATCTCACCAGATGCCATGCAGGTAGCAGAAGTTCAGCTTCTGCCAGAAGCTGCAGCCAAAACGGTCGCTGAGCCAACAGGAGATGGCGAGAACCCACAGTCCGATGGAGGCTCGCGCCAAGCCGAGCACCCGCCGGTCTGTACAGCTGCAGAGAGGAGGTGACAGAAGGAGGCGCGAGACATTCAGTATGATGCATCCATCCATCCAAACATCCATCCATCAAACAGCACCCAGCTCTGTACCTCTTCAGCTCCACGATCACGGAGTACAGGATGTGCAGGCCGAAGAAGTTGAGGGCATAGGCGTTGGCCGTGGGTTTGACGAAGGAGGAGAACGTGGTTATGACGGTGATCAGCAGGACCATGCGAGAGAACGACGTCCTGCGAGTGGAGACAACGTCAGTCACTCAGAAGTTCAAGTTATTTATTTATGTCCCGCTTTTTACATCAGTACATCGTCACAAAGCAGCTTTACAGAATGAAAAGCCTTTAAACCCCCAAAGAGCAAGCCGAAGCGACAGTGGCAAGAAAAAACTCCCTTGGAAGGACCAAGACTCAGTGGGGGACTCGTCCTCCTTGAGCGGCCAGGCAGCAACAACAGTGTAGGACAGCCATGTCCAGATATTTAACAAATGGAAAAACTAACAACTGAAAAACTACAGAAGTGTCCTTAGACCGAGAGTTACAGTATATACAGTACATGAGACGTTCTGTCTCCCTCTACAGCCAACTAAGTGTAACTGCAACTGCAGGAGTCATGGCTGATATGATTCAAGATTCAAGAAAATTTTATTATCATTAATACCACGTGGTACATGAGATAAGATCGAAATTATGGGTCATGGACCCCGATTACCCTGTTATTTTAAAGTTATAATTTAAATTTTAAAGAAGAAAATGAGTTGTTTTTTTTTAAATACAGTATAGAGATATGTGAAATATAATAATATACAACGATAAATATATGTAATATATTTAATATACAACTATAAATATAATATAGAATATTTTAACTATAAATATAATATATAAATATATGTATATACAGTATTCATTCATCTATTATCTTACGCTTTAGGGGGGGGGGGTCCCCATGCCCATCCAGGGGAGAACGTTTCGGGCGCTTGGCAGATACACCCAGGACAGGACGCCAATCTAACACTGGACACACACTCACTCACACAGACACGCACAGACACACACTCTATATGGGGCAATTTGGAGAACTCAATTGACTTGATCCATGTTTTTGGACTGTGGGATGAAACCGGAGAACCCGGAGGAAACCCACGCAGACACGGGGAGAACATGGAAACTCCACCCAGATTGGGATTTGCAACTGGGAATCTCTAGTGTTGAGAGGAGAACATGCCAAAATACTAAGCCACTGTGCCGCTGTTGTATATACAGTATATAAAGTAGATTTAAGATCAGATGCAGGTCAACTACAGGATGGACGTGGCAGACCCAGATCCACTGTAGTCACCCAACACCCCTCGTAGGGGGGGCAGTAGGGGCAGTCACTGTGTTCTGACCCCATGTTGGGTTCCGGTCCAGTTTCTATGGAGATCTTAATATACATTTAATACAGAACCTTAGAAAGTGTCATTAAAAGTGTTCTGCACATTTTGCACCCCTCACTACCGCGCCGTGTGCAGGTTTACAGTTACACACGGTTAACAGATCCGTCACCTGAAGCTCCTGAGTGCCGCGGTTCTGTGGTAAATGTTATAACGTGCAGGAAATACAACTACAGGCTTCGGCTTCAGCTTAGAACCTGATGATCCCTCTGTGCTGCTGAAGAACGTGTGTTCTTAAAGGTGATGTTTCATGTTTTTGGGAGCGTTCTGTTTGACAGTGAAGGGTTCGTTAATGTTCCTGCATCGTGTCCCACTCGTTAGGGAAGGTCCAAAGGGATGGTTGGTGTGAAAGAACTCAATCATCTTAATCCTGCACTATAAAGGAGAACGGGGCGCCACACACTCATACTATATAGGGGCAATTTAGATAGGTGCGATTTAAGGCAGCCAGTTCACCTTAAATCCATGTTTTTGCAGAGAACCCGGAAATAACTCACGTGGACATGGGGAGAACATGGAAACTCCACCCCGATTGGGATTCGAACCTGGACACCCTCCCCCCAACATGTCACCCTAAAACCCTGACATCAATACTATAAAACACTGAGATGAACTAGAACAGCGACTGTGATTCAGTCCTAATGCTGCAGGAATTTCTCCAACTGTTTCCACAAACATACAAAAGTCAAGATATACAAAAAGTCTCAAAACACTAAAAATAATATTTACAGATAGACCCAGGACAATCCACGCCAATTCGTCTCTGGACACTATATTTGGGCAATTTAGATAGAGGTGATTTACCAGTTCACCTTGAATATGGTTTTGGATTGTGGGAGCAAACTGGAGAAAACTCATGGGGAGACATGGGGAGAACATGAAAACTCCACCCAGATTGGGATTCGAACCTGGATTCCACCCCACCTCCCATCAACATGCCACTCAAAAACACTGGCATTAATACTATAAAACACTGAGATGAACTGGAACAGCGACTGTGATTAAGCTGTATATTGCTGCAGGTGTTTCTGATCAGGCAGACTTCAACTGTTTCAATGTTCATATGTGGGATGAACTAGAATGCCGATCCTCTTGACTAGCATCAGAGTCTGATGTCTCTTTATAGTGGCTTAGTGGTTTAGCACATTCTCCTCTCAGCGCTAGGGATTCCAGGTTCGAATCCCCAGCTGGGTGGAGTTTCCATGTCCTCCCCGTGTCTGCGTGGGTTTCCTCCGGGTTCTCCAGTTTTCTCCCACAGTCCAAAAACATGGATCGAGTCAATTGAATTATCAAAATTGCCCCATATAGAGTGTGTTTGTGTGTGTGAGTGTGTGCCCAGCGATGGATTGGCGTCCTGTCCTGGGTCTATTTGCCCAGCGCCTGAGACGTTCTCCTCTGGATGGGCATGGGGAACCCCACCGTGACCCTAATAGAGGATAAGCGGAAGATAATGAATGACTGAATATATATATATATATATATATATATATATATATATATATATATACGGTGGGTTGCAAAAGTATTCATACCCCTTGAACTTTTCCATATTTTGTCACATTACAACCACAAACATAAATATATTTCACTGGAATTTAATGTGAAAGACCAACACAAAGTGGTATACAATTGTGAAGTGGAATGAAAGTTATACATGAATCAACTATTTTTTTACAAATAAAAAACTGAAAAGTGCGATGTGCAAAATTATTCAGCCCCCTTTTCCCTGAGTGCAACCAATTGCATTC
>JAFMOD010000092.1:136947-144447 GCA_019802435.1 Corydoras maculifer
CGTGGGTTTCCTCCTGGTTCTCCGGTTTCCTCCCACAGTCCAAAAACATGGATCAAGTTAATTGAATTCTCCAAATTGCCCCATATAGAGTGTGAGTGAGTGTGTGCCCAGCGATGGATTGGCGCCCTGTCCTGGGTCTATCTGCCCAGCGCCCGAGACGTTCTCCTCTGGATGGGCATGAGGAACCCCACCGCGACCCTAATAGAGGATAAGCGGGAGATAATGAATGAATGAATGAATGTTGGTTTACTATTTGTATATAAACAATAATGATAATTCATGTATTTATTTCTGTTGGGGTAGTCTGGTTGTAGTTTTGCTTATCTGCCTCACACACCCGCCATTCTGTCAAATAAAGGCTCCTCCTGCGACCCCCCCCTCCCCGAGCATTCCGTCCGAATGGTACGGTCCAACGTGTTTGAATGGCATTTGGCCCGCACCATTCCAGGGCAGCTCCGGTTTTTTAGGGGGGAGGGGACCGGAGCTGCATTCTTGAGCCTTTGTGGGGTTGTGGCGCGGACTTTGAGGGCTGGGCAAGCAATAAAAAAATAAAACCTAAAGCGTCACGTTTTCTAAAAAGCTGATGAGGCCGCGGCGGTGAGGACGGAGCCCGGTGCTCTGCCTACGCAGTCTGAGCGCCCGTATCTATTCACGGCTCCGTTAAACCAAACGAGTCCTGGCGCTACTCGATTCCATTATGGAGTCGACTCCGAATCCGAATCCGAATTCTTTTATTAATCCCCGGGGGGAAATTGCAGTTTTTATAGACGCTACCTTACACGTGTTTATACATACAAAAAAAGTACAATAAGCGCAGTAAAATTCAACTAAAATACTAAAAATACGCAATAAAGTCATATAGTGAAGTGGCATGTGTACAGTATGAATATCTGTTAATTATTATTTTTT
Organism: Corydoras maculifer; assembly: GCA_019802435.1. Taxonomy (NCBI): domain Eukaryota; kingdom Metazoa; phylum Chordata; class Actinopteri; order Siluriformes; family Callichthyidae; genus Corydoras; species Corydoras maculifer. Next base: position 137,857 of record JAFMOD010000092.1, read on the forward strand.
TTAAATATTGTGCACTGTGTGGCAGATGGTAGAATAAAATCATATTGCACATTTGAATAATTATCCTGATTACGTTATTGCACAGGGCGACACGGTGGCTGAGTGGTTTAGCATGTTCTCCACCCAGATGGGGATTCGAACCGGGAATCCCTAGTGCTGAGAGGAGAACGCGCTGGATGAAGGTTATTGCACATTAAATTGAATTTAAAGTTGTTTTACGGCGTGAGGAGTTAATTAGACTGATTGCACAGTTTGGAAAATGACCTCCTGTGGAGCTCTGCGTTGCCTTTGGGTTTAATGATTCTGAATCTGAATGTCTGAACAGTGTGGGGTTCAGTGGTGAGGGCGTTGGGCTACCAATCTGAAGGTTGTGGGTTCAAATCCCAGGTCCACTAAGGTTATCAGTGTGGGTCCTTGAGCAAGACCCTTAACCCTCATTGCTCCAGGGATGTTGTGATGCTCCAGGGATGCTGTGCTCACCTTGTGAGCTTTGGATAAAAGCGTCTGATAAATGACCAAATGTAATGTAAATGTAAATGTAATGTAATGTGGGAGACATTGTCCCAGTCTAGGTGTAGTTTTGTCCCAGTCAAGGTGTAGTACAATTGATCCGGACGAGTCGACTCAGACTATTCATGAATTCTCGTGAATACAAGTAGAAAACGATTGCATCGTTATGTCAGCCTCCCGCAACATTAATCCGTTTTAAATCCTTAAAAGTAAAATAAATAAAGTGGGCTGCACGTTTTCGTGACTGCGCGCCAAGCCCACAATTAAGCTAAAATAAGAATCGCGACTCCCGATTCCCTAATCCCTTCGAATCCAGAATCGACTCCTTTCTCGGGATCGACTCCGTGGATCCACCGAGCCAGCAGCTGCTGCGAACGGCGTTGACGCGGACATCGGGGCCGATGGCGTCGGCGGGGGGAGAGGCAATTCGCGGCCGGGCGGAGTAGAGGACCATGGCCGAGGATTACTGGGAGCCCACGGCGGCGGCAGCGGCAGCGGCTTCGGGATCCCGTTGAGAAATTTGGCTAAAGGACAGGCGGAAATCACAAGTCTCTTCCTCGGGTAGGTTGCGGGAAGCCCGCGGCGTCTGAGGCGACGAGTGCGCCCCGGAGCTCCGGCAGCGGGCGGGCGGTCGGTCGGTCGGTCGGGGGGTCAGAGACCGGAGCGCGCCGGATCTCCATGGCGACGGGTGTTGACGTCCAGCTCCGCTAATCAGCTTTTTGGCGGCTTCAAATCCGCTTTTAAAACCATAACGGTGTTCCGTTGGGGGGGCGGACGGAACACCGTGACGTCGAAAAGCGTTTTAATTAACAGAGAAGCTTAAAAAAAACGCGGGTTGCTTTCAGAATGGCGGGACACAGGGTTCTCTTCGGGATGGGGAGTTCTAACACCCTGCACTCCCTCCCCGGGGCCCCGGGACAGCGGGACACTGTTAGCGGATTAGTGAGAAAAATACAACGCCGTCAATCGAGGTCACGATGAGAAAACGGTCAGCCGATCCGCCTCCATTCAGGTGAGACTCTGAGCCCGAGGGACATCCACAGGGGTGCAGGGTGGAGGAGAGAACCAGTGGAGGACGCGGCCTGATGGGCAAGTCAAAGCGCGGACCCAAAGAACGGGGTCGAGGGTTCGAGCCTCACTGTTGGGTCCCCCAACTTTTGCTTCCTTGCGTTGATGGGGGGGAGGTCGTTCATTAAGGAAACCAGTGGAGGATGTGTCTAGTGGAGGATGTGTCTAGGGCAATTTAAAGTGTTTACTCGAAGCACGGGGTCAAGGGTTCGAGCCTCACTGTTGGGTCCCCCAATTTTTCCTTCCTTACATTGATAGGGGAGGACATCTGGGGTCGTTCATTAAGAAAACCAGTGGAGGACGTGGCCAGTTGGGCAACTCAGTGTTTACTCGAAGAACAGGGTCGAGGGTTCGAGCCTCACTGTTGGGTTCGAGCCTCACTGTCGGGTCCCCCAACTTTTGCTTCCTTGCATTGATGGGGAGGACATCTAGGGTCATTCATTAAAGAAACCAGTGGAGGATGTGTCCAGTTGGGCAACTCAAAGTGTTTACCCGAAGAATGGGGTCAAGGGTTCGAGCCTCACTGTTGGGTCCCCCAAATTTTGCTTCCTTGCGTTGATTTGGGGTCATTCATTAAGAAAACCAGTGGAGGACGTGGCCAGTTGGGCAACTCAGTGTTTACCCGAAGAATGGGGTCAAGGGTTCAAGCCTCACTGTCGGGTCCCCTAACTTTTCCTTTCTTACATTGATGGGGAGGACATCTGGGGTCGTTCATTAAGAAAACCATTGCAGAAGGTGTCCAGTTGGGCAAGTCAAAGCATTGACCCGAAAACAAACCATTCCATGGTCAAGGGTTAGAGCCTCACTGTTGGATTCGAGCCTCACTATTGGGTCCCCTAACTTTTGCCTCCTTGTGTTGATGAGGTCATGGTTAGAGGTTGATGGGAGGACCCATCCATCGTTTATTAGGCTTTGACCTGAATCCCATGGAACGGGAGACAAGGCTTCACAGAAGCTACCGCACATACGTTCTACCTTTAACGTCATTGTTGTTAATCCCATTGGTGCACTGAACCCCACACTGAACCCCGTCCCACACTTTTGGAATGAACATGAATGCCACCCAACATCAGTTTCTCCCCTCATCAGTTCCCTGGCAAAATGTTTCATATAGATATATACACCCCTCCAGAATTTTGTCTGATTCATTTGGCCGAGTATGTCCCACGCAGGAGGACTTTGGTTGCAGATTGATGGCGCCTCTGAGTGGGATGATGTCAAGCTGCAGGTTTGTGGGCGTTCCAATACTTTTGCCGTATGGTGCGTCTTTGGCTGGTTACAACTCGACGATTCCAGCGAGTGCTGCTTAATGTTTCTACAGAAACCACATGAGAACAGAGTCGCTGTCTCTTAACAGAGAGCCGTGTCCGTGCTGCTGGAATCCGGCGTGGGAGACGGGTGGACCGCGCCGGGCCACTGCGTGGAAACTTTGGCCTGTTTTGTTATTGTCCCCTGAACATCACCGAGTTCACCTGCACTCACTCCGACGTATGAATCGTCTTCGGTTCTAGAGCCTCAGAACGTTAAACCTTGACAATATGGACATCACTTCAGAGCATCGTCTCGGGCCTATCCCGGCTCTGTCCATCAGAACCGTGTGTGTTTGTAAATCCTTGATGGCCACGGCCGTGCACTCTGAGCTTAAATGTATACATTACACCATGATGTATAGGCACGGTGGCTTAGTGGTTTGGCATCTTCTCCTCTCAGCGCTAGGGATTCCCGGTTCGAATCTGGGTGGAGTTTTCATGTTCTCCCCGTGTCCGCGTGGGGTTCCTCCGTTCTCCGGTTTCCTCCCACAGTCCAAAAACATGGATCAAGGTCAATTGAGATCTCCAAATTGCCCCATACAGAGTGTGTGAGTGTCCAGTGATGGATTGCCCCCCTGTCCTGGGTGTATCTGCCCAGCGCCCAAAATGTTCTCCCCTGGATTGGCATGGGGAACCCCCCCTCCCCCACGACCCTAGTAGAGGATAAAGCAGAAGATGGATGGATGGATTTCGATTGGTTTTGCGTTGGCCCTTGTGTTTATGGTTACCATGGCGACGTTCAATCCCTTCTCCTATCCCGTCTCTGTCCTATCCCGGTGCCACAGTTGTATAAAATCGTGCATCTAGCCAAAGATTTCAAACAACTGAATTGCGTCGTATATTGCATACTTTAAAGGGAGAACAGTTTGGGGAAGGCCCTGTTTTGTTCCCACGCAATGAGCAACGCTTCTAAAGATATGATTGGCCGAGTTTGAGATTACGGTCGTAATCCTGTCTCACCTGAGTTCTGTGTGGGTGTCCCGGTACTGTTGTTCAAAGCGTGCGGTTCCGTGGCGACAGTCCCGTCAGCGCAGTCAGCTCCGTCACGCCGTCGGTGGGTGGCGGTTCCGTCTCGGCGCGGCGGGGAACATGTAAATGGTAACGTGTCCATTCCCGTTCCAGGGAAATAAACACAGCTGGGCCTTGAGCTCACTGTGGACACGGAACGGCCGCTTTATTAGACACATCACCCTCTGGGTTCTACAGATCTTCAGTTTAAGGGACAATTACAGCTTGTTCTGTCTCCAAACGAAATGTCTCCTCCTGGAGGAACACTGAGATTTCCAGCACCTCCTCCTTTTCATCGTTAAGAGTTTAATGTGATACTGACACACTATACATCCATCCATCCTTTATCCTCCACTTTATCCTCTATTAGGGTCGTGGGGGGCGGCGGCATGGTGGCTTAGTGGTTTAGCATGTTCTCCTCTCAGGGCTAGAGATTCCCGGTTAAAAAACCAATCTGGGTGGAGTTTGCATGTTCTCCCCGTGTCTGCGTGGGTTTCCTCCGGGTTCTCCGCTTTCCTCCCACAGTCCAAAAACATGGATTCAAGGTCAATTGAATTCTCCAAATTGCCCCATATAGAGTGTGTCTGTGTGAGTGAGTGAGTGTCCTGTGATAGATTGGCGTCCTGTCCTGGGTGTCCTCTGCCCAGCGCCCGAAATGTCCTCCCCCCCCTGCGACCCCAATAGAGGATAAAGCAGAAGATATGGATGGATAAGAAGGGTCGCGGGTGGTGGTGGGGGGGGGTCCCCCATGCCCATCCAGGGGAGAACTCTCTCTCTCCTCTCCGCTCCTCTTCTCTCCTCTTTGCTCCTCTCTGCTCGTCTCCTCTCTGCTCCTCTTCTCTCCTCTCTCGCCTCTCTCTCTCTCTCCACGCCTCTCCTCTCCTCTCTGCTCGTCTCCTCTCTCTCCTCTCTCTCCTCTCTGCTTGTCTCCTTTCTTGCTTCTCTCTCCTCTCTGCTCCTCTTCTCTCCTCTCTCGCCTCTCTCTTTCCTCTCCGCCCCTCGCCTCTCTGCTCCTCTCTCTCTCCTCCCTGCTCCTCTCTGCTCCTCTCCTAAGCTGTCAGACAGGAGTGTCCTTATCAGAATGGGAGCACCTCCGTGCTGACAGGGTGAGGCTGTGTGCAGCAGGACGGGCGTTTCAGAAGGTCAGTCCTATCGGTGCGTCACCTTGTGTTCAGGCCGGTGTCAGTCTGCAGAACGTCTGCCCCGTGGCCACCGATCGCACGGCCCTGTTCGGCCCTCCATACGCTTTCAGAACCCGAGTGTCCTTCGGTTTTGGTTTTCCGGCTCGTGGAGGGTGACCGATCTGAATCGCGACAAAATCTCCGAGAGGAACCTGGAACAGTGTAGAGAGTGTGGCTCTGCACTTCGTCCAAAGCGGTGCAGAGGCGTCGCGTCAGGGGGGCGGGACCTTTATTATGTAGTTAGAATGATAGTTATTAATTTTTTTAGTTAGTTATTTATTTTTTCAGCAGTTCCTGCATCCGTGATGTTGGGATGAGATTTTTAGGACGGGGACGTGATGGAACCTCCCCCCCCCAGGTCTCAGATGCCCCAGCGCTTTGCCCGCGTCGTCAATTATGCATGAGGCATGAAAGACAGAGCAGACGGCCTGACCTTTAGTCCAGAACACTCACTCTCAGGTGCTCGGTACCTTCGGTCCTGCGCATTCGTTCACCAATCACAGCGTAATCGAACCCTGACGCAGGTCCCCGCGTGGGGCGGCATTTAATCGGCTTCATAAATAATTCCTCCAGCTCAGATGCTTAATATGAACATCAGGACATCCACCCGCCCTGTTACCCTCACGTCAGTACCGTCCCCAGCCACACGGGGCTGCTGTCATGGTCACAGTGAGGATCCCACAATCCTCTTTACGTGATTTATTCACAATAACACACAGTCGTATCGCTTTAATAAAACGCTTACAAACACATTGTAATACATTGTGAAACGTGTTTATTAAAAGAAAAATCGTTAATAATCGAATCTTCTGCGATGTCATCTAATCCGGTTTTAAAAATAAAGGCTGATCGCTGAGTAACAGGATTCCAGTTTCTCTAACTGCCATCTAGTGGCCTAATTGCAAACAGCAGTAACAGGTTTTTTATCGCCGTTGATATTAATCTGTATTTTTTATTAATTAAAATAATGTATTGTATATCACGCATTGATGACAAACGGCTCAGCCAATCAGATTTAAGACCACCTTATTAGAGTTTAAATATTGTGATTGCTGTTGTTGCTCTGGTTGCTGTGGTATTGGACCCGGGTGGACTGCAGGACGTGGACAGTCCTATGTCTGTCCGCTGTCCATCTGGTGAAACCATCTGATGGTTCCTGGTTCCTGTGGACGCACCTCATATATCCTTTTCTCTGGAGTTTATGGGTTTTGATGCGACGCTCTGTGTATTGAACGGATAATGACTGGCGCACCCCCGGCGCACCCCCGGCGCTGCAGCCCGGGCCAAACTGCTGGGTCTTCAGAAAGCCTCAGCGCTGGCGTTTCGGGTTTCAGCGCCGGAGCTTCGCTGCCGTGCGTGCCGCGGGGACCGCGCGCTGAACTCCGCTTTCACCATTTCAAGCATCTGATATATTTTTAGCATCGCCCCCTTCGCGCGGCCGCGCTCGCCGCAACCTGAAATAACCGCACGCTGGTGTTAATGGGTTCCACGCGGCCTTTTTAAAAAAAATTTAT
>JAFMOD010000092.1:149447-153865 GCA_019802435.1 Corydoras maculifer
TGGTAAAATAAAGCAGCACGTGCGGCTACGCCCGCAGGGAGTCCGCGACAACGGCAGCGAGGGTTCGACAGATGGATGTAAATTATGCAGGAGGTGCCGTTTAACGCTCCTCACTCAGAACAGCCGGCTGATCCGCAGGGGGAGGGAGTTTTAACTGAGGAGTGAGGCACCGGCTTTAAGTTCTGACGAGCAGAGCTCACCGGTGAACCTCACGGTCTGACCTCACTGCCCCCCCCCTCAGTTTTGGGTGTAGTTGTTCTATGTAAACGTTCTCGCTGTGGTTATACAGTGTTATCATGATTTATTCACGTCCCGTCTCTCCTCAGGACATCAATAAACGACTGTCCCTGCCGGCGGACATCCGGCTCCCCGACGGCTACCTGGAGAAGTTCAGTTTGAACAGCCCGCTGTTCGACAAACCGCTGAGTCGACGACTGCGCAGAGTCTCTCTGGTAACGGCGTGTCTGATCTCTCTTTCTGTCTTAAATTTTATTTAATTTGGTGCTGTGATTTTTAGCCGGTCTCCCTTTCATGTCATTAGGACAGTCTTTCTTTTGTTTGGTTGTTTTTTTATTACACGCTGGTCTCTCTCTTAATTTGTTTTTGTTCCTGGGTTTTCTGTCTTATTGTCCTGTTGATTATCTGCTGGTCTTAATTATGGCCCTATTGATTGCTGGCTGATCTCTCTTTTGGTCCTGTTGATTAGGGTTTGGTCTCACTTTTGGACCTGTTGATCACTAACTGGTCTCTTATTTGGTCTTGTTGATAAGTGTCTGGTCTCTCTTTTGGTCCTGTTGAATATCTGCTGGTCTCACTTTTGGTCCTGTTGATCACTAACTGGTCTCTCATTTGGTCCTGTTGTTTAGTGTTTGGTCTCTCTTTTGGTCCTGTTGGTTTTTTTGTTTGGCCTCTATTTAGCTCCTGTTGATTAGTGGTTGGTCTCTCTTTTGGTCCTTTTGATTGCTGGTTGGTCTCTCTTTTGATCCTGTTGATTATTGTTTTGTCTCTCTTTTGGTCCTGTTGATCACTAACTGGTCTCTCTTTTGGTCCTGTTGATTACTGGCTGTTCTTTTTTTTTTTTTTTCATCCTGTCGTGTCTGCATTCTTGTGTTATTTATTCAGGGTCAGGTCTGCGACTCCCCTGCTCTGCGTTATCAGCGGTTGTAACTTTCTGAAGTGCTTTAGTTTGTAGTGCGCTGATAAGGAGACGTGTCCCGAGTGCGGACACATCTCCTTAAAAATCCTTCTCGCCGGACGTTCGGCTGACGGAACCACACGGAACCCAATTAGTTCTGTTAAGACAGTTGTTTATCTCATCGGCATGTTAACGAAGCGTATAGTGACTCTATCATAACGTAAGGACTAAGAAATCATCATAAGGATGTCTGCGGATCCCTCACAGGACCCACGCTGTTCTCTCTGACGGTATCTCTTACGCTGCTGCTGCTGCCGTTTGCCGAAATCTGATTCCCATTAACAGCAAAAAAAAAAAAAAAAAATCCAGGTTATTGGCTCCGGGTAGAACCCGTCGTCCTCGGAACCTCTGCGTCCGGGAATGATGTTTTTTTTTATTTTTATTGAAAGCGCATGTGGACCGTTCTCACACTGTGACCTCACCGTCTTGTTTGTTCACAGTCAGAGATTGGCTTCGGGAAGCTGGAGACCTACGTGAAGCTGGATAAACTGGGGGAGGTGAGTGTGTTTAAAGGTGTACCCCGGTTACGGTCCGAAACCTCAACTTTTTAAACCCATGTACCTGCAGGCCGTATATCTGACGTGACTCTGGGTATAGCGACTGCGGTTATATGATGTGTTGTGATGCTTTTCAGGGCACGTATGCCACTGTGTATAAGGGTCGCAGTAAGTTAACAGACAATCTGGTGGCGCTCAAAGAGATTCGCTTGGAGCATGAAGAGGGGGCTCCCTGCACCGCCATCAGAGAGGGTGAGCCTTCAGCCTGCGGCCCGCGGGCCGTGTGATGTATTGGTGATGTGAGAAAGTGTGATGGTCACATGACGGGTATCTCAATATTAAAAAACACTTTGATTTTTAAATATTACATAAATATAGTGATGTCATCTATAGGTAGGGGGGGGGGGTAGGTCCCATACCCATTTAGGGGAGAACGTTTTGGGCGCTGGGCAGATACACCCAACACAGAGCGCCAATCTATCACTGGGCGGGCACTCGTTCACTCACACAGACACACATTATGTGGGGCAATTTGGAGCATTCTAATACCTGGAATCCATGTGTGTGGACTGTGGAAGGAAACCGGTGGGAGGAAACCGGAGAACAACCATGCGGATGCAGGGAGAACATGTAAACTCCACCCAGATCGCGATTCGAACCTGGAACCCCCAGCGCTGGGAGGCCGCCGTGCCGCCCCATGTGGAGACGACCAGTTTTATGAAATACAATCACCTTAAATTCTCAAAGGTCCCCGGTTTTGGGGGGGGGGGGGGGTTCCCCATGTCCATCCAGGGGAGAACGTTTCGGGCGCTGGGCAGATACACTCAGGACGCTGGACACTCACACACACACACTCTATATAGGGCAATTTAGAGAGTTCTGATACCTTGAATCTATGTTTTTGGACTTGTGGGAGTAAACCGGAGAGCCCGGAGTACACCCATGTGGACGCAGGGAGAACATGCAAACTCCCCACCGCTGAGAGACCTTAAATTTCTTAAAGGTCCCCGGTTTGTTGGATTGTTGAATCATATCATGCTAGAATAATCGATTTATTAGATGTTTTCTTTTATTACCGAATAAACCACGCAGCTGTGATGTTGTTTCCCAATGTACACAAACACTACTGTGTGTGTGTGTTTGTGTGTGTGTGTGTGTGTGTGTGTGTGAGTGAAACGTGATTTTTTTATTTTTATTTTTTTGGACGTCTGTAACGCATAAAGCCGCTTCGTGTAGCGCGAGACGATGTCTATAAATAAAATGTCCCCCTGATGTCCAGCTGCTGACGGACGTCACGCTGATCGCTCTCTCACTGTCCCTCCAGTGTCCCTGCTGAAGGATCTGAAGCATGCGAACATCGTGACCCTGCATGACATCATCCACACCCAGAAGTCTCTGACGCTCGTCTTCGAGTACCTAGTAAGCGCACACACACACACACACTCACACTCACACACACTCACACGTGCATCATGGGGCAGATTAATCCAGCATTACACTACAGTCCCGTATCTAAGACTCTTAATTTGACGTCCAGTTTCACGGCTAAATATAAAGTTCAGGGAGCGAATGCTGAGTCCACCCCGCGGTCTCTCATTTATTTATATATTAACAGTCGTGTGTTGAAGCGGGAGGAGACGTTCAGGGTTGCGGCAATTTATTTATACAATTTTTTTACAATCGTACGTCGTCACAAAGCAGCTTCACAGAGTAATAAGCCTTTAAACCCCCAAAGAGCAAGACGAAGAGACAGCGGTGGGGAAAAACTCCCAGTTATGTTGATATTTTAAGGATGAAACCTTGTGAGGACCGGGGCTCAGTGGGGGACTCATCCTGTAGGACAGCCATGTACAGATCGTGTGGTGATCATGTGACCCGTACTTAACAATTGAAACACTATATAAGTCCATTGAGGACGTCCTGCCGGTCCAATAGAAAGCCAGGTTCCATCCAGTAGTCGTCATGGACAGGGTTCTCCAGCAGAACCGTGGACGGAGGGCTGATGAGGCCGCCGGGAAACTGGCGAGACTTCAAAAGAAACAACAAGAAACGCAGTTAGAGCTAATAAAGCACCGTAATTAAGTAATAATTAAAAAGAATAGGGTTTGATTGGGCGGCACGGTGGCTTAGTGGTTAGCACGTTCGCCTCTCAGCACTAGGGATTCCTGGTTCGAATCCCCATCTGGGTGGAGTTTCGATGTTCTCCCCGTGTCTGTGTGGGTTTCCTCCGGGTTCTTCGGTTTCCTCCCATAGTCCAAAAACATGGAATAAGTTCTCAAAAAAAAAAAAAATATTGCCCCCTATAGAGTGTGTCTGTGTGAGTGAGTGTGCGCCCAGCGATGGATTGGCGCCCTGTCCTGGGTCTATCTGCCCAGCGCCCGAGACGTTCTCCCCTGGATGGGCATGGGGAACCCCACCGCGACCCTAATAGAGGATAAGCGGGAAATAATGAATGAAAAAGGGTTTGATTGACTTCGGCGTCACTGAGTAGAGCGGCAGAATTTAAAGATACAGGGGCAGATCCTGCAGGGTACTTAGTTGAGAGGGCTCCCTGGAAAGGCAATCATTTCAGTGACACGCCCTCTACTAATGACTAATGAGCCGGGTGAAGAGGTGGAACGCCAGCACAGACTGATCCCAGATCATCCACCCAACACCACCCACACTCAGATCATCCACCCAACACCACCCACACTCAGATCATCCACCCAACACCACCCACACTC
>JAFMOD010000092.1:158301-169184 GCA_019802435.1 Corydoras maculifer
GTGTGTGTGTGTGTATGTGTGTGTGTGGTGCATTCATATGCCTCTGTTTTTTTCAGGTACACCCACAGAGGAAACCTGGCCAGGAATAACCTCTAATGAAGAATTCATCTCCTATAATTACCCGCGTTACCGTGCCGACTGCCTCCACAATCACACCCCACGGTAAAGAGCGTCCGGATCAGCCCTCCGCTGGTTTACACCACACCTCCACCACGCAACAAAATGCTAATAAACATGCGGAATGAATTGGAATGCTGATTAGAACCCAAAACATTTGCTGTTAAAAAAAAAACAAAAAACTGCAGCCCCATTCACCTGCAACCCAGATGGCAGCTTTTTAACCAGCACCTGCAGGGGGAGCCACTCTCCAAGTGCAGAGACAGTGAAGGATCCCCAGTCCAACCCCCCCACCCATCAGACACAGTTAGAACTGTTAATAAATGGGGTTCTATTATATTAAACCATTACAGGGTTCTAAAGTTTCTTACGGTATGATGGTGATGTCACAGAGTTCTACTTCACCTGTAAATTTTGGTTTTTGTTCTTGTTTTGCAGTTTGGACAACGACGGTGTGGACCTGCTCTCCAAACTGCTGCAGGTGCGAGACCTCCGCCCGGTTCTTTAAGCTTAAAGTTTGAGGTTCCATCACATTGATGATGCTAAGTGAACAGCATGGTTCCGAATCAGCGTCCTTATCATTTTCTGTTGAATCTCTGTCGGTTCTAAGCGATAAAGGAATTCCGTTGGGAGCGTGATAAGACTCTTTAATGTGCGTGTGATTTATATTAATGCTCTCGGTTGTTGACCACGTTTTCAATTTCCGCAGTTCGAGGGAAAGAAGCGCATGTCTGCCGAGGAAGCCATGAGACATCCGTACTTCCACTGTCTGGGAGAGCGAGTCCTCACACTGCCTGACAGTAAGAACCACACACATTCTGTAATACTAACAGTCACATCATGTGACCCCAACCCTGTTGGTCTGACGGGTGGGAGGCCTCGATCGGGGACGTTCTCACTGCAGTAGTGAGATTGACGCCTCCCTGCGCCGACCACAGCTTCCGTAGAGCCCTGTCTCTCTGTTGGGGAGCAGAAGGGGGCGGGGCGGTGGTGCTCGTGGGAAGGCGGTCTCACATGGCGACCGCGGAGCTTGTTGGTTGTCGGGTTCGGTTCTGATGATTTAAATCTGGTGTAAAATTAGACAGTGTACCACATGGAGGCGGTGTTTGTGTGTGTGTGTTATTATTATATTATTATGTTAATAAATGTAAGTATGCTAATTACCTCCCCCCCCCCTCCTCCCCCCACAGCTACATCCATATTTGCACTTCAAGACATTCAGCTGGAGAAGGAGGCGGGCATGAGGACGAGCTCGATATCTGACTCTGGTAAGTGCAGCCCTGGTACACTTCATCACTCAAGCATGAGGATGAGGAGGATGGGGAGGACGAAGGCCGTTCTGTCTGAGCTCTTTGCTTTTAAACGGTTATATAACCCCCAAAAAATCGGAATGCATACCAACAGACCGACATCCTCGCCCGAACTCTAATGCACCTCATTAATCCTCGTTAACATCATTATGATGCCATAATACAATGCAGGATACCGGGAGAGGCCCCGGGGCTTCTGTAAAGAACCCGAAAAGCATGCGGCAGGTTGTTCTGCAGGATCTCTGTTTATGTAGTTTATATTTAAAAAACATATTACTATTATTATTAATATTTATTATTATTATTATGATTATTATTATGATTATTATTATTTACTATTATTTACTAATTTATTATTATTTATTAATATTATTATTTTATTATATTATATTATTATTTATTATATATATATATTATTTATTGTTTTATTATTATTATTATTTATTTATTATCATTATTATTAATTTATTATTATTGTTTATTAATATTATTATTTATTATTCATTCATTTATTATGGCTTTATCCTATTAGGGTCGCGGGGGGGGTTCCCCATGCCCATCCAGGGGAGAACGTCTCGGGCGCTGGGCAGATACACCCAGGACTGGGCGCCCATCCATCGCTGGGCACACACTCACTCACACTCTATATGGGGCAATTTGGAGAACTCCATCGACTTGATCCATGTTTTTGGACTGTGGGAGGAAACAGGAGAACCTGGAGGAAACCCACGCGGACACGGGGAGAACATGCAAACTCCACCCAGATGGGGATTCGAACCGGGAATCCCTAATGCTTAGAGGAGAACATGATAAACCACTAAGCCACCGTGCCGCCTTATTTATTATTATTATTATTATTATTATTATTATTACATTGGGTGGCATGGGGGCGTAGTGTTTTGCATGTTCTCCTTTTAGAGCAGGAGATCCCGGTTCGAATCCTGATCTGGGTGGTGTGTCCATGTTCTCCCCGTATCCATGTGCCCAGAGTCCAAAAACATGTATTTAAGGTGAATTGGCTCCACTTTATTGCCCCTATATAGTGTATGTGTGACCTGTTGTATCTGGCCAGCTTCTGAACACCCCCCCCCATGGTGAGATGGTGCCGTCAGGTGTAGATCATGATGCTCACCTTCAGCCAAAATACTGGGGCCTTCCCCAAACTATCCACCGCGGGTCTCACTACCCGGGCCCCCACCCGGCGTGTCGCCATGGCGACCGTTCATCATCACAGGTCATGGCTTTCTGTCTGCACTGCTGTTTAACTCACTGTTGTGACTGTTCTCTCTGTGCTCTGCTCGTGCGTCCGTCTCTGCGTTTTGTGTTCCAGAGCTTTTTCAAAGGTGCATAAGGTTTCGGAACACATTAGGTACTGTCAGTTACCCCCCCCCACCACCAACCCCTCCCCCACTTCAGACCGCTACCTCTGTCCCCGCATCGTTTTCTCTCCCGTCTCTCACCGTTCCGTCTGGTTTAACGAAGTCCCGTCACCTGATCCTGTGACTGTGAAACGAACCCCAACACCCCGACGAACCCCCGCTCTCCGGCGATCCGACGACGCCTCCGACGAGCGGCGATAAGTGTTTGCATGTGTTCGGGATTAATGCGCCGAGCGCGGGGTCACTTGACGGGGTCCGGCCATTACCTGCCTCTTCAGCTCGGTCCTCGAAAGCCACTACAAGCCTTTGATGTAATCAAAGCAGCGGAAAGACTGTAATTCATCTCACACACACACACAATGGCCTCGTCCCTGACCGAAACCTGTTGCCCTCACTTGATGGCAGAACGCGTGTAAGTGTGAACAGCATGGAGTGTAGACATTAAGGGCTTGGCTTATATGCCCACACTTCCCCTGTCCTCCACACGAGGGCAGCGTTCCTCAGTAAGGCCTGCATGTATCACCTTCTCCAGCTCTCCGTGTGACGTCTGATTAAACCGCGAACCTTCCTCCGTTTTTAATCCTCTGACATGCTGCACGTGTTCTCATTTATAAACCCCCCCCCCCCCTGCATCATGTACATCATTTGGTGAGATGCCCTGAACCTATTTTAACATTTAATCGACTTGCTATGTAAAGAAAGTGACCTTGCAGTGTTTTTGCACTGACCACATGCGGACATGCATGATGGCGTACTCATTCCTATCCCGTCTTTTGAATGAAATACTAGCGATGACTCTACAAGCAGACGAGTCAAAATAATGAATAAATAACTAAATAAGAAAGCTTAAATGTGAGTACCCCTTGGGGTGGGCTGGCACCAAATCGGTCTTTGCGCAGCAGGGTGGCTCGCTGATGCGTTTTAGAGTACGCCCCGTTGCCACGGACGCGGCCTCAGATGCTCGGCTCGCTGCCACGCCCTCCCCCATTCCGTCTTGCATTGCGTCGCATGGCGTCCTGCCCCGAGTAACGCCGCTCTCTCTCTCTCTCTGTCTCAGTCAACAGCATATCCCAGCGGCAGAGTCTTCTGTTCTGAGACAGCACCACCACGTGGCTGAGCAGCAGCGAGGCAGGACGAGGAGGCCAAACCCGGATGTGCGACTGATGAAGGAAGCCCTGTTTTTTTTCATTTCTCTGACTGACTGCAGAACTGTTATGTGGCATTGTCTGTAGAACCGGAGGGGGGGGGGGGGTGTGGTCACTAGATGTTTACATGGAAAGATTTTTTTTTTTTTTTTTTGTATTTATATGGTTTGTGTTTTTGATTATGCACCTCCCCCCTTTTTTTCTTTTTTGCATGTACCGGTAAGCCATGCGCTCCCCCTACCGACACCCCCACCCACCCAAATTGTGGATCGCCAGGCTTCAGCTTTAGTCTTCCTCCTCCGCCCCGCCCCTCCTCCTCGCGGCGAGGCATCGCGAGGCAATGGATTTAACCAAAGATTTTTCCCTCCTGCGAACAAATTCGCAATCCGATCATCCGCGCTTCCGCTCCCCCCACCCTCACCCCATCCAGCCGCTTTCACACTGCAGCCTCTGCAATATGCTTTTTTAAAAACGTTTACATCTGCCCGTGTTCGACCGGCTGATCTCCAGATCTGATCCTGAGGAACCCCCCCCTCCTAATTACCTTCATCGTCCTGTCCATGTTCTCGTCTTGAGGTCTCTCACCTTGTGAGGCTGCGTCCCGAATGCACTTCTTGCTCCTCGTCTCCGTGAACCTCAGACCAAGTCGAGGACTTTAGAACAGGCTGCATCCCAAATCACACGAGTCTGTAACAGGGCTTGCTGCACAGTAAAGTGTCGGCAGTGTCGCCACTGCTCAGTTTGAGGGAGGGGGGGTGGGGGGGGTGTTTAGAACCCGTGTTCGGGATGCGACCCCGACATGAGGCCCTCATATACAGATAAGCAGGTTCGGAAATGTGTATGAGAAATAAATGAAGGAAATTAGACTGAGTGTAATTCCATAAAACAACAGCTGGGGCAAAAGCCAGTGCTCTTGGCGGTTGTGGGGGGTGGAAGGGGCAGAGAAATGCCCCCTATACTGCCCGCCAGTTTACCAAATCTTCCATTTCCAATTTTCCAATCTCACCCTTTTGTGTTGAAACACAGGAAGCCGATGCAAGCATGGGGAGAACCTACCGATCGTTACCCCCCCCCCCCCAGCCCTGTTCTGTAGGGCTTTGTGATGCAGCCTGATTAAGTTTTTTTTTTTTTTTTAAACCTGCTGGAAAATGCTGTGAGTGGATGTGATGGGAGCCAATACGAATACCCCATCAGGACCTGTAAACGTGCCGGGACAGGCCTCGGGCCTCGGGCTGCGTCCCGTAGAGCGGCGTTCTCTTGTTTCGAGCTCATTTTGTGGATGGCTCTGAGATGCGGGCGCGGATCTCGCATGTGCAGTGGAGTGGAAGGCCGTGGGGATGGGGACGGGTTCTGCAGAGCCGAGCGGCGCATGGTGCAATCAGAGGAACCCGCTACCGGGCTTTGGGTTCCTGTTATATAACCACTTGTAACGTGCTCATTTTGTACGATATGTACGTTGTTTTTTTTTGTTTTTTTTAGTTACCGCGGCTCGCCCGACGCCGAAGGGCCGCAGCATGTCGACCCTCATGGCAGCGTTGTTTTTGCAATAAGTGATGAAGAGCGCAATAAGCGAGCGAGGGGTCTCGGGAGTGAAGGGGTGGGGGGGAGTGGTTGGGGTGGGGGGAGGTCTTTAGGTTTCTCTGTCCGTGATAAAGGGGATTAATCAGATGGACCTTTTATTTTGGGAAAGAGTTCTACACTTGGTTTGTCCTCCCCGCCGTCGTCCTCGGTGTCTGTGGTCCTTTAATGACACGTTTGCGCTGCAGGTCGCCGCGAGTCGAAACGCTTTCCGTTACAAATATTTGGGATTTCAATGTCGGTGCAAACTGGGACGTCGTGTGGAATCGGAACCGAGGGCATGTCGGGATTTAATTCAGCTTAATTTAACGTTATAGCACACACTCGTTAGCACACGTGGTCGGCCACATACTTTTGGTACAGTGGGAACCAAACAGGAACGAACCTTTTATTTTTATATATATAAATATATATGTGTGTGTGTGTATATATATATATATATATACATGAATGACAAGTCTTCCCGTAGATTTTTAAGCATCCATCTACAAACCGGTCCGTACCGGATGTTATCAGATTATATGGATGGGCTTTGTAGTTCTATAATCACAGATTGTAGTCCTTCCGATTCTCTACATATTTTGTGCTGACCTTTCAGTCAGGACCCTCACAGAGCAGGTATCATTAGGGTGGTGGATGCTTCTCAGCATGGTGGTGGTGTGTGGTGCCGGTCCGAGTGCTTTAGGTCCATGAGATCCTTCGTGATCAGCTGTAGGTGGAGCAACAGACGGACTACAGCCTGTGACTGTGGAACTACAACGTCCATCTGTATGATCAGTGGATGTAATAATGTGGCCGATAAATTAATCACATTTTTTTTTGTAAGTATAAAACCTCGTGTGTGTGTGTGTGTGTGTGTGTGTGTGTGATGTAACGTTGTCATGTCTCGACCTGCAGACTGATCGCTCCGCACCCCTCGTTCCTCTGAAGGACTGTCGATGGCGTCGTCGTGGAGATCTGAGCCTATAGAGATTCTGCTTCAGCTTATTTTTATACACGGCCTTCGTAAAGAGCCACAGAACGGATCAGTATTAATGGGTTTGGGAGCCACGGTTTGGGAGTCCGTCGCCGGACGCCTCCCTCGCGTCGCCGTCGTGTGCCCGTGTCGGTGTTTTCAGGCCAGGCCGGGGGGACGTCTCACTCTCCGGCCTGTTTTTCTGTATCGTTTGTGCAATTTTTTTTTTTTTTTTTAATGGCAAGAAGAAAAAAAAGCAATACCCTGTGTAGATGTGTGAAGCGAGCACTGCCTGTCTGTTCATCATGTCTAAAGGCCCCGCCCACCTGCGTCCACCGTACAGACTTAGTGTCCTCGCTCTGGCAGCAATAGCTCGACCTCTTATCCAAAGTGTCGGATGGACTCCCGAAAGCTCCCCGCCGTGGACTGAACCGGGCTGAAACATGGCTGACTGTTATTTCCAGAATCTTCCGGACGTCCTCCGTGCCTGCAGACGGCGCCGAAGCAGGAAGCCCACGAGTCTCTCCACCTCATACTGTTCTGTTGTTCCGTTGTGTTTTTTTTTTTTTTTCGTGCATAAAATGTGAATTCTGTTTTCAGGCAATACAATCGTCAGCCCAAACTTTAACGCTGCTCCGTTTCTTTGATTCGTTCTCTTATTCACCATCGACGGTGGGTTTTAGATCCGCAGCCGGGTGTGAGAGCTCATGTAAACCCCATAAACAGAAGTGTCCGTACACCTCTCAATGTCTATATAGTAATTTTTTTCATTCATTCATTCATTATCTCCCGCTTATCCTCTATTAGGGTCGCGGGGGGGTTCCCCATGCCCATCCAGGGGAGAACGTCTCGGGCGCTGGGCAGATAGACCCAGGACAGGGCGCCAATCCATCACTGAACACACACTCACTCACACAGACACACTCTATATGGGGCAATTTGGAGAACTCAATTAACTTGATCCATGTTTTTGGACTGTGGGAGGAAACCGGAGAACCCGGAGGAAACCCACGCAGACACGGGGAGAACATGGAAACTCCACCCAGATGGGGATTCGAACCGGGAATCCCTAGTGCTGAGAGGAGAACATTTTATTTATTTCGGTGGAACAGGGTCGGTGCAGAGTCCTGACCTCGAACCACAACAGAGACTGAGAGACTGGACATCAGGTCCAACATCGGTGTCTGACCCACAAACTCTCACAGATTAAATCTTAGAAGAAGTGAACGCACGAAACACGGTGGCTTAGTGTTTAGCATGTTCTCCTTTCAGCGCTGGGGAATTTCAAGTTTAAATCCCCATCTGGGTGGAGTTTCCATGTTCTCCCCGTGTCTGCGTGGGTTTCCTCCGGGTTCTCCGGTTTCCTCCCACAGTCCAAAACACATGGATCAAGTCAATTGAGTTCTCCAAATTGCCCCATATAGAGTGTGTGTGTGAGTGAAAGTACTGGACACCTACAGGAACTATTATGACATAAGTTGGTTCCCCATTTGTGCGTTCATCCATTCATGATCTTCCGCTTTATCCTGGGGGGGGGGGGTCTCCATGCCCATCCCGGGGAGAACGTTTCGGGCGCTGGGCAGATACACCCAGGACAGGGGGGCAATCTATCACTGGACTGGATTTTTAGATAGTGGCGATTTAGGGCAGTCAATCCACCTTGAATCCATGTTTTTTTGGACACGGGGAGAACATGCAAACTCCACCCGGATTGGGATTTGAACAGCGAGAGGCAGACGTGTTGACCACTAAGCCACCAGTGAGCATCAGTCCTCAAGGAAACCAGGTTTCCACCATCAACAACCAGCGTGTTTTTCCTTGCCGCTATCTCCTGGGTTTGTTGCTCCGGTGGATCCGTCTCAGAACCCTGTGAACGTGGGCAGCTTCACTGCTGTAGGTTCGAACGGGACCTGTTCTCCACGAGGACAACCAAGCACAACAGAAAGGGTCCGACTCCATCTGCCATCGATTGTTCGAACTGTGCAACGCTGACAGCCGTTCGTCATCTACTTCCGATCGACTGCTTTGGTCTGCCGGTCGGCGCCATGGCCGCACGTGCGGTGTTTTCGGAGGCGGTGAGGTCGGTTTTGGAAACGTGGCCCGTTTTACAGGTCAGATCATTTCATTTCATCTAATTTAATTTAATCTTAACTAACGTTTCAATCTCAAGTCTCTAATCTACAACCTGCGCTCAGGGATGAGGAGTGACGTCATGCCAGGCGCTCCCGAGCGATTGACGGCGTCTCGCGCCTGGTCACGTGTTTCACTGTGTTCTGTTTTTATACTTAAATAAGAATATAATATTCTGTTTATGTTTCTAAACTAATATAATGTTCAGGTTATTTATTTCTAGTATAATATAATGTGGGCGGCACGGTGGCTTAGTGGTTTAGCACGTTCGCCTCTCAGCACTAGGGATTCCCGGTTCGAATCCCCATCTGGGTGGAGTTTCCATGTTCTCCCCGTGTCCGCGTGGGTTTCCTCCGGTTTCTCCGGTTTCCTCCCACAGTCCAAAAACATGGATCAAGTTAATTGAATTCTCAAAATTGCCCCATATAGAGTGTGTCTGTGTGAGTGAGTGTGTGCCCAGCGATGGATTGGCGTCCTGTCCTGGGTGTATCTGCCCAGCGCCCGAGACGTTCTCCCCTGGATGAGCATAGGGGAACCCCACCACGACCCTAATAGAGGATAAAGTGGAAGATAATGAATGAATAATATAATGTTGTGTTTATATATTAATATAACATTCAGATTATATTTTTATATAATATTATTATGTTCTGGGTGGCACGGTGGCTTAGTGGTTTAGCATGTTCTCCTCTCAGCGCTAGGGATTCCCGGTTCGAATCCCCATCTGGGTGGAGTTTCCATGTTCTCCCCGTGTCCGTGTGGGTTTCCTCCGGGTTCTCCAGTTTCCTCCCACAGTCCAAAAACATGGATCAAGTCCATTTGAGTTCTCCAAATTGCCCCATATAGAGTGTGTGTGAGTGAGTGAGTGTGTGTCCAGCAATAGATTGGCTTCCTGTCCTGGGTGTATCTGCCCAGCGCCTGAGATGCTCTCCCCTGGATGGGCAGGGGAACCCCCCCCCCCCCATAAGATAATGAATGAATGAATTATAATGTTCTGATTATATGTTTCTATAATATTGTAATGTGTTTTTATATTTTTATAATAATATAATGCTCAGTGCTGACTGTGAGAACCTGCTTTGGGTTGCAGATTGCGGTGGATAACGGGTTCGGCGGCCCGTGCAGTCAGCAGAAGGCGGAGTGGATGGTGGATGCGGTTCAGCAGTACTTCCATGACAACAGTAAGCATGGGTTTGATGTTGATGCACGTGGGTTTGGTGTGGACTCCGCACTGACCAGCCATGACTTTGCGTGGAAGCCGCGTGGACCCCGCGTGGGGTGGGTGTTCACATGTCGTGTGTAGTCACGATGGGTGGTGTGTGTGTGTGTGTTGATGTGCAGGGGCTCTGGAGCAGGACGAGGTGGAGGACTTGGTGTCAGAGCTGATGAATAACGAGTTCGACACGGTGGTGGATGATGGCAGTTTACCAGAGGTGAGAGTCAATACAGAAATGCACCACAAGAGGGCGTGCAAGTTGGTCTAAAGTGCCTTCTACTGGCAATAATATGTAATGTTTTTTTTTTTGTTGTTTTTTTTTTTATAAATGTTGTCATGGTGATTCTGAGGCATTCTGGTGATTGATTACTTATTGATTAAAACGATTAATCGTTTTATTCTATGTCTTAAGTTGCTGGTGATTATAACGTGTATTTAAACATTTGCAGAGTATGTCATGGTAATTAAAGCCAGGGTGTAGTTTGTATAGGAAACACTGACATGGTCTCACACACACACACACACACACACACACACACACACACATTTATTTATGAGATTTAGATTGATCACATCACTCAGGCTTTAGTTATCCTGTTTCTAATGGTCCTGTTTCAACAGAGAATCATATAGCTTTTGTTTAATTTGCTTGAGTAATTGCTTTTAATTAACTGCTTTCCGTGTGTGTGTGTGTGTGTGTGTGTGTGTGTGTGTGTGTGTGTGTGTGTGTGTGTGTGTGTGTGTGTGTGTGTGTGTGTGTGAAGGTTGCTCACAAACTGTGTGCAATGTTCCAGCAGTGTCAGCAGGGAAAACTAGCCGAGGTCAAAGAGACCATTGGGCAGCTGACCGCGAAGAAAAGTCTTGGAAGGGCAAAGGTCACCCCTGTCAGAACTGCGACAGAGGAGGAGGACAGTGATGATGATGATGATGATGAAGAGGTTTGTGTGGTTTCTTTCTGTATTATTATACAGAGTACAAACTATTATACTGTAACTAAAGTTTTTCTTTATAAATGACGTCTTACTATAGCCTTACGTTTTTTACCCCCCAAAA
>JAFMOD010000092.1:171379-182569 GCA_019802435.1 Corydoras maculifer
CCCAAAATGACGCTTACTATAGCCTTACGTTTTTTACCCCCCAAAATGACGTCTTACTATAGCCTTACGTTTTTTACCCCCCAAAATGACGTCTTACTATAGCCTTACGTTTTTTACCCCCCAAAATGACGTCTTACTATAGCCTTACGTTTTTTACCCCAAAATGACGTCTTACTATAGCCTTACGTTTTTTACCCAAAGACGTAAAACATAATTTTGTAAACGTAAAGCTATAGTAAGACGTCATATTTGGGTAAAAAACGTTTATGGTGATAAAGAAAAACAGAAGCCTTATTCATTGCGATGTTGATCTTTATTTCAGATGGAGTGCGAAGGCGCCGTTGCTCCATCCAGCAGCGCAGCACCGATACAGCAGCCGCCTGCGTCTTCACCAGCGGCTCCAGAGGAGGATGACGGCTGGACGGTGGTGCGAAAGAAGAAATAAAGCCCCCGCGCCGCAGCAGTACATGTCTTTCTAAAGGTGCTGTTTGTTTACTGTGGTCTAACTGAAGCAGAAAGCAGCATTTATTTATTTCTTCGCGCTCTGATTGGCTCGTGTTGTTCTTAAGATTATACAGAATTTAAATGAATGTATTTTAATTTAACTGCTGCGCTCTGCTTCGGTACACAAGACGTTAAGGCTTACCTTTATGGTGTTTTATAACGTTGTCTTTTTCTGTGCGCCCTCTTGTGGACACATTGAGATACACAGCTCAGTACATAGTGTTGAATCTGTAGGAAACCGCCTGCCCCACTAACAGCCTCAGGTTCAGTGTGTTAATGTGCTGATCCCTGTTCAGCTCCTCCTCCCACACAGATGGACTTTGTAGTTTCATAGCTACATTTTGTAGTCCATATGTTTTTCTATGTACTGTACGTCCCCTATACTCTGTTCCCCGATAAGGACTTAATTACCACGTTGTACCGTTTGTTTCCACCAGAGGGCGCCAAAAATGCGAAACACATACGGTTTTAATGTTCAGTAAGTTCTTTATTCTCTTGAGTTTAACAGATACAGGTCTTTAAGTTCAGTCTTCACACCGGAAACTAATATAAAAAGGTCAAGGGGGTGCTGTTTATTTTTAAATACTTTCCTCTGTAGGGTATCAAGGCACTATCAGAACATATAAACCATGTGACCGCTTCAGACACACACACACACACACACACACGACGAGATCGGACGTTGCTTTAGAAAAGTGTGCAGATTTGAGGTTTTGCATCTTTAGAAATACTCTGTGCTTGACGCTGCGTTTCTTTATTATTATTATTACTGCAGTGTTTCCACCCCGCGCCCTGCTTACCCCTCGGAGCGCGGCGGGCGGGCGGCGGGTTAGGAGTGTAACCAGGGGTGCTGCAGACATTCGGCCGCGGTGGCTCGCTTCTCGGGGACGAAGTGCAGCATGGTGAGGAGGAAGTCGCTGAACTGGGCCGCCTGCTCCAGCGGCCACTCGTATTTCTCCAGCAGAACCTCGAACAGACCCCACGGCTTCAGGTTACTGATGTGCCGCAGCTCACCTGCGCGCGCACACACACACACACACACACACACACACAGGGTTTTAACGGGGAGGTTCTTTACCGTATCATCCACCAATCAGCAGCTTCACCTGTTTTAATAAACAAGATGTCAGCAGTGAAGCTGCTGATTGGTCGGTTTTGGAAACGTCTTGATGTTTTGTGTGTTTCACCTCCACCTCGAGCCGCACGCTCTCTGAGGTCAGGACAGGGGTGTTGGGTGGGAACAGAGTGCGCAGAGCTACACCTTCTGTTGCGGGTTGATCGGTCAGTCAGACGTTTGTTCTTTAACACTGATGGCGGGGGGGGGGGGGGGTGGAGCAGGAGGTTGTTGTGTTGCAGGTGCGAGCGTCACACTCGTTTACATTTAATAAAATGCATTTGAGATGCTGATTAAAAGCTAAACGTCTAAACACAACAGCCACCTGCTCCCCCCCCCCACACATCAGTGTTTAAGAACAAAGTGATGAGTCTTTAAGGTCTCGCTGATCGATTAACATGAAACAAAAGTTTCAGCTCTGCAGACTCGGTTCGAACCCAACACCTCCGTCCCGACCTCAGGCAGGGGCGTCACTGTGCACCCAACACCTCGTCGTGTTGTCTGAACCTGAGGACGTGCGGTACGGTACGATGTGTATGTTCATGTAAAGAGCATCCGAACTGGGGCCTGTCCCGTCCCTGAACTTTGTGCTCTGAACATCATTAGAAACCCTGAGGGTTCAATAAACGCTGACGTTCTTCACCCGTCTGTCTTTATTCCTAAAATCTAAAGCAAAAAGTACCTACCTTGTAGACAGTACCTGTCCAAGTTAGGCCATGCCCCCTTTTAGCTCCACTTCCTGTAATGATGGACTTTGTAGTTCTACAATTCCAGACTGTAGTCCATCTGTTTGTTCTACATACTCTGTTCTGATGTTCAGAACCCCAATAATACCACCACAGAGCAGAGATGATTTGGATTCTACCCCTGCAGTGTCACTAAGGTGTTCAAATTATGCACTAACCCCCCCCCCCAACACATCAGTATCACTGCAGAACTGACAATAAATAATCCACCACCCGAATGATACCTGTTCTGTGATGCTCCTGAGTACCAACAGGCGACTAACAACTACACAGATGGACTACAGTCTGTAAATGGAGGGGAAAAGAGGGCGTGTCTAAGCTTTGGACAGGTACCGATACCTGGTGAGGACACTCTTACCTCGGCGTGTGAAGTACTCTCTGGAGTATCGTCCCGAGAGTGCGACTTGCGGTGGGATGGAGCCCAAGAGCTCGATGACGTGCGCCAAGTGATCTATAATCAATGAGACGGACGTCAGGAGTCGAGCAGCCTCTGTAAACCGGGGCGGGGTGCTGGGATAGGATGCACTGACCTTCATCACGAGTGTAATCTTCTCCTGAGTGAGGCTCAAACAGATAGTCGCCGGTCACCAACTCAAAGGCCTGCAACGTACGACCCATAATTCAACACAAACCAAACATTCATTCAGTATCTTCAGCTTTATCCTATAATAGGGTCGCGGGAGAGGGGGGGGGTTGGGGTTCCCCATGCCCATCCAGGGGAGAACGTTTCGGGTGCTGGGCAGATACACCCAGGACAGGGTGCCAATCTATCACTGGACACACACTCACTCACTCACACAGACACACTCTATGGGGCAATTTGGAGAACTCAATTGACCTTGATCCATGTTTTTAGACTGTGGGAGGAAACCGGAGAACCCGGAGGAAACCCACACAGACACGGGGAGAACATGGAAACTCCACCCAGATGGGGATTCGAACCGGGAATCCCTAGTGCTGAGAGGAGAACATGCTAAACCACTAAGCCACCGTGCCGCCACAATCGAAACATACATCATTAACATCTCAATTCGACAGATTAAAGACACGGTGTGTAACTCAGGAATGTAAGCGCCTCATTGGTGGAGGTGGATTAAAGCATGTGAGCGGGAAGCCTCTCAAATCCATGATCCACACTTATTAGGGCAACTAGAAACAGCACCCTCTTACTACAAAGTCACACACTGCAGCTTTAATACTAAAACTCTACATCAGGAGAAGAGGCGCACTCACCATACACGCCGTGCTCCAGATATCGGCCGGCGGGCCGTACTCCGCCCCAATCAGCACCTCCACCGCGCGGTACTGCCGGGTCTGGATGTCCTCAGTGAAGTGCTTGTGCTGTGGGACGAAGCGGAGCAGAGAGGACATGGGTGTGACCCCGCGGTCACGCCCCCGGCGGTATGGGTTACAGATGGGTAACTCACCACCCAGCAGGCGTTGCCCAGGTCGGCGATCTTGATCCGGATTTTGTCCGCGTTCTGCGGTTCTAAAGGGTTCACCAGGAAGTCGGCCGCGCTGAAGGCTGGGGTGCAAACGAGAGGATCGGGGTTACTCACTCACACCGCTTCATTTCAGAGAACGGACGGATTTCGGGGGGCTGACCTCCGGGGGACACCGCGGACCTCTGACTGTCCCTCTCGGTGGAGTACCCGGACAGGGTGGACAGCGCAGACTCCGAGGTGGCCGACAGGATGGAGCTGGATGTTCCCGACAGGGCGGAGCTGGGACTGGAGAAGCGCAAGGGCCCGTAACCGTTATAGCCGTCCTCGAACCAGGAGCCGGACTCGGGACTGTCCTTGGTGTTGGGGGGTCTGTGGTAACCGTTACTGTTCACTGACGTAACAAAATAAATAAATATAGCAGAGGAGGACATGAGCAGAGACCCGGGAGAACACCTTTAAAAAGTGTGTGTGTGAGAGAGTGTGTGTGTGTGTGTGAGTGTGCTGTAAAACCATTCTGACGGTGCTCCTCACCCTGCGTGTTAGGATCCGTCTCCTCTCCGTCCTCACTCAGCGTCCCGAGCGTCCGCGCCGGTGCCGAACCGTCGGCGGGGACGAGGCCGTCCAGCTCCTCCAGCCTCTGCAGGTCCTGCAGCCTCTCATCCAGCAGCCGCTGCTGCCGCTTCGCCTTCCGCTTCAGCTTCTTTTTCTTATTCTTTGACAACTTGCCCATCTGAATACACACACACACACACACACGTTTACAATCATAGCATGTAATGTGGACCATAGTCCCTCTGATCTGATACCCCGGAGTTATGACCCTCATACACAAAAACACCATCATTAAAAATATAAAAAAAATAATCATAAAATCAATATTAGAGTGGCACGGTGGCTTAGTGGTTTAGCATGTTCTCCTCTCAGCTCTAGGTTCCATGTTCTCCCCGTGGGGGAGAACCCAGATTGTGAGACATTTCCGGTTTCCTCCCACAGTCCAAAAACATGAATCAAGTCAATTGAGTTCTCCAATTTGCCTCATATAGAGTATGTGTGTGAGTGAGTGTGTGTCCAGTGATAGATTGCCGTCCTGTCCTGGGTGTATCTGCCCAGCGCCCGAGACGTTCTCCCCTGGCTGGGCATGGGGGTGTTCTCTCCACGTTTTTATGGCTTTTCTCCCCACAAAAAGCACTGAATGTGTGTGTGTGTGTGTGTGTGTGTGTGTGTGCATGCTCAGTGATGTAATGGAACCCTGACCCTGTAGTTACATAAAAGCTGTTAAAACTGAGGGACAGACACCCAACACCGCTGCCCCATTTCCCAATCCGTGAGACAGTGGAGTGTCTGCGGTGCCCTCAGTTACCCTGACCTGATGAACTCCACTGCCCGAAAGCCCCTCACACACACACACACACACACACAGAGACATACAAGCTGCTGAGCCTAATTTAGCAAGGCATTCAGGGGCAAAGAGCAGGTGGAGTCCAAAAGACAAACGTGGTGGAGCTGGTTCCATCTCATCTGTGTACAGCCTCACACAGCTCCTTCCTTTACTTACCCAGAATAAAACAAACAGTTTGGGGAAGGCCCACTTTTTTTTTGTCCCAGTGCACAAAGCTAAATCTATAAAAGCCTAATAGGGTGGGTGTGGTGTGGTAACACCCCGTTCAATACATTGGAGATAAAATAGAACCCAGACTGTGAGACATGCCCATCCAGGGGAGAACGTTTGGGGCGCTGGGCAGATACACCCAGGACAGGCCGCCAATCTATCGCTGGACACACACTCACTCACACAGACACACTATATGGGGCAATTTGGAGAACTCAATTGACATTAGTCCATGTTTTTTGGACTGTGGGAGGAAACCCACGCAGACACGGGGAGAACATGGAAACTCCACCCAGATGGGGATTCGAACCGGGAATCCCTAGTGCTGAGAGGAGAACGTGCTAAACCACTAAGCCTCCGCTGTGGGGCAACAATAAGATCCAAATATACAACTGTGACACATGATGTAAAGAACAACGGACGTGAGAACTGCAGGCTGCATGCAAACACTGATGGTGGCGGCACAGCGGTGGTACCACGGTGGGGGTACGGTGGGGGTGCAGTGGGGATGTTTATAAGGTGTTCTCTTATTTGTAAATCACTTTTTGGATAAAAGCATCAGCTAAATGATGTCAATGTAAATGGACCAAAGTATTACCACACCTACAGGAAAAGCCCCGAAAGGCTTTCTACAAGATTTCGGAGTCGCAAGACAGACCACCCCCCCCCCCACCCCCCCGGAGTGGACCCTGCAATTATCTTGATTGCAAACGCATCATGCTGCGGTGACACCCGTGCCGTTGGTGAGGTCACACGTTTCCAGACAGGTTCAATCCCAAGGCCATGCATCGGTCACCGATCACACCCCAACACCCAAATCCCCCCACCCCACCCCCCCAGAGGGGGGAAGAAAAAAAAAAAAAAAAAAAAAAAAAAAAAAAAAAACAGTGGCTGGGAGAGAACAGAGGGGAGGGGGTGTCAACAGTGCAAAAAACAAAAAAGTCCAAAAACAGCCGGGAGGTGGCGTGAGTGAGGAGCATTTATGAAGGTTATAGAGGAACAGGGAGGTCAAAGAGAAGCAGCTCAGAGCAGCAGGCAGCGCCCTCACGTACCTGTTTGTCCCTGGGAGCCGTGCTAACTGCCATCAGCGGAGAGAGAGAGCGAGAGAGAGACAGAGAGAGAGAGAGACAGAGAGAGAGAGGCAGCAAAACACAATGATGAGGAGAGAGAGAGAGAGAGAGAGAGGGAGGGAAAAGAAACAGAACAGGACACAGTTAGAGGGC
The DNA here is from genome assembly GCA_019802435.1 of Corydoras maculifer. Taxonomy (NCBI): domain Eukaryota; kingdom Metazoa; phylum Chordata; class Actinopteri; order Siluriformes; family Callichthyidae; genus Corydoras; species Corydoras maculifer. Next base: position 178,021 of record JAFMOD010000092.1, read on the forward strand.
GAACGATGACAGGAAGTGAAATGACTGGAAAATTCACCAAGGATACGGCGGCACCGAGAGAACACGAGAACCCTGCACATTAATCTGACTGATCAACAGCAGATAGAAAAATCCCCTTTAATCCCTCTATAATCCCTTTACAATCCCTTTATAATCCCCGAAATTCATTCGGATGCAGAACAGCGGAGGCAGGAGGCTCACAGCTCGCTCCACGTCTCACCGGTCACTTCATTAGGTCCACTGCAAGCATGCTGAGGACCAGATGGACTACAGAACACGACTGTAGAACTACAGAGTCCATCTGTACGGTACCTCCACCGTGACGTGGGCAGCGTTTATGTCGCCACATTCATCTAATTTAGTTTATTCCTCTCATTAAATTATTAAAAAGAAGACGTGCGACATGGATGAAGTCGTAATAAACAGAGCTTTACCAGACGATCCAGAAGGGGGCGGCGCGCCGGACTTCTGCCACAGCGTGGCCTCGGCCGCCAGCCGCCGCACGTACACGTCGGTCACGTCCAGCAGGATGTTCTCGGGCTTTATGTCGGTGTGGATGATCTTGCACTTGGTGTGGAGGTAGTCCAGCCCCTGCAGAACCTGCAGGATCAAACACATCATTAAAGGTGATGTGTTGTAAGTTCGGCGGCACGGTGGGGTGGAGCTCTGGGAGGTCTGGGTTCGAATACCGATCCGGGTGGAGTTTGCATGTTCTTCCCGTGTCCATGTGGCTTTCCTCCGGGTTCTCCGGTGGCCTTCCACAGCCCAAAAACATGGACTCAAGGTCAATTGAATTGCCCCATATAGTGTGTGTGTGTGGCTTAGTGGTTGGCATGTTCTCCTCTCAGCGCTGGGGATTCCCGGTGCATTTCCCAATCTGGGTGGAGTCTCCATGTTCTCCCCGTGTCCGCGTGGGTTTCCTCCGGGTTCTCCGGTTTCCTCCCACAGTCCAAAAACATGGATCAAGGTCAATTGAGTTCTCCAAATTGCCCCATATAGAGTATGTCTGGGTGAGTGAGTGTGTGCCCAGTGATAGATTGCCCCCCTGTCCTGGGTGTAACTGCCCAGCGCCCGAAACTTTCTCCCCTGGATGGGCATGGGGAACCCCCCCACCCCTCCACGCCCATAACAGAGGATTAAGTGGAAGATAATGAATGCATAAATGAATGTTCTGGTTGCGTGTAACGAGTATAATTATGGGATGTATGCTGTTACCTGACGGAGGATGCTCTTCACACAGACCAGCGGCAGACCCATGTAATTGGATTTGATGATCCACTTCAGTAGCTGATGTCCCAGGACCTCCAGCACCATGCAGACATCTTACGAAGAACAAAGTCAAGGTCTACACACAGAGCGAGCGGGTTCCGTTCGGTCCGAAACGTTCAGCAAACGCACAGGAAATAAAAAAACAATAAGGATACGGACGCCGTTCACGCCCGAGATCTTAAAGTCGTCTATCAGCTGAACGATCGTCTCCCGTTTGGGGTCCGTGGGGTCGGTGTCTCGGACCTGTGCCAACACAAACACAACACAACGACACTCAGAGCAACACAGAACCCCCCGTCTGAGACCCGGCCCTGCCCCGGGTGTCCTGATCACTAACAAAATAAAGAACGTAGAGAAGCAGACGGACTACAGACCGCGACCTTAGAACTACAAAGATCTCGGGTTTGTTTATTTTACATAAAGTTCAGACTTACACATTTCAGTAGTTTAATCTCGTCCAGCGCCGTCTCTGTGTAATGAGGGGCACTTTTAACCACCTTAAGGGCCACAAATCTCTTTCTCCTGGAAACCAAATAACAATAATAATAATAAAAAAGCAGCACGATGGGTTTCAACGAGAATTCTGAACAAAGCTCGTCTCCTACACCACCCATTAATAAACGAGAACCTCGATAATTACTCACTGAAGATCCCAGCACAGCCAGACGGTGGAGAAGTGACCCCACCCGAGTTTCCTGACCACGTGGTAGCGGCCGTTGAACAGGTCGCCGATTTTCACCGGGTAATACCCCCCTGAGAACAGAGAGAAGCAAAGATTTCAAGACCGGTCTGGCTGCACAGCGGTCACACTGTAATGAACACCGTGTCCTCCACGAGGACGGAGATCCGCACTCCTCGGGGGGGTCTGCCTGTGATGAACTGGCAACCCGGAGCAGGGTTCTGTGATAGAGTACAGGACCCCTCACATTACGTGATTCAAGATTCAAGAAAATTTGTGTGTTATTATGTGTCACGGACCCCGATTACCCTGTTCTTTTGAAGTTAGAACTTAAATTAAAATTTTAAAGAAGAAAATTAGATAAAAATACAGTATGTCAAATATAATATAATATACAAATACAACTATAAATATAATATAGAATATTCTAATATAAATATAAGTGCGTGTGTGGCTTAGTGGTTTAGCATGTTTGCCTCTCAGGGAAAAGAAAAAACATGGATCAAGGTCAATTGAGTTCTCCGAATTGCCCCATATAGAGTGTGTGAGTGTGTGTGAATGAGTGTGTGCCCAGTGACAGATTGGCGTCCTGTCCTGGGTGTATCTGCCCAGCGCCCGAGACGTTCTCCCCTGGATGGGCATGGGGAACTCCACCGCGACCCTAATAGAGGATAAAGCGGGAGATAATGAATGAATGAATGAATGAATGAATTGGGCTTAGAGAAGTGGCTTAGTGGTTTAGCATGTTCTCCTCTCAGCGCTATCCCCATCTGGGTGGAGTGTCCATATTCTCCCCGTGTCTGTGTGGGTTTCCTCCGGGTTCTCCGGTTTTCTCCCACAGTCCAAAAACATGGATCAAGTCAACTGAGTTCTCCAAATTATAGAATATAGAATGTGTCTGTGTGAGTGAGTGTGTGTCCAGTGATAGATTGGAGTCCTGTCCTGGGTGTATCTGCCCAGCGCCCGAGACGTTCTCCCCTGGATGGGCATGCAACCCTAATAGAGGATAAAGTGAAAGATAATGGATGGATGAATGAATGATAACAGAAGCCCGACATAATAAAAGTAACACAGCTGCTGTTATGTACTGTATATAGTATCAGGAGTTCTATAACTTTTTATATCAGCGTAACTACGAACATCAGAAACATTAAATTGGTCCCGACTTACCTTTGCAGTAATCAGACGGATTCTCCTGCTCTTCATCATCCGACCCCAGCAGCTCGGCTGGCGACGGGGTGAAGTCGGGAGGGGGCGGGCTGAGCGCCGGAGGCGGGCTGGTCTGATTGGCAGGAGCGATCTGGTTAGGAGGGGTCGTGGAAAAAAACGGCGGAAGACCCAGCGACGGCGGTATGGAGGTGGTGGGCGGCGTTTCAGGCGATAATACGTAGGGAGAAGGAAGCTCTGTGACGGGGACGGGGGAGGAGCGCGCCGGCAGGACGACCGGCCGCAGGTCCGGGGGACTCTGCGACAGGCTCAGCGGTGGAGACGGAGGAGTCTGTGGGGGGGTGATGGCTCTGTGTACGGTAAGGATGTGGCACACGTCATCCGCCGCTGTGATCTGGGGCCTGAGAAGAAAAAAAACAAAAGACGATCGTTTAAAGTTCGTCCACTTTATCCTCTATTAGGGTCGCGGTGGGGTTCCCCATGCCCATCCAGGGGAGAACGCCTCGGGCGCTGGGCAGACACACCCAGGACAGGACGCCAATCCATCGCTGGGCACACACTCACTCACACAGACACACTCTATATGGGGCAATTTGAAGAACCCGATTGACCTTGATCCATGTTTTTGGACTGTGGGAGGAAACCGGAGAACCCGGAGGAAACCCACGCAGACACGGGGAGAACATGCAAACTCCACCCAGATGGGGATTCGAACCGGGAATCCCTAGCGCTGAGAGGAAAACGTGCTAAACCACTAAGACACCGTGCCGCCAACGTTTTTATTTATTTATTTTATTTATGAGAGTTGGTGGAGCCGTCAGTTCGGAAGGTCGGGTCACGAGGGACTGAGGGTTGAGCCGGAATTATAATATGTATGCGGCCTATTTAAACTGAGACGACGGGCCTTCATCCAATCAGACATGACGGTGAGGCAGGCGGGCGGACATCCGATTTGAGACGTTGTCGTCAGGGGCGAAAGACAAACGAAGCCGAGGTCGTCACAAATCTGAGCCGCAGACTCGGCCCCTGGAGGCGAGGCGTTCTAAAGCGGACGTACCCCGCGAGGGCGCTCCTGTGGATGAACAGCACTGGGATCTCACGTTGCATGCATTGTTTATGGTAAATTAAAAATAAAGCACAGATGGAAGCCGGGGGGGGGGGGGGGGGGGGTGGGGGGGCTGAGTCAGTGTGCATATGTGGAGAAGTGAGTCCCCTTAAGTATTTTTAGCCCTCGCAGGGCACGAGCCAGGGACCGAGTGCACTTACCCCAGTTCCACAGCAGGAGCCTCCTCCACCGCCGCTTTGCGGTGCTTCTTGTTTTTCTTTTTCGGCTTCTTGGCTCGGTTGCTCTGCGGGAGTGTGTCACCGCCGGGTACTGTCATGAACAACACACACACACACACACACACACACACACACACACACACACACACA
>JAFMOD010000092.1:222527-248958 GCA_019802435.1 Corydoras maculifer
CATCAAATACAGTAACCATCACCGCATCGTCCTCTCGAAGACCTCCAGCCACGGTCTCTAAATCTGCAAGCCTTGCTCATGCCACTCCTCCATTAGCATGCCCTCCCCATGTCACGGTCCAGAATCCTGTGAATAGCGCTGCTCCGGGTGCGAATCGGAGTGTGAACGTGTGTCCCGCTGCCTGTCCATTGACACCTTTGTCCGCGCCGGGCGCACGCTGACGAGAACATTTGCATTTCTATTAAGAGTTGAATTGCTCCACGCTGCCCCCTGCTGCACCACGCGGCTCCCTGCTGCTCCACGCTGCCCCCTGCTGCTTTCAGCTGAAGAGGATCTGAGGCGCACCGGCTCTGAGCCTCGCAGGTTGAACACACACACCTTTAAACGACGCCGTGAGTGAAGAAAACAGTGGGTCACATGACCGGTGACGCCGTTCCCATGGTAACGTGCCACCTGTGGCTACTACGCCCTAAAGCCTGAGAGCCTGACTGACCCACACAGACCTCTGACCTCGACTGACCCCCCCTGTGGCATGTGTGAGGTGTCGGTGTTCCACCTCTGCCGTGAGATTAAAGGCTGAGCCGCACCTTCTGCTCGGTCATGACGTAAACATGGTGACCACTCGAGTCCAGCAGCAGGTCGGCGTTGACGGGGCTCTGGCTGTCCACCTCCACCGAGTCGTAGAGAGCACCGGAACCGTTCAGGTGAAGGAACACCTGCACACACACACACACACACACACATACACATACACACACACACACACAGACAACGCTCAGCGACCACCTGAGGACCCGCACACCACCTCACCCGGTGCTGCTGCTTTACTGCATGGACTCACGGACACGCTGTGTGTGTCAATAAAGAAAAGGAACGTCTCACACACACACACACACACACACACAGAGACAACGCTCAGCGACCACCTGAGGACCCGCACACCACCCCCCTGTTACCCTGAACACCTCACCCGGTGCTGCTGCTTTACTGCACGGACTCATGGACACGCTGTGTGTGTCAATAAAGAAAAGGAACGTCACACACACACACACACACACACACACACACACACACACACAGAGGACTCCATCAAAGTCATGTTCGCGGCATGACATCACACGCACTTCCTGTTTAACGACATTCTGCGGCCCGTATTTTCCTGAACACACAGTGAGACAGGAGTGTTGAGTGTTGTGGACATGAAGAGGCGCGTGGCGGACCGAAGGCGTGGTGGCGCCGTGCTGAGAGAGGAACGTGTGTAGCCCGAGGAGTCTGAAACCCAAATGTGCAGTGTGTAAGTGTGTGTGTGTGTGTGTGTGTGTGTGAATGACGATAATATCGCACAATATTTCAGCCTCGTTTAGGGTTTGTGACCAGCCATGTACAAGAACACACACACACACACACAAACACACACACACACATACACTCACACACAGACACACACACGGTGTGTCCAGGGGTGTTGGTTTTTTTTACACTAACCTCTTCACCCACTCACATTTCCACCGGCCACTTTATTAGGCTCGGCTGTGTCTACACCATCGGCTCCGCCCACCACACAGATGGACTTTGTAGTTCTATAATGACATTCTGTAGTCCATCTCTTTCTCTGCATGCAGTAGGGATCGTTAGGGTGGTGCATGGACTCTGCAGGAGACGATGGTGGTGCGCTGGTGTGCGTCTGAGAACATTTATTCATTCATTCATTATCTTCCGCTTTATCCTCTAATAGGGTCGGGGGGAGGGGGGAGGGGGGGGGTGTTTCCCCATGCCCATCCAGGGGAGAATGTTTCGGGCGCTGGGCAGATACACCCAGGACAGGGCGCCAATCTATCGCTGGACACACACTCACTCACACAGACACACTCTATATGGGGCAATTTGGAGAACTCAATTGACCTTGATCCATGTTTTTGGACTGTGGGAGGAAACCGGAGAACCCGGAGGAAACCCACACGGACTCGGTGAGAACGTGGAAACTCCACTCAGATGGGGATTCGAACCGGGAATCCCTAGTGCTGAGAGGAGAACATGCTAAACCACTAAGCCACCGTGCCGCCCCTCTGAGAACAATCGGTCCGTCGATCAAAGAATGAGGGACAGATCGGTCCGATCTCCACATTTCAGTGGTCTGATCGGCACGATAACGCCCCCCAGCGCGCCGGCGTCCCTGCAGTGCTGAGAGTCATCCACCACCCACAGAGAACCCGCTGTGTGGGGGTTCCTAACATGAGGGGGACTGAGGGGGGGCAGAGAGGAACAGAATGTAACATTAGAACTACAAAGCACAAAGTGGTGAATCTAAGTGGTCAGTGGTGTGTGTGTGTGTGTGATCATGTGAAGGGAACCACACACACACACACACACACACACACACACACACACACACACACACACACACGCGCGCGTCAGGCTCCTCTCACATGATCGCACGCACATCCCTTCAGGCCCAGACGAGCTCGGGTGCGACGGGCAGACATTCCACCAGTGAGATCAGTCATCGGCAGCTGACACACACACTACACACACACACACACACACACTACACACTTGTTTACACACCCGAATCACAGCCGCCGTGCCGTTTTTGAAACACGCCCCCCACCCCCCGCGTGCACATTTAGGAGCCATAAAGCACGAAAGCTGACGGCGACGGATGATCCGCGGCCGCTGTGGGCTCGGCGCCGGAGTCTGCGCAGCCTGCGGTTTCCTTTCTTCTTTGAGTTGCGCAGACGTCTCTGAGTCACTGGGAAAGGACTCGGGGTAAACAGATAAGCGAATGGCAGGGCGCACGTTTAGGCGCTCGCCCGACGTGCCACCGAAGTCCCGTGGCTGCAGCCACGGATCCTGCCATCGCCGGGGCCAATCGGACGCCGGATCATCACACCTGACCCGACTCAAAAACCCGGAGCCTGTCTGGTAAACAGGAGCCGGGATTTGGGTTTAAAGTCCACTGCGTGACTTCATGCATGGCTTTATTTGTATGTCATTAGTGGTCACCTGGGTCCTAAAGCCCGCGGGACATCCCGGAGCAGAACATCAGCGTGGTCTTTAATAATAAATCAATAAAACGTACAGACGCTCTCATTAAAAGAGACCGACAAGAATCCAAAGAATCCCGATTGGATGTTCGGGGTTCGAGGCATCACACATCACCCGGGAGCAATGAGGGGCCTCGCTCAAGGGCCCCTGGTGAAGCCATGCATCGAACCCCCGACTCTCAGACTGATGACCAAACACCCCCAACCTAGCTCAGTGGCCCGCGTGTCGAGCCATCAGTCTGAAGGTTGTGGGTTCGAATCCACTGTCAGGGTTGCCTCCTAACCCGGATTGCTCCAGAGGTGCGGCATCACAGGTAAACCGATGGTACGTCGTTTCGGATAAGAGTGTCTGGAGACCCCGAGGTGTGGAAGCTGTCAGAGCTGCGGGGGGGGGGGGGTTTCTGATCTAGAACATGACGTCATTGAGTGAAGGTTTCCAAACTTTTGGAAACACATCAGCGTGAATGAAATGAAAGCTCATGTAACTGCGTTTGGGGAAAAAGCTATTAATTGTGTAACATCTGATTTCGCGTTAAAACCTCAATGCTGAGTCATCGGTTTTGAAATTGCGCTCTGTGCCATTCTGTGAGTTCTGGTTCGTGAAAGCGACACAAAAACGAACTGAAGACAAACATTTTGTTCTCTTAATCTGATTAGAGTCCGACGCTCACGTGAAATTCAGAGGAACCGACATCCCGCTAATTCAATTCACACTCGAGATCCAAACCAATAAATCCGTCCTTCATGAGCGTCTCACACACACACACACACACACACACACACACACACACACACACACACACACACACACACGCGCGCGCGCGTGTACCTTGTGAAGATTTCCACTTTTATCCCCGAGCAGCACGACGGTGTGATCGGCCTCGGTGGCGACGGCGACGGCGGTGATCAGGGTTGTGCGGGTGATGACGGGCGTGGCTGAGAGGGGTGTGATGGTGGCGATGGGGCTCGGTGTGTGTTCGTCTCCACATGGATACTCTTTTACAGACTCCTGTACACAAACAGATGTGTGTCTGAGTTAATCTTAAGTAAAGACTGCTTCAAATCTAACCCTGAGTGCATACTACATACTACAATACTGCACATATATAATACCCATACTACATACTACAATCCATATACTACATACTACAATCCATATACTACATACTACAATCCATATACTACATACTACAATCCATATACTACAGTCCATATACTACATACTACAATCCATATACTACAGTCCATATACTACATACTACAATCCATATACTACATACTACAATCCATATACTACATACTACAACACAAATAGAACACATACTACATACTACAATACATATAGTACACCTACTATATACTACAATACATATATAATGCCCATACTACATACTACAATTCATATAGTACACCTACTATATGCTACAATATATATGTAGTAAACATACTACATGCTACAATACATATATAATGCCCATACTACATATTACAATTCATATACTACAATACATATATAGTACACATACTATATACTACAATACATAGAGTAAACATACTATAAACTACATACATATACTACATACTACAATACATACACATATATATTAGTACACATATATATTACAATACATATAGTACATTTACATTTACATTTAGTCATTTAGCAGACGCTTTTATCCAAAGCGACTTACAAATGAGAACACCACAAGTCAGAAGCCATGAAGAAAACCAACTATACTGTAAATTCATCAAAGCTGTAAAGATACAATGTATAGTACACATACATTATAATACATTATATAGTGTATATAATAGATTTAGATTTTGGGACGTCCCGCTGAGCGACCCGGCGACCCGTGAATTGCAGACATGGTGCTACGTGAATAAGCAATGTTTAAAAATGACCCCTGAACAAATAAAAAGGTTCCCCTGTCGCTGTACCAGCTGCTGACTCCGTCCGCCTGGCGTCCTCGTGCCGGTGCGAGGGCGACCCTGCCGCTGACTAACGCGATTAATAATTCATGGGAACTGTTAAATATTAAGTTCGTTAAGTGTAAAACAAAAGCAGGCGGGGCGTGGGGGAGGAGGAGGCCTGCCAGGGGTTACAGGAGCGGCGATGAGGCCGGTCACATGGCGGGTGGAGGTGAGAGGGGTGGGGGGTTGTCCTGCTCATCCCTCTTTAAGTCGTTGAATAACAGAACCGGCGGCGGCACGCGTTTGGGTGGAGGTGCGTTTTCTGGGTTAGTGTTACGATCCGAGGCGCAGCTGTCGCCGACAGACCCGGGTGGAGCGCGGCAGTGGGAGGGGCTGTGGGAGGGGCTGGCATACGATCAAAGTGGTCCACTACGCTCTACTACGACGGACGCAGCGCCAGGCCGCCAGCGCGGGGGGTGGGGGGGTGGGGGGTTGGCGACGTGTGGTGCTCCCGTGTACATGTACGGCGTGATTAAGAGCTCCGAGGTGGGCGTGTCCCTGAGATCAGACAGGATATGGGTCAGCACAACCGCTAAGCAGGATTTAAACCAACCCCCCCCCCCATCCAGTCATCATCCTGTTTAAACTCCACATTAATCTCCTACAGATCATCCACGTCCAGATAATTCCCAAAATCTGAGCACAACCACCACCAACAGCAGCACCACCACCCCCCCCACACACACACCTTACTGTTACAGTTTACAGAGCGAGAGAGAGAAAGAGAGAGAGAGAGAAATAGAGAGAGAGCTTTCATGCTGACTGTAAAAATGGCTTCACTATTGCAGTGTGTTGCAGCATGAGGGCTGAGTGTCACACAACACTGATTTAGCAGACGAATTAGAGGAACCCGGCGCGCGCGCTCCGGTTCGAGTTTATCGGGCCGCTCGGCCGCAGACTAATTGAATCTGTCTCTCTCGTAGAACGCTTTGTTCGTCTAAAGCACAGATTAATAACTTAATGTGGAATCGGTATGGGGCAACCGACAGGATCGGCTTTTCCTAATGCCCTCCCCGATCAGTCCGGACTGTGGGGGCAGCGCCGGGGTCCGGTCTCACACACACACACACACACGCACACACACACACACACACACCCACACGGCGTTTGGATTAGTGCTGGTTCTGGCAGCTGGAGTTTAATCTGTGTGGCAGCAGAAGCAGCTGCCGCCGTTCTGCTCGGCGGCAGCGGCGGCGGCGAGCTATGACCCGGAGTCGTGGTTTACACGCGGACGGCTCCGGAGGACCGCGGCTCCACTCTGCTCTCGGGCCCCGGCCGGTTAATGAGCTACGTAGGGTTAAACGACGCTCTGGCAGCAGCCAGAGACACTCTTCTTCAGTTTGATGGGTTTTTAATTTCGTGGGTTGACGACACACACACACACACACACACACACACACACACACACACACGCCCACACACACGCCTCCTGTTCTCCAGAGTGATGTGTGTAGGTTGTCTCAGACGCGGTACTAGATTTGAGTGTTTCATAACATCATTTGTGTATTTAAAATCAGAGACTGTCAGCCGGGTTCTCGCTCGCAGCATCGGTGCTGGACCTCACAAAGCTATTCTTTACACACACACTTTTCACACACACACACACACACACACACACACACACACACACACACACACACATACATATATATATATATATATATATATATATATATATATATATATATATATATATCCCCATCCATCCATTATCTTTAGCTCTATCGTCTATTAGGGTTGCAGGGGGGGGCTTCCCCATGCCCATCCAGGGGAGAACGTTTCGGGTGCTGGGCAGATACACCCAGGACAGGGGGGGCAATCTATCACTGGACACACACTCACTCACACAGACACACTCTATATGGGGCAATTTGGAGAACTCAGTTGACCTTGATCTATGTTTTTGGACTGTGGGAGGAAACAGGAGAACCCGGAGGAAACCCACGCGGACATGGGGAGAACATGGGGACCCCACCCAGAATGAGATTCGAAGTGGGATTCCCTAGCACTGAGAGGAGAACATGCTAAACCACTAAGCCACCGTGCCACTCACATATATATATATATACATACATTAATACACACACACAACAACACACTCACACCGTTGACCCATACAGGGAACTTTAGGGAAGGCCGTTCTCCGTCCGTGAAGGCGTGGCCGCCGGCCGCTCGAGTTCGGTGGTGCCCACACAGAACCCTGCCCTCAACCCAATCCAGCACCTTCAAAATAAAAGGGGTTCTCTCACCCAGTTTCGGTGCCCGACCTCACAAAGCTATTCTGGACTCCCACACGCAACCATGAGTGCCGCCTCCTGCACGTGCGAACAGAAGAGCGCCATCGTCAGGACGGGGTGCGACACTGCGCCACATAACCACCGTCTCCAACACAAAGCGAGATTATCATATGAATCGATGGAACTCCGTGGAACTGCATCCCAATCACTCTGACTTCCTCTCCCTGCGTCGGTCCAATCACGCACCTGCTTACTTCATTATTTAAAACAAAAAAAAAAACGTGACCTTCACAAAGCAAACGGCTTCCGTTCTCATTTAAATCAGCCGCAGGAACCTCACTCTGCTGCCTCGCCATTAATATTTCATTCCTCCCAAATTGGCGATCCTCGCATCGCGTTCCTTCCACCGAGAGCCCATTAGAGGAGCCTCATGCAAGCTTAAAAACCAGGTTCTACTGCACCAGAGAAACACCTCACACCCCCCCCCACCCCCCCCACCCCCCCCCACGTAAGTAACCGAGGCAAAGTGAAGGACCAGGTCACACCTCGGCGGAGACGGAGGCCAGCGGCTCATCATCATAAAAACCTTTACAACAAGAGCTGCCTGAGTTCTGAGTTTCAGATGGGAGGAATCGATGATAGAGCTGCGGCCTATCCCGGCACTGATGGGGAAACGCCCTGAAAGGGTCTCCAGTCCATCAGGGGGGGGGGGGGGGGGGGGGGGGGGGGGGGGGGGGGGGGGGGGGGGGGGGGGGGGGGGGGGGGGGGGGGGGGGGGGGGGGGGGGGGGGGGGGGGGGGGGGCACACAGACACAGAGAGAGACACACACACACAGAGAAAGAGAGAGAGAGAGAGAGAGAGAGACACACACACACACACACACACACACACACACACACACAGAGACACACACACACACAGAGACACAGAGAGACACACTCACACAGACACACACACAAACACATAGAGAGAGAGAGAGAGAGAGAGAGAGAGAGACACACACACACATATAATAAAGAGTACTGAGTCTCAGCAGCTAGCTTAGTGGTTTGGCATGTTCTCCTCTCAGCACTAGGGATTCCCGGTTCAATCTGGGTGGAGTCTCTATGTTCTCCCCGTGTCCCTGTGGGTTTCCTCCGGGTTCTCCGGTTTCCTCCCACAGTCCAAAAAACATGGATCAAGGTCAATTGAGTTCTCCAAATTGCCCCATATAGAGTGTGTCTGTGTGAGTGAGTGTGCATGGGGATGGGCATGGGGAACCCCCCCCCCCCCGCGACCCTAATAGAGAATAAAGCGGAATATAATGGATGGATGGATAGAGTCTCAGCAGCAGAATCTCCTCCTTCTCCTCCTCCTCCTCCTCCTCCTCAGTGACATCACAACGTTTGGAATAAGGGAACGGAGCGGAACGTCGTACCTGAGGAAGTTTAAGGCACTTGGAGTTGACTTCGTACTCGATGTAGGCCTCCTCCGTGTTCCGGGCTCCTTTCCCCTCCTGCGTGTAGCACTGCGTCTGCGCCTGCATCAGCGCCTGGTCCAGCTCGGCCATGCCGTAGACGCACAGCGCCGACCTCCCCGCGGGCGTCGGCGTGGACGCCTGGCCCTCGGCCATGGCCACGAAAAGGGCGCTGTCGCCGTGGTGACTGCCGATGGCGGCGGCCTGCGCGAGGGGGAACTCGCCCCGGCAGCTGAGCGGCACCTCCACGTACGAGTAGAAACTGGAGTCGGCGTCGCAGAGGCGCGAGACGTAGGTCTTGAACTCCCGGCTGTTCCGCACGTCGCGGCGCGAGAACAGAAAGTAGACGTGACGGCCGTGCCGCAGCGCTTTGACGAACTGGTTGTTGTACTCCGAGTAGCTCCCCACGACCAGCTTACCCAGTTCCTCGTGCGAGAAGGCGGGCGTGGCCGAGGCCTGGTCCAGGCGGCGGGTGGTGATGGGCGGAATGCCGCCGGGCCCTTTGCTGGTGTAGCCCCGTCCCACCAGCATGTGGGGCGAGCCCTTGAGTTCGGTCAGCACCGCCACGGTGGAAACCCTGGGGTCGTTGGCGGCCACGTACTGCGTGTCCACCGGGTTGGGCGTGTGGTACAGGACCACCGAGACGTTCTCCAGGCTGCGCTTCTCACAGATGCCCTGCAGGACCGTCCCGCAGACGATCAGGCTCTGGGGCGGCGCGCCCTCCCGCTCCTCCAGCAGCAGCAGCTGGTTGGCGTTGTCGGTGACCCGCGCCTGCCCGCAGTCCGTCGGCTCGATGGGGGGCAGACAGTCGGGGCTGTCCAGCGTCGGCCCCGTCTCGCCCCACGACAGCGGGCGGAGCTCGGGCGAGAGGTGGTAAAGCCCATTGACGGCGCCCACGTAGACATGACCCGAGCCGGGCTCCAGGAGGAGGTGGTTGAGCCGGGGGTGGCGGGGAGGCGACCAGGCGGGGAGGCCGCAGGGTGCGGCGGGCAGGTGCAGCAGGAGGACCAGGCACCACCAGCAGGCGGCGGGGGGCGGCGGCGGCAGGGGAGCGCTGACCGGCATGGCACCCCTGTACCTGCGAGAGGGGCGAGAGGGGGGATTAGAGAGGAACGCAGCGGCGATAACGAGCCATTTACGCAAAGATATAAAAAGAAATAATGATGAGAGAGAAACGAGAGAGAGAGAGAAAATTACGAGATAATAGGACGAGAAAATAAAAGGTCCAGAGGAAGGGCAGAGTGTTCAGAGGAAGGAGGTGGAGGTGGGGGGGGGGCAGGGGGGGCGGGGTGACAACACAATAGGAGAGCATGATGAGGACGGAAAGTTTGGAAGAAGGAAGGAAGCACGTCGATGAATGACAGAATGAATCAGAGAGAGAGAGAGAGAGAGAGAGAGAGAGAGCATTCGGCACAAAGACTCGCGGCTTCAAACGACTTCCTCTGTTCTTCAAAGTCATGCCACCTTCACACGGGCGCGGCGGCGCCGGCCTGGCACCCCTCACTCAGCCACCAATCAAAGCGATGCCTCTCGGGCACAGACCCCCGAGCCGCCGCTGATGAGCCGCACAGCGAAGGGTCACTTTACACACCGCTTTATGCCTCCCCCCACCCCCCGTCCCCCCCCCGTCCCCCCCATACCGTCCCACCCTCACCACACCCCACTTTTCGGAGGGTCTCTCTCCGGACCCCGGGACTTCTGCGAGCACGTGCCCCCCGCAGCGCCAAGGAAACGGGAATCGTTAACAGCTGAGACAACAACACAACGATGCGAGCGCGGAACGTCCCGCCGGGTTGGACCCGTCCCGACAACGTCCTGATCTCTGGGGGGACGTTTCGGAGAGGATCTGTGGGAATCCTCACAATCTCCATTCTAATTCATCTCATCTCTATCCTCTATTAGGGTTGCGTGCGCGGGGGGGGTTTCCCTATGCCCATCCAGGGGGAAAATGTTTTGGGCGCTGGGCAGATACACCCAGGACAGAGGGCAATCTATCGCTAGGCACACACTCACATACACACACAATATGGGGCAATTTAGAGCTTTAAAAAATTCCATAGTCCAAAACATGGATCAAGGTCAAAGGAGTTCTCCAAATTGCCCCAATATAGAGTGTGTCTGTATGTGAGTGAGTGTGTGCTCAGTGATCGATTGCCCCCCTGTCCTGGGTGTATCTGCCCAGCGCCCGAAACGTTCTCCCCTGGATGGGCATGGGGAATAGAAGATAAAGCGGAAGATAATGGATGGATGGATGGATTACGAGACATGTCCCCATACTTTTGTCCACATGCCGTGTGCGTGTTCAGTTTGTGAGGACGATTTTTGATTTTCTAATTAAAAACTTTTTTTTTTTTCTCACTCGATTCACGAGTGTCACCCCCTCCCCCCTCCCCCCGTTATTTTTTTGTTGTATTCCGTCTCCTCTCTGCGTGCAGTTTGTATTTCTGAGCCGCAGAGAGTCTGTGGTTAATTATCTAAACAGAAAATCATCAACCAATTACTGCGACTCGTGGAAGGCGATATTATGGCTTTTCAATTCAGCGAGACTTCATGCAAATTACGCTTTGAAACTCGAGTGCGTTCAGTCGAACGGGCAATTACCCAGAATCCCGAGGCGTCGCCGGGTCAAAAGGAGACGGAGGAGTCGGAGCCAAAGAGATATATAATTGGACAGCTTCGTGTCAGAGCCCAGCCAAGTATTGCTGAGACGGCAAGTGTAAACATGCGTGCGTGTGTGTGCGTGCGTGCGTGCGTGTGTGTGTGTGTGTGTGTGTGTGTGTGTATGTGTGTGTGTGTGTGTATTAGTACAGTGACATCGTGGTACATGGTGGGGCATCTGCTATTCCTGTACAGCAAGACAAGAGCGCCAGGATTTGTGACTCTAATGGACCTCTATTATAAAAATAGCATGTGGTTGGAGACGCAGCTCCTGTCTCTCTCTCTGTCCGTCCGTCCGTCCCTCTGCAGAACCGCACGTACAGGTTTATAATTAAGGCCGGATCATGTATCAGTCATGTGCTGGTATTTTTGGCGCTGATCTGAGATCGGGGCTGTTACGCTACCGGTTCTGTAAGCGCAGGACAGCCGTGCGCGCGCGGTTAAAAATACACCACCATGCGTGCCGCATGAGGAGCGACTTTCCAACCACCGACCGGTTTGTTCTTCAATGAGGGAAATAGGGAGTAGAATAGTGTTCTACTTTGGAAGTCTGTTTATTTGGGGTTTGTGACGCAGCGCCGGGGTTCTAAACACGGATCGGTGTGTGTGTGTGTGTGTGTGTGTGTGTGTGTGTGTGGTGGGGTGGTTTCCCATGACCATCCAGGGGAGAACGTTACGGGCACGGGACAGGACGCCAACCCATCGCTGGGCACACATTCACACTATATAGGGGCAATTTGGAGCAGCCAATTCACCTTAAATCCATGTTTTTGGACTGTGGGAGGAATTTCACGGGGAGAACATGCAAACTCGGGATCGGGATTTGAACCTGGCACCCCCCAGGCCGAGATGCTGACCCCTACAGTCAGCAGAGTGATGGTGTGATGGTGTGATGGTGTGTGTGTGTGTGTGTGTGTGAGCAGCTACGCCACTGTCGCGAACAAACAACAAAACTGCAACAGTAAAAAAGAAAAGTGTACAAGATTCGTGTACAAGGGTCACGATAAGCATTTCAGCCTATCCCAGCACTCTGTCTGCAGAGAAGCTCCCTTGTACACATTCTCACTTTTATAGGAAACAAGCTAACGGATGAACACGGGGAGGACATGCAAACAGCGCGCGGTCCACATGGCCTCGGGCGGCCAGCCCCACCCCCGCTGGCCGACAGGAGACACGTCCCAACACGGAGGGAATGTGGGATCCGGGTAACGCAGGAAAGGCTCTAGACCCCATGAGTACCACGACAGAACCGTAGGACAGTCCTCAACGAGATGTTCCATCAACGTTTCACTTTCAACCGACCCAGGGTCCGAAAAAAAATATATATATAAATATATACATACGACATGAATGAAACTGTGGCACAGTGGCTTAGTGGTTTAGCATGTTCTCCTCTTCGCACTAGGGATTCCTGGTTTGAATCCCCATCTGGGTGGAGTTTCCATGTTCTCCCCGTGTCCGCGTGGGTTTCCTCCGGGTTCTCCGGTTTCCTCCCACAGTCCAAAAACATGGATCAAGGTCAATTAAGTTCTCCAAATTGCCCCATATAGAGTGTGTCTGTGTGAGTGAGTGTGTGCCCAGCGTCCTGTCCTGGGTGTATCTGCCCAGTGCCCGAAACGTTTTCCCCTGGATGGGCATGGGGAACACCACAGCGACCCTAATAGAGGAAAAAGTGGGAGATAATGAATGAATGAATATAAATATATACATACAATACGAATGAAGCTTTTAATCAGCGGGATGAGGGTTTTTTTTTTTTCATGCGGTTCAAAGCGAGGGTTCGTAGCGCGAGCGGCGACCGAGCTGACACCACAACGCCGCGAGGAAGTTCAGCGCGTCCTATCCCGTTGTTTACACACCCTCGGCGCACAAATGACACCTGGATCAAGACAAAGAGGCGGAAAAAAAAAACAAACCGACATAAAAGAGGAACGATCCGGCGGCTCGGGCTGTTATGCAAATCCAGGCAGGCCGCGAGAGAACCAAGTTTCACTAATTTGAGCTAAAAGGCAGAACGTAATTTAATTCTCAAAGTGAAAAAGAAGAGAATCAAAGGACGCGGAGTGAGAGAAGGAAGCGAGAGAGTGCGCGAGAGCAAGGGGAGAGAGAGAGAGAGAGAGAGAGAGAGGAATCATCTTTAATTCATTTGGCAGCAGCAGAAGTCTTGGGGGCCCGACGCCGCTGCCGCTGTGCGAGAGATGAGAGAGCGGCGTTGCCGTGGTGGATCAGTATGCACGGCGGTTCACCTCCTCATCTCCTCGCTTCAAAGCCGCGGCTCCGCGAAAGGCCCGTTTGACACGCTACCCAGATTAGCGCCTTCTTTTCAATTAGGCCCGGCCTCGCCCGCTCGTCCGGACGAAAGGCGCTCATGAGAGGCGAAGGCGGAACGCCGGCCCGCGCTCGCGCCCCGGCCTCCCGGTGGTCATCGCTGTGGTTGGATGACGTTAATGAACATGATCAAAGGACGGGGAGGACGGGAAGGACGCGGGCTCACGCTCCTCATCGCCAAGGTTTCGAGGCCGATCGGCCCGCTCAGCGTTTTATAAAATACGGAGGAATTTCCGCCCAGCGTTTACAAAGTGCCGCATCGGCGCGGAACCACGGAGAACCACGGAGAACCTCATTGGATCGAAAAGATGAGGGCTGCTAACATTTTTCAATGCTGCAGAACACGTCGTCGTCATCCACTAGCTTTCATCCACTAGATCTGTAACCTAAGTAGTGGGTACATGCGTCATCGTCCACTAGCTTTCATTCATTCATTCATTTTGTTCCACTTTATCCTCTATTAGGGTTGCGGGGGGGGGGGGGTGTTCCCCATGCCCATCCAGTGGAGAATGTTTCGGGCGCTGGGCAGATACACCCAGGACAGGGGGGCAATCTATCTCTGGACACACACTCAATCACACAGACACACTCTATATGGGGCAATTTGGAGAATTCAATTGACTTGTTCCATGTTTTTGGATTGTGGGAGGAAACCGGAGAACCCGGAGGAAACCCACGCGGACACGGAGAACATGGAAACTCCACCCAGATGGGGATTCGAACCGGGAATCTCTAGTGCTGAGAGGAGAACGTGCTAAACCACTAAGCCACCGTGCCGCCCCACTAGCTTTCATCCACAGAACTGCAGACCTATCAATTTGCTTCCTGGCTTGTTGAGTTCAATCACCACCAGTAGGGAGCGTGGCACGGAACTCTCCTGGGAAGGCCAGTTTGGCGATCGGGAAAAAGGCAGAGGAGCCAGGACAGGGTTCCGATCTGCTGCCCCGACAGGGGACAGCCGTACAGACGTGGGGAGAACATGCCAACTCCAGACAAAGACATGGATCCCAGGTTCTTTGTGCTGGGGAAACGTGACGCCCTCATCCTGCACCTGAAGGACTTTTACTCCAAAAAAAAAAGTGAAAATGAAACGAGCCATAGATTGCCCCCCCTGTCCTGGATGTATCTGCCCAGTGCCTGAAACGTTCTCCCCTGGAGGGGCATGGGGAAACCCCCCCCCCCCCCCCAATAGACCCTAATAGAGGATAAAGCGGAAGATAATAAATGAATGAATGAATGAATGAAATAAGCCATTCCTAAAAATAGATGGGACTTTGAAAGCAGACGCAGAGGTCCCGGGATCCGGGCGGCTGTCGCCGAGACGCAGGACGGCGGGACGACGCGGCACCGCGCTGGAGAACCAATTAGGAAGTGGAACGGGGAGAAAAAAGGGCGTGTCGCCTTTCACATCCGCCGTAAAATCCTCACAGGAATCCATGCAGCTCACATACTTTGTGTGTGTGTGTGTGTGTGTGTGTGTGTGTGTGTGTGTGAGCGCAGAGGCGAACAAAAGGGCGATCAAACAGAGTGCAGGGGGTCTCACTCTCTCACTCTCTGTCAAAACATCCAATTTCATGGCACAAATTCGGTTCCAGCTCTTTCTGCACGATCAGCATTCCAACAACGTGCTCTTCACGCCGCTCTTCGTCTTAAACAGTAATAACTGTTACGGGGCATGTGAATGAACCGAGGACAACACACACACACACACACACACACACACACACACACACAGAGGCATGATCGCTGCCAAGCGATGGGGTGAAGCCTCCACTTCTTTGTGAGCTAAATGGAAAGGCGGGGAGGCGGTGGTGGGTGGTGGGTGGTGGTTGTGGTGGTGGGTGGTGGTTGTGGTGGTGGTGGGGGGGCGCGCGGAGACGAGCGCTTCCTCGCTCTGCGGAACGAGGCGTGTTGTTTGACGGGCGGCGAGTAAATGAGGGTTGATGTCGCGCGGCTGCGTTACGATAACAGACGCCGCGAGGCCCGTTCGACTCCGCCGAGCGTCTGAATGCCTCCTCTCCCTCGACACATGATTAATTCGGGAGGAGGAGGAGGAGGAGAAGGAGGAGGAGCAGGGCGCTCCCGCAGAACCCTTCGCTCCGTTAACGAGCCCACGTTCCGGGCCCGACCCCTCGCTTGTTCGGCGGGCTTCCCGTCCACCTTCGTCCACCCGGCCGCTCCTGTATTGATCTGCGGGTCAGCGGTGTGTGTCTGCGGCGCGGCGCCGTCAAAGTGCCACCCGGCTCCTGCAGAACCCGACGGGCCAGGCAATTACCGCCTTTGTGTGTGTGTGTGTGTGTGTGTGTGTGTGTGTGCTGAACTACACGCTGATGAATGAACAGACAGGATGAGTGACAGACCAACCCACACACACACACACACACACACACACGTACACACATTGTTAGTGGCAGACAGACACCGTTGTGGAGACACACACACACACACACTAAGCTGAAGGACACTGCACAAAGACTGCACTTCACGTTCAGACAGATATAAAAAAGCAGTGCATGTGAGTGTGAGTGTGTGTGTGTGTGTGTGTGTGTGTGTGTGTGTGTGTGTGTGTGTGTTCAGCGTGCACATGGGGATATCATGTCTGCTTAAGAAAACAAGACTCACAGTCTGTTGCTCTTTCAAAACACTATACCGCCAACACTAGGCATCCAGCTTCGGTCCAACCACGAGGTTCCGATTCATCTCGACGCTGTTCAGTGGGGTTGAGATGGGCGTTCTGAGCAACCCCCTAAAGTTCACTTATACATCATTACATTCGGATTTCTACCTTCGTCTCATTTGCACATGTGCGTAATTTTAATGCATTTTAAACCTTGGCGTAAACAGTTTGGGGAAGGCCCTTCGTTTCGTTCCAACATAACTGCAGCCCTGTGAATTTTGAATAACTGTATGTGTCAAAACGGGCGACACGGTGGCTTAGTGTTTAGCATGTTCTCTTCTTTCCAGTTGGAAACCCAATCTGGGTGGAGTTTGCACGTCCTCCCCTTGTTCGCGTGGGTTTCCTCCGGGTTCTCCGGTTTCCTCCCACCGTCCAAAAACGTGGATCAAGGTCAAGTGAATTCTCCAAATTGCCCCAAATAGAGTGTGTTCATCTGAGTGGGTGTGTGTCCAGCGACGGATTGGCGTGAATGGGCATAGGGAACCCCCCCCCCTGCAACCCTAGTACAGGATGAAGCGAAGGATAATGGATGGATGGATGTGTCAAAACTGGTGTAAACAGTTTGGGGAAGTCCCATCGTCCCGTTTCATTACAACTGAAGCCCAGTGCATTTAAACAATTCATTCATCCATTATCTTCCGCTTTCTTCTGTATTAGGGTAGCGGGGGGGGGGGGTTCCCCATGCCCATCCAGAGGAGAACGTCTTGGGCGCCGGGCAGAGCGGTGTCTTCGGTCCCGCGGGACGGAGAACGTCTCTCAAACACAGTTTATCCTCCAGAATAACAGACCCCAACACGAGGGACGCGCCGTGAATCATTCTGCTGTAAACAGACGCAGACTCAGTCGAGAGGCGGAGCTTCAGGGCACGAACCTCACTGCCACCATGTTCCCAAATATGGGCTCTGGAGCAGCAACCTTTACGAGTTCTTAGTATTTTGGTGCGTTCAGACCGAAAGAACCCTCAGAGGCGAAACCAAAACATTGGAACCACGCCAAGAAGTGTTTACGACCTCTTACACTGAGACACTTTTTTTTTTGAGGTTGAGGTTGATGATAAAAGGGTAAGATTCTTCTTCTTGCCCAGGGCCTTCCCCAAATTGTTATCATAAAGTGGAACTAGGGTTCTCCGGAACTCCGGGTTCTCCGGTTTCCTCCCACAGTCCAAAAACATGGATCAAGATCAATTAAATTCTCCAAATTGCCCCATATAGAGTGTGTCTGTGTGAGTGAGTGTGTGCCCAGTGATAGATTGGCGCCCTGTCCTGGGTGTATCTGCCCCGCGCCCGAAACGTTCTCCTCTGGATGGGCATGTGGAAACCCCCCCCCCTCCCGCGACCATAATAGAGGATAAAGCGGAAGATAATGGATGGAAAGTGGAACTTAATGAAATTTACAAATAAGAGCATCATGGTTTGCATATTCGCCTCTCACCGCTGGGGATCCAGGTTCGAATCCCAATCTGGGTTGAGTTTGCATGTTCTTCCCATATCTGCCTGTAACCGGGTTCTCCGGTTTCCTCCCACAGTACAAAAACATGAATTCGGTGTAAACTGAATGCTCTAAATTGCCCCATATAGAGTGTGCGTGTGTGTGTGTGAGTGTGTGTGCGCAGCGATGGACTGGCACCCCATCCTGGCACCCCAACGTGGGCCACCTGAGTGGAGGATTAAAGGAAAGATTCATTCATTCATCCATTATCTTCCACTTTATCCTCTACTAGGGTCGCGGGGGGGGGGGGTTCCCCATGCACATTCAGGGGAGAACATTTCGGGCGCTGGGCAGATACACCCAGGGCGCCAATCTATCACTGGGCACACACTCACTCACACAGACACACACTATATGGGGCAATTTGTGTGTCACTGGACACACACTCACTCACACTCTATATGGGGCAATTTGGAGAACTCAATTGACTTTGACCCATGTTTTTGGACAGTGGGAGGAAACCGGAGAACCCGGAGGAGACTCATCACGGGGAGGACATGGAAACTCCACCCAGATGGGGATTCGAACCGGGAATCCGGTTCGAATGCTGAGAGGAGAACATGCTAAACCACTAAGCATCAGTGCTATTAAAGGAAAGATTATGAATAATTAATAATTAGCAGAACTCTTTGCTGAAAAACCTGACGAGCGCAAAAAGTTCCATGAGAACCGCTCCGGCTGGGGGTTCCTGAACCGTTCGGCATCCGGAAAGCTGCTGCCTCAGCGGGATTAGAGCCGATATCAGAGTTTAACGCCTTCACTTCGGCATCGACGCGTCCGCTCGGTTTGCTCTTCAAAGACAAACGACGGGGACAGAATTACGCTTCCATGTCCCTCATCTCGCAGATCATCGAGCAGAACCACGAAGGACACATCACACACACACACACACATCACACACACGCATCACACACACACATCACAAAGCCTGTATTTCCAGACAGATTAAGTCATGTGACTGCTGTTTGTTCTCGCAGGTGGAAGACGGCGCGCGTCAACAGAACCGTGGCGCGTTTACAAAGCCGAGGACACACCCGGCCGGCCGGCGTCAGGCCGCGGAGCGCCGGAAACAGACGGAACGCGAATGGAAACAAATGCACCCCATTTGCATAAATTCAATTTCTCAAATCAACAAACGCAAATGAATTCAGTTTACACAGAACTGATGAGGCGGACAGGCGGACGGGCGGACGGGTGTTAAAGGCGTAGTAACCGCCATTATCCCCGAGGTGATGGAGGCAGGGGGGGGTGGCATGCACAAAAGGGGGGGTACGCAGCGTAATACGGTCCGTGATGAAATAAGACGCTGGAAAGAGAGACGAGGAAATTCAGCAAAAGGACACGGAGACAGGAAGAGGACGTCCTCAGAGCCATCCAGAGACAACCAGTGATAATTAAGGAGGGGGTGGGGGTGAGAGAGAATGAGAGAGGATAAAGGGAAAGAGACAGAAAGAGAGGAAACGAGAAAGAAAGAAAGAATGAGAGAGAAAGAGGACGAGAGAGAGAGAGAGAGAGAGAGAGAGAGACAGACAGGACGATACAGGGTTAAAGAGACAAGAAAGAAAAGTTGATATAGAATGAGAGAGAGGGACGAGCGAGAGTCAGACAGAATGAGAGAGGGAGAAAGAGAGAGGGCATGAGAGAGAGAGAGAGAGGGACAGAATAAGAAGAGGACGAGAGAGAGTAAAAGTGAGAGTGAAAGGGATGAGAGAGAGTGAGACAGAATGAGAATGGGTTCAATAGAAAGAGTGAGAAAAGGTGAGGGGCAAAAGGGGATGAGAGAGAGAGACAGAATAAGAGAAGGACAAAGAGAGAGGGGATGAGAGAGAGTGAGACAGAATGAGAATAATTTAAAGAGAGAGGGGGGTGAGAGAGAGTGAGACAGAATGAGAATGGTTTAAAGAGAGAGGGGGATGAGAGTGAGTGAGACAGAATAATAAAAGGAGAGAAAAAGGGGACGAGCGAGAGAGAGACAGAAAGAGGACAAGAGAGTGAGAAAAGGTGAGGGCGAACAAGGCGAGAGAACAAACGGGGCGAGAGAGGGCAGACGGGTAGAAAGAGACGAGCGAGTGTAGCGAGCTGAGTCGAGTTGAGAGAGACAGACAGGTAGGAAGATGTGCGAAAGGTAAAAGAGTGAGGGTGAGAATGAGCGAGAGAGAGAGAGAGAGAGAGGGTAATAGAGGGGGGTAGGCTTGGATTTACAAGTCTCTTTGATGCCAAACATGAGAGTGTCAGCAGAGCGAGTGCGATTCTGAGAGAGAGAGAGAGAGAGAGAGAGAGAGCAGACCTGGGGTGTGCACTGCTTTAATCACCACCTCAGTGTGCTGGTGGGGGTGTTGGGGGGTGTTGGGGGGTGGGGTTTATTACCATACTGCACACGCACTGTGCGAGAGGTGAAGGGGTTGAGAGAGCGATACTCCGCAAAGTCAAGCGGCGAAACGGGTGGGAATCAGAGAGACGGCGCGGGTTCGAGGAGACGGCGCTGCGGTGAAGTGCGGGGATAAAACAAAAAGTGCCATTTGCAAAGTAAGCTCATGAATAATTCATCACGCCGTCACACGCCGCGTCCTGGTGCATCACGCGAGGACGTCTCTGTCTCTGTTTCCAGACTTATTTACTCCCTGCGCCGCCGCTATCTCCACCCTGTCCTCCTTTAATCCTCGTCCTTGCCCCCGGCCCCGAGTGCCGGCACAGGGTTCGACAGGTCTCGAGGAGCACCTGGCCCCTTGCGGCTCGACCAATCGCGGCGCTCGGGCTAATTACCGCCCGTCTGAATAAACAAACACCGCGATGGCATCTCGTTCTGATGCTAATGACCCTTAATGGGTACTCGGGGAGGAGGCGCCGCATCCTAATAACGCAGCGCGATAAGGGAGGAGCGGCGCGGCGCACCGGAATGACTTAACATTTAGGAGCAATAACCACACACTTCATCTTGATTAGGCGGAGGAGCCGCCCCGCACGCCGGGACGCGCGCCGGGTTTGACCGCGGAGCATCTGCAGACGGCCGGCCGTACGCTTCTGATTATCAGGCATCGCCCCGGTTCCTGTTTTCACACCTGGGGCGCGCACGCTTCATCGCCACCTCGTCAGGCGTCCGCGCCGATCCGTGCCGCAACATTAATTACTCATCGGAGGAAGATGAACACGGAGCGGAAGCTTTTATTCTCTCGTATCTACGTTAGAGACACACAGAGGTGCATCATCATGCGCCAGGCATTATCACACCGAGGCATCAATATGCATGAGGCATCATTACAACGAGGCATCATCACACCGAGGCATCATCACACAGAGGCATTAATATGCATGAGGCATCATTACAACGAGGCATCATCACACAGAGGCATCAATATGCATGAGGCATCATCATCACACCGAGGCATCATTACACCCAGAGATCATCACACAGAGGCATCAATATGCATGAGGCATCATCACACCGAGGCATCATCACACAGACTCATCACACATCATTACGCCGCGGCATCATCACACAAAGGCATCATCACACTGAGGCATTATCAGGGAACAGTTTAGGGAAGCCCGTGTGGTCCCATAACCCCCGGTTCTGAGTTGTTCAGATGTGTAATTAAACGTGGGAGAAGTGAGGGAGGAGTTAACGGTTCCGATAATGAACGGACCAATGAAAAGCAGCCGACGCCCTTAGAAACCCGCCGTCGATGTGAGAGCCTCAGCCAATCAGAGAGATCCTGAATCCTGTCCTGACAGAGTTCTCAAGTAACTGACAGGTCGGCTCATGTGTGACAACACACACACCACACACACACACACACACACACACACACACACACACACCACCTGGTTGGAGTGTGAAGAACATGAGAGCCGCTGAAGCACGAGGCCCGGACCAAATTGTGCCGAATCCATTAGCTGTGGAATTTGTTCTACTTCTCATGTGAGACGGAGGGGGGGTCGGGGGCGGGGGGCGGGGACAAGGGCAGGGGCCGGTTTATTGCATGCTGTAAAAGGACGGGGGGGGGGGTAACTGTGCGGTCACCTGATCGTCAGTCTGATCAGAAGATTTTAAGGTGGATTTTCGGACTTTAATCTGATTAAACGCTGAAAGCAACGTCCCGCTGCACATTAGAGACCTGATCCTCCACCTCCAGCCCTGAGAGTGCCGGGATCAGCAGATTTGAACGTGAACACAAACAAAGAGCGGAGCGTCCTCACACATGTCCATCATTATTCTCCATCGTTTCAGCTCCACCCACTTTTTTGGACTTTGTAGTTCTAACAACACCATTCTGTAGTTCTCCACACACAGTGCGTCCTCGTTTCCTCTGTTCTCTGATGAGCTGGACCCACCACAGAGCAGGTGTTAATAGGGTGGTGGTGGAGCTGGGGGGGGGGGGGGTCGCACACCGCTCGGTCCACCGACCCAAAACGTTCCTCCATCATTAATCCGGGACGATTATGGGTGGAGGACGGCACGCTGACTTAGTTGTTTAGCATGTTCTCCTCTCAGCGCTGGGGATTCCCGGTTCGAATCCCAATCTGGGTGGAGTTTGCATGTTCTCCCCGTGTCTGCGTGGGTTTCCTCCGGATTCTCCGGTTTCCTCCCACTGTCCAAAAACATGGATCAAGTCAATGGAGTTCTCCAAATTGCCCCATATGGAGTGTGTCTGTGTGTGTGAGTGTGTGCCCAGTGATAGATTGGCGTCCTGTCCTGGGTGTATCTGCCCAGCGCCCGAAACGTTCTCCCCTGGATGGACATGGGGGACACCCTCCTCCCCCTACGACCCTAGTAGAAGATAAAGCAGAAGATAATGGATGGATGGATGGATTGGAGATATATATGCAATACAGTGTTAAAAAACCTCTGATCCCCTCACATCAGCACACCACCACCACCGTGTCCGAGTGACTGCAGAACGGAGAACAATCCACCACCAGTCCTCATGGTCGATCCACTCAGCGGATCCGTACGGAACAACGCGAAGCCGATACCACGTCCGATGAGCGAGAGGCCTGTAATAAAGCACTATTCAGAAAAATCAACACAACATGTCAACCGCGGCGCGATGCGGCGTCTTTTAAACGTCCGCGGGACTTTATTCGAGATCCCCGCGTTGACGGTCTCGAAAACTGAGCTGCGGGCCTTAAAAAGCCTTCGGCTCGGCTGTAATTAGTTTCTCATTGAGGCTGTCTGTGGGCTTTTGTTCGCTCCTCCACGTAATGGATGTTTTTAATGTCAGAAAACAAGGAAAACAGCTGTGCGGTTTTTGTTCTCACCACACGAGCGAGACTGCGGTCGGAGCGAGGCTCGCTGCGCCGGCCCGCCGTTCCAGACGTGTTTATGAGTTTCACACTTTACGAGCGGGGAGACGTCTTTGAAGAGCTTTTCTTTCGGATTAGGCTCCGGCGAGGGGGTGGGGGGGCGGGGCCGAGCGGGGAACGGGGCTCGGGCGGAACGCAGGAACCAATCGGAGCGGCCGGGAGCCGACGTTCAGATGTCAAACAATGGGGCGATAACAAGACAGGGAGCGGGGATGAGTGCCGGCGTCCTCCGCCGCGTGGGTGAGGTGAGAGTGCGGGGAGTAGCTGGAGCGGGCGGGCGGGGGCGAGAAAGCAAAAGAGAGACAGAGAGAGAGAGAGAGAGGATTGGGCAGCAGTGCGTGAGAGATGGAATGAAAGTGTGTGTGTGTGTGTGTGTGTGTGTTTATTAGGACTCAGGTTCCAGGTTGGCAGCCCTGACCGCGGTGAGCGGCTGTTCTGACAGGGCAGCCACACCTCCCGCGAGACTCATACAATAACGGGCAGCAATAACCCGGCGCACCCCGGAGGTTAGAGCGCGCAGTAAGGCGTGATTAAATATCCCGTAATCCTCTCGTCGGTGTCCAACGCTCGCGAAGAAAGAAGGATCGGGTGTGGTTCCGGCTCGGCCCTCCACGCTCACCTCAGGTAGGGGGCGTTATTCAATTATTTGAAGAATCTGGCTTCTCGCATCATTACGGAGCAGATGGAGGAGCGTGAGGCGGAGGAAATTTTAAAAAATCCGACGCTGACGGCGCACAATAATCAGACAAAACGAGCTGCGGTCCTGAATGTACCTACTGTCTCACGTGTGTGACAGGTGGGAGGCCTGACTGGGCATCAGCGCCATCTACGATAAAACACACAGCCGGGAGGGCAAGACGGAGGTGGAGGCCTGAACGTTGCCCCTCTCACAGACCGAAATGTCCAAATCCACATTTGTAAGCACTTAAAGGATTATGGGATGACTAACAAACACCGCGCGGCAACAGATGAGCTGCTGTCTGATCCGCGAGGCGTGTCTAATGGAGAGCACGGTTGGTTTAAAAACTCCGGCAGCACCACCACCACCAGGTCGGCTACACCGATCCTCCACCACCTGAATGATGCCTGCCGCACGATCCTGATCGTCAGAGAAGAGTGGAGGAGACGTCTATAACACGTTTATAACACGCTGACTTAATTCTACTGTCATTTCAAAGGGATTGGCAGACGAAGAATCGGAACCGCGACCCCTCCCCACGACTCTGAGGCAGAGACGGCACTCTGCAGCTGCGGCGCTCTTCAAACAGCCGCCCGAAAAACCTACCCCCCGCCGATTTTAATAATATAATGCGTCCGAAAAATGCCACAGTATGAAATCACGACTGAACGGTGAACCACAACAAACACAACACTCAGAGAGCGTCCGTCTGATGCACCGCCTAATTACACGCCGTCTGATCTTTAGTTACACGTTCCACCGCTTAAACATCCCATAACGACCCCTCGTCACGCCCCCCCCCCCCCATGCTCCCGAACGCACACGGGACGAGGTAAAGAGCTCGGAAGTGCTCGTCCTGACATCATCCGCACGCCGCGAGTTACCATGTCATTAAAACCGGCGCGCCGGCGGCACCACGCAGAGCAACAACACTGACACCGAACCCCTCCATTACATCAGCGTGGATGTTCATACAACGGAAAACACTTCGGATGATAACACACACTCCAGACGACCAGACGTGAATGAACACAAACATCAAACAAAACAAGGAACCAACCCCCCCACCCACCCACCATGCCGCACCTACCCCCCTAAAGGTGCAGGGTAACGCCCACAAAAGTGAGAAAACCTTTACAGCGTCGTTTGCTCCCCTGCCTACTGTATAGTGGGCAAAATCGGTAGGTTAGACAATCGGACACTCAGCAGGCATCGAGTGGTAGGTTTACAGAGTGGAATTGGGCCACGACCCCAAAAATAAACACAGATCATCAGGATTAAGTCCAACGTCCAACAGACTTTTGATTATTAATCATCAGCGGAACTTTAACGGTGGGGCGCGGGGGTGCGGCAGGCGGTCGCATCCCGTCCTGGGTGGAGGGGGTACTACATGCGTGTGTATTTAAAGAGCCCTCCGCCTTAAAAACTAGTCCTCAAGAGTTTAGTAGATCATCAACAGCAACTACAATGTGGTTCTACCTTTAGAGCGTTTACGCTGCGCAAACCTTTCGTCTATTTTACCATTATTACCGATCCATAATAAAAAAATAAAAATAAAAAAAAAACACACACACCCCCCACACACACAAAAACATTACAGATATGAATCACAGGATCTGCTGTCCAGAAGAGTTTACCTCACAGAGCACAAAGGGAACCGCGGAACCTTTCTCGACATCCTGTTTGGGTTTTAATTAGTCACAAGTGTGCTCCGCGCTGGATTCCGGGTTTCTGCGTTCTCGCCCCTCCTCGCCGATTTGCTAGATATGAGCTAAAATCCTTTGCACATAACAAAAGAGGCGAGCGCCGGGGTCTCGGGGGTCTTCGCAGGCGCATAGCTGGGGTGGTGCCGTCAGTCAGGGTTCCGTTAAAGCAGCCGAGCTGTCAAAAGAGTAAAGTTAGGGTTTCTAAACGAATCGGAACCCGTGTGCGGCCATTCGATCAAGTTCTGCTTGAATTGCGAAGCGTCCAACGCACAGGGCGCCGTCAGAGACAGGGGGAAGTGCATCGCATGGCTGAGGGTTTTTTTTTTTTGGGGGGGCGGATAGAGGGCTTAAATGCCCCTCAGGGTATCATTAGTACCTCAGGGTACTAATACAGAACGTGTTACGCGTCTGTTCATACCTTCAGTCACGGTCCTCTAACCCTAAAGCACCCACTGCACCTGAAACAGCCCCTCCGTTCACTCAACGCCACACCTCTGAACCCTATCCCGGCAGGTCCACCTGCTGAAAGCGGATATGACTATAAACGCAAAAACATGCAGGAGGAAATGCATAAAATGTGTGTTTGTCTTTTTTTTATCATTATTTCACCTTTAAAATTGGTTTTCCAGAGGAAGGGTCCCTCGCCGAAACCCCACAGACCTAACAATAGAAACGGAGAGCCGCGGTCTTCGGGGTGGTGCCATCAGTCAGGGTTATATTTAACGCCGCCGAGTCGCCCGGAGAATAAAGTTGGCCCCCGGCCCCCCAGCTCATGGACCTGAATGAACGGAACCAGCTAATCAGCTGACCCCCCCCCCCCCCACAGATAAGTCCAAATAAGTTTTTGGTTGAGTTGAGGAAGAAATCAGTCACTGTGGGT
>JAFMOD010000092.1:317686-332160 GCA_019802435.1 Corydoras maculifer
CAGGGGAGAACATTTCGGGCACTGGGCAGAAACACCCAGGACAGGACGCCAATCTATCACTGGGCACACACTCACTCACACACACACTCTATATGGGGCAATTTGGAGAATTCAATTGACCTTGATCCATGTTTTTGGACTGTGGGAGGAAACCGGAGAACCCAGAGGAAACCCACGCGGACACGGGGAGAACATACAAACTCCACCCAGATTGGGGATTCGAACCGGGAATTCCCAGCGCTGAGAGGAGAACATGCTAAAACACTAAGCCACCGTGCCGCCTGTTTTATTTATATATATTATTATTTATTTTCATTAATTTAATTATTTAACTTAAATGCTCTGGGGATTCCCGGATCGAATCCCAATCTGGGTGGAGTTTGCATGTTCTCCTCGTGTCCGCGCCGGTTTCCCACCCACAGTCCAAAAACATGGATCAAGGTCAATTGAATTCTCCCAAAATGCCCCATATAGAGAGAGTGTGTGTGTGTGTGTGTGTGAGTGAGTGTGTGCCCAGTAACAGATTGGCGCCTCGTCCTGGGTGTATCTGCCCAGCGCCCGAAACGTTCTCCCCTGGACGGGCATGGGGAAACCCCCCCCCCCGACCCTAATAGAGGATAAAAGTGGAAGATAATGAATAAATGAACTTTGTCAGTTGCTGCATCACAAGCACTTGCAGAACGTAACAGTGGCGACATGAGCATTTCACTTAATATTTCGTTGCCACCTTGTGGTGAAACCTAGGAATGAACGCTCATTTAGACCTATTAGTTATGCTTTTAGGTTCATCGGCCATGCAGCCCTCATTTATTTATTTATATAAAGCATTGGGAAGGCTGCGGAGGACAGCATTAAGAAGTGCCCTCAACGTCCATGTTATAAAGGTTCTAACATCAGGGTACTTGAAGATCTGATTATTAACGATTGTTTTCAGTAAACGCGTTTAAGTGTTTTATAAAAGCAATAAGACACTCGAGGTTGTGTATTATTGTGAATAAATCACGTGAAGAGGTGGAGCTGTACTCCACTCCGCATGTGTTGGGACTGATACCACCTCTTTATTGTGATTTATTCAGAATAATGCCACGCCCTCTCGTACCGTATTGATTTCTTAAAATATGGCGCAGACTGGGTGCTGCACCCAGAACACTGAGCGGCGTGTGGGGCACTTGTTCCACTGTAATGCTGATTGTCCATATGCCTGGATTCCGATCACTCTGACCCCCGCCAGCCGAATGGCCTCAGAACGACGGAGCTGCTTTAAAGAGCTTACTCATTTTGCTTCGCGGCCTCGGGGCTGAATTCATTTCTGTCCAAAAATGATTCTTTCGATAGTAAAGGCTGCTGACCTCTGGCTTCGACACTGTTCTCACTTAAAGCATCTTTATTCATAGCGGCCTGGAGCTTTTCCGTCATGCAGCTGCTGTTCAGTGCGGCTAACGTGAGCCTTTCTCTGGGGGTCACGCTCACGGTCGGAGTCACGAGGAGGCTGACGGACGCGCCGGCGGCGGCATAAACTCAGATGTGACATTCATGCGATCACTTGTGGAAAAAGCGCCGCGTCACAGGACGGCACCAGAGCGCGGGGAAATAATCAACATATTATTCCAGGCAGAGAGCCAGCGGGGCACGGGGTTAGAATAAAAAAAATAAAAAATAAAAACATAAAGAAGAATCTCAGAGTTCAGCTGATTAAAGTCAATTATGAAGATGTAAAAAGATTCTTTGTTGGAAAAGAACAAATTCTTATAGACCCACTGATGCCGTGCGTCCTTCTACGGTCCTCGTGATGCTGGTTTTAAGTGCTGTGGGTTTATGTAAGGCAAAAAAAATTTATATTATCATTATTTTTTAAATCGCCATCATTTTGTGTAAAAACAAAAATAAAAAATGTTTTAGAAATAAGGGTGATTATGATCTAATCCTTTAAAAGCTGCTGAGAGATGGCAGCGAAGAATTAAATGTGATGGTCAGACGCTTTTAATGATGTGCTGTAACCCATATATGAGAGCACCAGCTCCTCCTACTGATGAAATACAGAATTACATCACACCGTGTCATAAACACACTTTAAATCCAGATGTTTCATTCAGCAGTCAAATGAGCTTAACAATGGTCACAGCTGCTCACGGCACTAATGCGACCGCCATATTGGTGAGGTCAAGCGATGCGCCGCACCAAACCCCTTATACATCTGCTTTAACATGAAGCGTGTACCTGGATGTTGAGGCTGGACACGACCACGTCACCCGTGGGGGTGATGATGGGTAGGTTCTCACACCTGATGCCCTGTTCCACATCGATCACCTGACCTGCACGCAGACGATCGGTTCACCAGGACGCACGCAGACCCGTTTTGCGAACCGAATATTTAAATTTGCAAATATAAACTCACCTCTGATTTGCAGCGAGCCCTCCAGCCTCATTCCATGCTTCACTTCCCCCGAACCGTGAGCCGGCTGACCCTGCGCGTCCTCCAGCGAGCGGCGGAACACACCGGCGCGCACCTCCTCGAACACCTCGAACATCTCGTGCACGCGGGCGGTGTAGCCGGCCAGCTCGGTCACCTGGAACCGAACAAACAGGGACTCGGGAATGGCTCACACAATTTAACCCCATCTCCTCTTTAGCTCCGCCTCCCTGCCCTCCCTGACGTCTGATCGTCCACCTTACTGCCACACTTATCGTCCGTATGAACACTGATGCTCTTAAAGAGCCATGCAGCAAATGAGGCGGCGCCTGACCTCCTTGTAGGAGCTCATGATGCGCTCCACGGCGTCGGCTCCGGCGTTCAGAAGGTTCCGCGCTGTGGTAAAGGCCTCCGTGCGCTCGCTCACCAAATCCTCCTCCTTCATCACCAGCGCGGCCTGCTTCACGTCCTCTGAATCTGCACACGTCCACAGACAGGAACCAGACTCATTCTAATTAATATTATATTATAATAATATAACAACAATTACAACTATTAATATTAATTAGGGCAGGCACAGTGGATTAGTGGTCAATATGTTCGTATCCCGATCTGGGTGGAATTTGCATGTTCTCTACGCGTCCCTGTGGGTTTCCTCCGGGTTCTCTGTATTATTCCCACAGCCCAAAAACATGGATTTAAGGTGAATTGGCTGCTCTAAATTACCCCATATAAAGTGTGAATGTCTGTGTGAGTGAGTGCCCAGCGATAGATTGGTGCCCGGGCCCCCCCCCCTTTATCCTCTATTAGGGTCGCGGGGGGGGGTTCCCCATGCCCATCCAGAGGAGAAAGTTTCGGGCGCTGGGCAGATACACCCAGGACAGGGCGCCAATCTATCACTGGGCACACACTCACTCACACACAGACACACTCTATATGGGGCAATTTGGAGAACTCAATTGACCATAATCCATGTTTTTGGACTGTGGGAGGAAACCAGAGAACCCGGAGGAAACCCACGCAGATACGGGTAGAACATGGAAACTCCACCCCGATGGGGATTGGAACCAGGATTCCCTAGTGCTGAGAGGCGAACGTGCTAAACCACTAAGCCACCGTGCCGCCCATGATGGAAATAATGAATATTAATTAATTTGATAATCGCTCTATTGATTCGAGTGATCTGTTTTGCTCACAACCTGAAATAAAATGAAATCCTCATAACCCCCTCCCTCACGTACAATTTAGTCTTGGCTCATTATTACCCATCATGCATCAGTCCTCTCCATTTCAGCTGAGGGCTTTGACCCTGCTGGATGCTTTCGGGATGAATATGGAGGTCAGGAGCAGCGCCTCTGATGGCGGACCTGAGAGCAAACAGCTCATCCCTCAATCTAAACAACATCCGACGGCGTCCAAAAATACACCGACCCCAGGAACGCCCTGGCTGCCAGCCAATCCAAATATACCTCTGTGCCATTGGGAAGAGGGGGGCGGGGTGCAGATCGTACCATGTTTAGAGTAGCCGGTGGCGGTGATGATGGGCACGGCCACCATGACGAGGCCCGAGGCGCTCCACAGGTACTTCATGAGGAACTGCTCCAGCATGACATACCACAGACGCTTGAAGAGGATCAGGTTGATCTGCGAGCGCAGAGACTCGTAGCTCCTCTGGAGCTGAGACATCTCCACCTGCGTACACACACACACACACACACATAATGAGAACACTAATATTAATAATAATAATAATGGTTTAGCATGTTCTCCTCTCAGTGCTAGGGATTCCCGGTTCGAATCCCAATCTGGGTGGAGTTTCCATGTTCTCCCCGCGTCCGTGTGGGTTTCCTCCGGGTTCTCCGGTTTCCTTCCACAGTCTAAAAACATGGATCAAGTCAATTGAGTTCTTCAAATTGCCCCATATAGAGTGTGTGTGTGTATGTGAGTGAGTGTGTGCCCAGCGATAGATTGGCATCCTGTCCTGTGTGTATCTGCCCAGCGCCCGAAACGTTCCCCCCTAGATTGGCATGGGGAACCCCCCTCCCACGACCCTAATAGAGGATAAAGCGCAAGATAATGAATGAATGGATGAATAATAATAATAATAATAATAATAATAATAATAATAATAATGCTGATGTCGGGATGTTGAGTTCCGATCTGGGTGGAGTTTGCATGTTCTCCCAATGTCCATGTGGGTTCCCACCGGGTTTTCTAGCTTCCCTCCCACAGTCCAAAAACATGCCTTCAAGGTAAACTGACTGCTCTAAATTGCCCCTATATAGTGTGTGTGTGTGTGTGTGTGTGTGAGCCCAGCAATAGATTGGTGCTCTGCCCTGGGTTTATCTGCCCAGCACCCGAAACGGTCCCCCCTGGTTGGGCGATGGAGAACAACCACCCTCCCCCCACCCCCTCCCAACCTTGGTCCCTAGTATAGGATGAAGCGGTCATTAATGAATGTATAAATGCCGACATTGGCTTGGAACCCCATGTTTGGGGGTAATAACCCGGGCAGTGAGGCAGTCATGTCAGACTCAAGGCCACCGATCTCTGAGGGTCAGAACAGTCTGATTTAGAGATCTGGGCCTTTGTTTCAAATCACATGATCTCATTCTAGGAATAGCGGGCAGTGCCGGAGCACATGACCCGTCTGAACGGCTCAGAGAAGAAAAACGGGCGCCTGAGAGAACCCAGTGTACAGACCTTTATAGGGCAGTAAGGCAGAACCTAATGTACAGACCTTTATAGGACAGTGAGGCAGAACCCAATGTACAGACCTTTATAGGACAGTGAGGCAGAACCCAATGTACAGACCTTTATAGGACAGTGAGGCAGAACCCAATGTACAGACCTTTATAGGACAGTGAGGCAGAACCCAGTGTACAGACCTTTATAGGACAGTGAGGCAGAACCCAGTGTACAGACCTTTATAGGACAGTGAGGCAGAACCCAATGTACAGACCTTTATAGGACAGTGAGGCAGAAGCCAGTGAGTATCAGAGTGCAGGAGCCTTGAGGTTCTTTATCAGGGCCGCGAGTATGGATCTATAATAGTCGTGAACTTTGTACAGAACACGCGAAAGATATGCGTTCTCTGTATGGACCGACGTACTGGGACACCTACAGGAACTTTGGATCTGGTTCCGCTCTTCACAGTCAGCGCGGCCTCCGCTTGTGAGGTCAGAGACCGATGCTGGATGCGTGAGGCCATCTCACGGAATGCCGAGGGCAGGTCTTTGTGTGGACCGGACGCCCCTGCCCCTTACTTTTGCCCATTTCATAAGCATTGAAACCGGCGCAGAGCTGAAACCTAAAAACCCTGACGGCGCCGCAGCTTAAAAACGTGCTTCTGCCTCGGCAGGCTGATGGTTCCTTTATTCTAACCACAGTCCACCAATCAGGTTCCTCGGCCTTCCCTTTCTATTTTCACAAAGGCATGTCCTCACATACCCCCCCCTCCCTCATCCCCCCTAAAAACAGCCCTTAAGTGTATGAATGTCTGAATGGGAATGTTACTCCCGATCTGCCGTACGCGTTTCGGAACACCGACCCTGACCGAGCGCATCCGTCTGAGACACGACGGAGTTAAAGGGTCAGATTTTTTCGGAGCCGACCAGACGGACGAGCGAGGAATGTTTCTATTACGGAGGCAACAAATGGCCCACTCCGCTGCCGATAAAGCGACACCCCGCAGAAACCCGGGGGTCACCGCCGCCGCGGAAAAGATTCGGAGCTGTGGCCCCCCTGAAAGAGCGCGGCTATTTTGGTACTTTATCCCTAACCGTCAAAAAAGAAAAAAGGTGAAGGGGTGAAAGAAAAGAGAGATTAATATTTCAGTGAAAGCACACCTGAGAGGCTCCTCTTGGAAAAGCTTTGGCGTGAGGTCGGAAAAAAGAAACGTCCCCCTTTAACCCGCCCGCACCGCGGGGACGTTCTGAAAGGGGAACCGGTTTAATCCTGACGGCAGGAAAGCGGAGAGCCTGCGGCGCCGAATCCGGACCCGAACTTCAGAACGCAAACTCCTTTTCATTTTCAAAGTTTGTTTTTCTATTTAATGTTCATCAATTACACGGTTTAGGCGGCACGGTGGCTTAGTGGTTTAGCACGTTCTCCTCTCAGCGCTAGGGATTCCCGACTCGAATCCCCATCCGGATGGAGTTTCCATGTTCTCCCCGTGTCCGTGTTGGTTCCCTCCGGGTTCTCCGGTTTTCTCCCACAGTCCAAAAACATGGATCAATTGCCCCATATAGAGTGTGTCTGTGTGTGTGCCCTGCGTTAGATTGGCACCCTGTCCTGGGTGTATCAGCCCAGCACCCGAAATGTTCCTGGATGGGCATGGGGAACCCCCCCCGCGACCATAATATAGGATAAAGCGGAAGATGATATATGAATGAATGAAAGTAAATTAATTACACGGTTTATTAAAATTAGTCATCCATTTAATTCTGTACTAGGGTAAGGGGGGGGGGGGTCGGTTGGGTGCTGGGCAGATACACCCAGGACAGTGCGCTGATCTATGACTGGACACACACTCACTATATGGGGCAATTTAGAGCATTCAAATAACCTTGAATACACGACTGTGGGAGGAACGCGGAGAACCCGGAAGGTGCTGGGCAGATACACCCAGGACAGTGCGCTGATCTATGACTGGACACACACTCACTATATGGGGCAATTTAGAGCATTCAAATAACCTTGAATACACGACTGTGGGAGGAACGCGGAGAACCCGGAAGGAAACCCACGCGGAGACGGGGAGAACATGGAAACTCCACCCAGAATGGGATTCGAACCTGGATCCTTAGTGCTGAGAGGTGGACTTGCAGACCACTACGCCGCCTGCTGCCCTGTTTATTTAATTGGTTATCTTAATAACCTGGTACCCTGTTACTCGACGACCCCAATTGACTAATTTGTTGCCCTTAAACACACCAGCCTCAACCACAAAGTATTTGGGGGGGGGGGGGGTTGAGATGTTAACAAAGAGGCACAGTTCAGCACAACACACAATAACACGCCTGCACCACCATGTCAGCATCACTGCAGTGCTGAGAATCATCCACCACCCTACTGATGCCTGCTCTGTGGGGGGAGGGGGGGGGTGCTGATCATTAAAGAAAGAGATGGACTACAGAATGTAACTGTAGAACTACAAAGTCCATCTATATGACACGGGGAGGACATGCAAACCCCCAAAGCAGCAAGGACCCTCTAGGTTTAAACCCCTGTCAGAAAAGGTAAGTGAAGTCGAAAGTGACGTTACCTTGTGACCCCCATAGAAGGCGATCTCCTCCGAGTTGGCGATGATGCGCGAGTGCATGTACCGCAGGTCGCCCTTGCGCTTGGCCTCCTCGGCCACCAGCTTGCCGAAGCGCGGCGAGAAGGCACGCAGGATCTTGGCGGTCAGGGCCACGACGATGCCGGCGATCACGGACGGCCAGGTGGTGTTGGCGCCCTTGGACTCGGCCGTTTTGATCAGCGTGTAGCAGGTCATCACCACGTCCAGGATGGGCTTGGTCAGGTTGGAGTAGAGGTGCGCCACCGAGGCGGCGAACATCACCATGTCCTCGGTCAGAGACTGATCCGGGTTGGCCAGCCGGCCGTCCATGTTGCTGACGCGGTAGTAGGTCTGGTTGCTGAAGTACAGCTGGTAGGCGTGTCTCACCAGCCGGGTGCGGAAGGCCAAGCTGAGCTGGCCCTCCAGATACCGGATGGCGCTGTTGACGAAGGTGGCCGGGATGGCGATCAGGAGCCATTTGGTCAGCTCCCACACGAAGGCCTGCGGGTCCTTTTTCACGATGGTCTTCACGATCTTGCCGTCCAGGTTGGCCACGTAGATGGACAGGAAGGTGCGCGAGACCAGCGCCACCGAGTGGAAGCCCAGCAGACCCAGTTCCTTGCAGAAGAGCCGCGGGAACAGGATGCTCAGCAGGCGCCGCAGGCGTGCCAGGAACTCGCCGTTCACCGCCGGGGAGCTTTTCTTCTTCTTCCCCCTGTCCAGCACCTCCCCGTTGGCGAGGTGGAACCCGGGCTGGCCGCCCTGCTCGCCGGACCCCTTCAGCCGCCCGCAGACCAATGGATAGAGTTTTTTCACTCCGTAGGCCACCAGCAGGACGACCGCCACTTTCCTCACCGCAGAGGTCCTCTGCAGCTGCGAGGGCAGTTTGGAGTACACCCCAGGCATTTCGGTTTCTCACTTTTAAGCCGACTCTTAGAGGAAATGTTCGGGCTCACCCATTCACATGGGTTTACAAAGTCCCCTTGTCCTCCTTTAAAAGTCCTCTCTCTCTCTCTCTCTATATATATATATATATTTATGAACCTATCAGGGATGCTCACATTACTCTAACACTACTTTTGATACTTTTAAAGCAAAGTAATACCTTACACACATATATAAACTCGTATACTAAGCATAATAACACATCCAGCATGCAACTGTACAAACTGTACGGATTGCGGTTACACAAAAACAACACGTCCACGTCCAAAAAAAGGGCAACCACTGTGGCTTTACATAACAAATCCAAACCTTAATCCGAAGTTTTGCAGTTTAAGTGAATCAGAACGCCGACAAGTGGCTCCCAAAAGTGTGTGTGTGTGTGTGTGTGTGTGTGTGAGGAGGGGGGGGGTCTGTTCAAAGGCGTACGGAACACTGACAGCTTCCCTAAAGTGACCTGTTTAGGCGGCAAACGCGGCTTCACAACTTCAAAAACAATGATAAATAACTACGAAAAGTACAACGTCACTCGGCACTAATCATAAACACAACTAACTTAATGTAATAGTTGTAAAAAATTTTTTTAAAAATTCTTTAAAAAAGGCAAACGCTACGTGAGTTAGCATCCCGAGCTACACCAGCGGTAACTGTCAGCCGGACATAAACAACTTATGACTTAAAAAAAAAGGAGTATCCGAGCAAAACAAAGAAAGCGACGATCGTACGATTAAAAGTTGTTGAACTGCGAATATAAAGGCACGTCTGCTGGGGAGGTTGCCAAATCCGTACGTTTGGCGTTTGAATAAAGATAAAAAGGTTTAAACGGTACCGACGCTAAAGGCTAACGTCGTCCGTCGCGTCGCCTGAGAAGCTTCTGGTCGTGTTATCGGGCTGTTCGATCGGCTGTTATCGCCTCGTTGCGTCTAAAGATCGACCCCGAGAGCAAAAGTGCGCTTTCCGGACGCGATGAACTTCCCCGCGGCGACGCTTTCTTCCACAAAGTTGAGGGGACTGAGGCTTCTAGGGAATCCATGGCTGAATGCCAAATGTCTCCTCGCTCCCTACGTAGGGGACCTCTGTGCGATGGGTCGCGTCAGCGTTAAGAGGGCACTTCGTATTCAGTAATGACGCGGTTTAGGACCGAGCCTTCGTATTTAATCCGTTTACAGACTCCCTGCGCGAGCTGGCCAATCGTACGAGCGCTGCCTGTCAGCTCACCGTTAGAAAAGTGCAGCATACGATCAAAAGTATCAGGACAAACCCGTTTATCACCCAATTCTGTGTGTTTTATTGAATTCTAGTCGACACAGATAAAGAGTCAAGTACTTATGGAGTATAGACACGCTTTCAACATTGTGGGAACAGTATGGGGAAGGCCCGAAGCGGTCTGATTTCACTTAATAATAATAATAATAATAATAATAATAATAATAATAATAATCCATCTATTATCTTCCGTTTTGTCCTATATCAGGGTCGCGGGGGGTTTCCCAATGCCCATCCAGGGGAGAACGTTTTGGGCGCTGGGCAGATACACTCAGGACAGGGCACCAATCCATCGCTGGGCTCACTCAGTCAAACAGACACACTCCATATGGGGGCAATTTGGAGAATTCAATTAACCTTGATCCATGTTTTTGGACTATGGGAGGAAACCGGAGAACCCGGAGGAAACCCACGCGGACACGGGGAGAACATGGAAACTCCACCCAGATGGGGATTCGAACCGGGAATCCCTAGTGCTGAAAGGAGAACATGCTAAACCACTCAGCCACCCTGCCACAACAATAATAATAATAATAATAATAATAAGTTTAATTTAGGGCGGCACGGTGGCTTAGTGGTTAGCACGTTCGCCGCTCAGTGCTAGGGATTCCTGGTTCGAATCCCCACCTGGGTGGAGTTTCCATGTTCTCCCTGTGTCTGCGTGGGTTTCCTCCGGGTTCTCCGGTTTCCTTCCACAGTCCAAAAACATGGATCAAGTTAATTGAATTCTCAAAATTGCCCCATATAGAGTGTGTCTGTGTGAGTGAGTGTGTGCCCAGCGATGGATTGGCGCCCTGTCCTGGGTCTGTCTGCCCAGCGCCTGAGACGTTCTCCCCTGGATGGGCATGGGGAACCCCACCGCGACCCTAATAGAGGATAAGCGGGAGATAATGAATGAATGAAAAAAAGTTCAATGACGCTTCACAATCATATCCAACAGAATTGTGCACACTTGTGCTCACACGCACTCCAACATTGTGTGTAAACGCTTTTCAGATGACGCTCGTATACACAATTTACAATATTTGTGACGTCATAAAAACTCACGTGGGTTGTACCAATACCTTTATCCACACACCAAAAGTTCGAGGACCGCCTTTTGAAGGTCCCTCTCACTGCCCCTCCTGGTCCACATTTGTTCTGATTTGATTGGCACGTGAGTGAGGAGGATCAGTGTTCAGGGTGTTGGGATATCGATCTGAAGGTTGGGTCATCTGAAGTGAGCAAGGTACTTAACCCTCATTGCTCCCTGTGTTCTGCATCAATGCATCGCCAATTTAAATTGTAAGTCGCTTTGGATAAAAGCGTCTGCTGAATAACCTCGTGTAATGCCATCGAATCACCACACGGGGTCGTAAAATACGTCTGTGATTAAAAATGTCCACCAAGAAATGAAATGATTACAAAGATTTCACCGTCGGTCTGTACGCCATTCTAATCATCTGTAATCTGTACATCCACGACGGGTTTCAGTGAGATCAGTTGATCTGAGATCAAGTGAGTCGAGTTTGTGAATCTGAGCGGCGCTGGGGCTCCATTTAAACCGTGAAAGCTCCTCATTCTTGTTGCGCTGCATGTGCACGGAATGTAAACTCTGCGCCCTGAAAGGAGGCCAAACCTCATTAAGCTGCAAACCCGCTGCCCTCTGCTCACCCACCTCATACCTCACACCGAGGACGTCCACACGGTGGACACAATAAAGACAAAGCTTCATTTTTTCATCGTAAACAAACTCAAAAGCCTCACACACGCCATCCAGTCACCGTGCAGTACTTACTGTATCCTCAGTGTGGCACTCTGTTGAGTGTCTTGAGTGCTTTGTCCTCTATTAGG
This sequence comes from Corydoras maculifer, assembly GCA_019802435.1. Classification (NCBI taxonomy): domain Eukaryota; kingdom Metazoa; phylum Chordata; class Actinopteri; order Siluriformes; family Callichthyidae; genus Corydoras; species Corydoras maculifer. The sequence continues at coordinate 329,419 of JAFMOD010000092.1, forward strand.
GTCGCGGTGGGGTTCCCCATGCCAATCCAGGGGAGAACATCTCGGGCGCTGGGCAGATACACTCAGGACAGGGCGCCAATCTATCGCTGGGTACACACTAAATCACACAGACACACTCTATATGGGGCAATTTGGAGAATTCAATTGACCTTGAGCCATGTTTTTTGGACTGTGGGAGGAAACCGGAGAACCCGGAGGAAACCTGCGCAGACACGGGGAGGACATGGAAACTCCACTCAGATTTGGATTCCCTAGCGCTGAGAGGAGAACATGCTAAACACTACGCCACCTTGCCGCCCTTGTTAAGTGTCTAATGCATTAGAATTACAGTTTAATTCCAAGAGCTTATTTTGGAAACAAAATGACCTGCAGGCGTTCCACCCGAAACAGTGAACACGTGATAGAACAGGTCTGCCGCGTGACCAGCAGTGTGTGGAACCCAAAATATGAGGAGGAGGATCACAAAACCTGTAACTTACCTCAATTATTCATTCATCCATTATCTTCAGCTTTATCCTATATTAGGGTCGCGGGTTCCCCATGCCCATCCAGGGAAGAAGGGGAGAACGTTTCGGGTGCTGGGCAGATACAGCCAGGACAGGGCGCCAATCTATCACTGGGCACACACTCACACACACACGCATACACACTCTGTATGGGGCAATTTGGAGCATTCAATTGACCTTGATCCATGTTTTTGGACTGTGGGAGGAAACCGGAGAACCCGGAGGAAACCCACACGGACACAGGGAGAACATGGACACTCCACCCAGATGGGGATTTGAACCGGGAATCCCTGGAGCTGAGAGGAGAACATGCTAAACACTAAGCCACCGTGCCGCCCCTTACCTCAATTAATCAGCAGTTAATTAGCAGAGTGGTGGGGTAATAAAACATCACACACCTGAGTGATGACGGGTGAGACAGCCCAGCGCATCCAACCTTAAAGTGGGTAGGCTACAACAGCAAAAGACCTCGGCAGGTTCATTCATTGTTGTGTTGCAGTAAGCGATGCTGCTCAGCCACAACCTTAGTTCACAATTTAAAGATGCAGTGTGTAACATTTAAACATACAGGGATTTGGCGCCCTCCACTGGTGGAACCACATTACTGCATGTAACAAACCACAAAAAAATTGCATCCTTCCCATTGCAGGACCTTAATCATCCATCCATCCACCTTCTGCTTTATCCTATATTAGGGTCGCGGTGGGGTTCCCCATGCCCATCCAGGGGAGAACGTTTCGGGCGCTGGGCAGATACACCCAGGACAGGGTGCCAATCCATCGCTGGGCACACACACACTCACTCACACAGACACACTCTATATGGGGCAATTTGGAGAATTCAATTAACTTGATCCATGTTTTTGGACTGTGGGAGGAAACCGGAGAACCCGGAGGAAACCCACGCAGACACGGGGAGGACATGGAAACTCCACCCAGATGGGGATTCAAACCGGGAATCCCTAGTGCTGAGAGGAGAACGTGCTAAACCACTAAGCCACCGTGCCGCCGGACCTTAATCAGACGATCTTTAATGAGTGCGGGTGCCGCTTTATCACTCACACGCTGCACCTTTAATCTGTGAAGAAAACATACAGAGCGTTTGAGAAACAACGGTGTAAACTTTTTATTGACCTTAATCCAGGTGTTCTGCCACACGGCTGCGCTATTTACATTTCAGAACTGATCTACAGTCAGGAAACCGTTCCGTGAGCTGAAGTCGGGCGAAAGGATTTTACAGTAGAAAAAGAAGGAGAGCGCGTAAAGCGTCCGTGAGCCGCGGCGTGGCCACGCGTCCACCATTCCACCCTCCTCAGGTCAGTCGGATTTCACAATAAAAGTGCCTGAATCAAAACCTGGGCAAATTTTTGGTACAAATTCAATCGTACAAAAATGTCAAATAACGACGGGAGGGGGGGGGGTCCTTACTTTATTTTTTAATTGTCACTGCTCCTCATACGAGCATCCGTACAAAACGGGAAGCAGCAGCTCTCACTCAGGTCCTGAGACAAATCTGGCAGCATTTGGTAGGTTGGAGGTTGGAGCTTCCTGAGTAAACGAGGAGCTCCTGATTGCTTCAGTAACACTCTGTTTCATTGCTGTTCCCAGAACACTGTCGTTGATTTGGATTCACATCTGCAGCTTTTCCAAAACATTCATTCATTCATCCATTATCTTCAGCTTTATTAGGGTTGCGGGGAGGGAGAACGTTTCGGGCGCTGGGCCGATACACCAGGGCGCCAATCTTCCACTAGGCAGCTTTTCTAAAAACATCCTTATACTAACACTCACACCAGGCGGGTGAGGAGGAGGAGGAGTAGGAGGAGGAGCATGTAGAATAATGAGCCGTGTGGGAATACGGCCTATTAATACTATTTAATTATGTATTTAATTAAATACATTTTCCGAACGGCTGAGGGACTAAACCGTATAATGGGTTTGACGGCGGGTCGCCCTGGAGGAGGCTGCCATCGTGTCAGATTGCTGGTGCCCTGTGCAGATTACCAAATATGGGCGTGACGGGGACTTCAATATGACGCAGCACTTCACTTTTAACTAGTTCTGATTGTCACAGTCTGTGATGTCATCGCCCAACGTTCGTCCTTTAGCACAAAACCTGGCAACCGAGTCCATAAAAAGTCCCTGCGGTTATAATGACAGATTATTTACATACTGAAGAGTGTAAAATATGTTCGCTCATGTAAAGCTACCCACTATAAAGTATTGCTGGTGAGTAT